>JARLTB010000291.1:5437500-6002500 GCA_030141615.1 Unio pictorum
TGTGCTGATTATCAGTAATTCTTAAACTGCCAACAGTTATTTGAGAGACAACTCGATTGTCACATACAACACTTTGTCTGATTAGTTACGTTTTCACATTTAAAATTAAAATTTACCTGAAAGTCAAAAGGGCAAGCTAGTGCATCGTATAATGAATTGTTTTGCGCTTTATAATGACACATACGTCATGTCGTTCACAAAACTACAAAAAGTAATTTTTCAGCAAATCCTTGAAATAACATTTTTATGACTGAGGCCTTAAAACTGGTTACGGATAAAATCTTATAGTTAATTGTCATGGATTTATATTAATTGAACCAATGATTATCATATTATATCTATGTGTTTAGGAAATATTTGTAAATTATATAATTTACATTTAAGGTTTCCGTAACGTCGCATGTCATATGTCCTTATTCACAGACGAGACAAGTGTTTTGCGATAAATAATTCACTATACACGTGCGAGACATGTACTTTGCAATAAAAAGCTTTTTATCCACACACAAAAGAAGCATGAAATAATTTACTATTCACTAGCAAGACAATTATTTTGCATGATATAACTCAGTTATTACAGTATATTATTAAATATATTATATTTCACAAAACCAGCCGGGCAACAAACTTGAGAATAGGCCATTTAAAATGAAGAGTTGTGAAATCCATTTGCAAGTGTACTATTTTATTTATATATTTATATTGAAATTATGTCGTTAAACGTTTACGAAAGTAACATATACAAAAAATATTGAAAGCAGGTCATGACAATTATAATAAAGCTGCATATTGAAAACGTAGACCATTAAAACAATAAGCAAAGAGAAGATTCAAAGTTCTTGAAAGTAGGTCAGTACAAATATAAGACAGTAGTATATTCAAAATAATATAATGTTCCAGATATTGTAATTCAATACTCTGTTGAAACAAACTACATGTATATTGAAACAAACTACATAGATATTGAAACAAACTATATGTATATTGAAACAAACTAAATGTATATTGAAACAAGCTATATGTATATTGAAACAAACTACATGTATATTGAAACAAACTACATAGATATTGAAACAAACTACATGTATATTGAAACAAACTACATAGATATTAAAACAAACTATATGAATATTGAAACAAACTAAATTATATTGAAACAAACTACATAGATATTGAAACAAACTACATGTATATTGAAACAAATTGCATGAATATCTAGAATATGATACTTTGAAGGTGATTATGATGAAGAAGGTCATTTTTATACTTAATTTATATTATTATTATTATTATTATTATTATTATTATTATTATTATTATTATTATTAGGGTGTGATCAGGTTTTTTAACGTAGTTTTTAAAAAAAATCATTCATATTGATACGATGTCTGCAGTTTAGCTACATATATTGATGTATAACACTAGGGCAGCAAGCTACAGACATATAGCATGATGTACCACACAGTCATATCATACTTACACCAGGCATACTAGTCCTAACACTAATCTCTTTATGCTCAAGCGAGGCAGCTGGTAGTGCCATTTTTGTAATTATTTTGTATAACTCAACCGGGGAGCGAACCCACAACCTTACGCTTCTGATGCGTACGCTCTAACGAATGGGCTACTAGTATTGTTTATTATTATTATTATTATTATTATTATTATTATTATTATTATTATTATTATTATTATTATATTCATCTCTATCGAAGATGGTGAAACTGTTGTTTTTATTTTATCGTTCTTCTTTATTCTTTCTAGTCCATTTATCTTCCCCTATCTTCCAATTTCGATTATGTGTACGAGGCTAATAATAACCTTTCATTCCCTCATTAGTGTAATTAATTGCATATGTTGCCTATATCGCTTTTGCTTTATTGTGTGGTTCAAAATTAACGGGAAATAAGCAAGATTTCAAAATAATCAAATCATGTTTTTTCTTCACATTTTGTATACTTTAATTGCATGTGCATTCTCAAATATAAATCTGCATTATTACCACAGAAGGATTAATTAAATTATTGTTTTTAAAAGAAAGTCAAGACATGTATGTATGTATGTATGTATGTATGTATGTATGTATGTATGTATGTATGTATGTATGTATGTATGTATGTATGTATGTATGTATGTATGTATGTATGTATGTATGTAACCAGACAAGCATGTCCCCATGCTTTTCGATTGCTTTACTTAAACCGAATTTACCGCTATCTAACCTCGTCGATTGGAAGTCTAATTATAGGACCAGTCTGCAATTCATCCTGTACCGTATTCATACGTAGAGCGTATCTAACTTCAACAGTTTTGGAAGAGTAACGTGATATCACATAAAAACACGGACAAACGCAATCTCGCACAATGCTACATTTCAATATATATATATATATATATATATATATATATATATATATATATATATATATATATATATATATATATATATATATATATATATATATATATATAGAAAAATATGGAACATAGTTACATGGCTATATGTAGATCAATATATATTTTCTCTAAATGTATCATGACCATTATAGCAACAATCATCAACTATATTAAGTTTCTTCGCAAAATTAGTTTGACAAATATCCGGTCAATGAGTCGGCAAATGCGCCGTTTTGTAGAAGTCTTTAAAAGTTTCGAACGAGTTTTAGAATTATTCTGAAGCATTCACATTCGTATCAGGCAATATCTGTGACGTTATTGCAACAATAACATTTAGATTGCACTATATATTATATACTATAAAGTCAAATCAGACTTTTCAAATATTAATTATAAAGGCGGCCAACTGTCAGCCTACATATATTAAAGTCACCCAGATACTTGCGATGAAAGTTATTGCGAAATAGAACAGAGGCGGATAGAGCAACACACCGGCAGACAAATGAACCAAAACGTAATGGATAGTTCCTAGTTATAACGATAATATTCGCAGATTAGTTATTGTTGATTGGGATTAAAATCTGTCGTAAAAATGGCAGATCCAGTAGCATCAGAAACATCCTAACACATTTCAATGATGTTTTGCTAGAAGAGGACAAACAATCAACATCTGTCTGTTGTTTCAAAGATAGGCCTACTTATTGTTGATCAGAATGTATAGTATATCTTCAATATTATTATAAAAAATTAAAATAAAACTTTCGTTATATATTTAATAACTCAATTAATTGAAATTGTGTCACATCCATGTAAAATGATCATTATCCATAATCTCTTAAAGAAGAAGGAAACAATAATGACACTTAGAAATACGAAACTGCATGCATGATTTTATTCTTGTTTGCTAATTAGTATGACCCTTATTATCTATCATTTTAGATGTTATAACAATTTGTATATGTTATAAAATCAGTAATTGGTAAGAGATCGGTTTGATTTGAAGTCAGCAATAACAAAATTTGAAAATATTGAGGGTCATAGCTCGATGTTTATATTTTCAAGTTTCATCCATTTATAAAGCTGAAATAAGTATAAAAAATGAACTTGTATAACAAAAAGTGTCAAATAATTGATGCCAAAATCCAATATTTAGACTATAGATATGGATAGAACCAAAGCCAATATATAATTTAAAGCAAAGGGCGGTGTTTTGTCAACCTGACAACAGTTACAAGGAAATACTAAATTTGAATAATTTTAATAATGTCAACATTGATGAAGCATGATGCAGGATTCCAATATTCCAAATTTAACTTCCAAAATATCCATCGTAATAAAAAGACAAAACGTGCAACAAGCACACACATATTTTCTGTATTTTCAACATTATCACGCGCACAACAAACAATATCATCATTTCAAAAATTTGCGTGCTTATGCGTGAAATATAATTAAAAATAATGTATCGCTTTTTTTATATAGGTGTTTGGTTTCGGAAAATCGTTTCCGAACTTCAGCTTCAATCCCTTCTTGATAATGACAGTGTGTACCTCATCTGCCCGCATCGCAACAACAATCCATTTTATAATAAACGTTCAATAATTTTCTGCGTAATCTTTCAAATTAATTTGCAGTATAATACGAAACTAATCAATCGTAGTCTCATGTTTGTGAGGAGATGTAGAGGATTGCAACGCGTAACTACGCGTTGAATTCGATGCCTATTTTTGACTGGTCCAGACTGATTGACGTGTCGGAACCCTGCATAGCGAGTGAAAGGGAACTTAGCTAATTTATACCCTACAATGTAACGTTCTCTCCCAGACGAGAGTTTGCAATTGTCTTCGTTCTCCCAATGCCGTGACTGGCTATAGTGAGAAAATATGTCGTCACAAAATACTTTTCTTTTTAGGGAGGAACACATAAACCAAACGTACTTTGAAATCAGTAACACACACAGTACAATATGTATTTGGCACAATCGTTGCAACTACTATCTGTGTTGATAGCTGTTTCAAAAAGGAACAATTCTGTCTTACACTAAATGAAGTCTGTTGATATGAGAGACGACCTAAATTTTTTCGGAGGGCGTTCCTTGACTATAACTTCTGATATATCGCGATAAGATTAGTCTGCAACATACATTTGCTAGCAAAACAAATACGACGTTATTTGTCTATCCCTACTTTTTACATGATAAAGGTCCTAAAATCGACGATTATCGGGTATAACACGCAATACAATTCGTGCATTGTCCAGTGTTCTTGTTTCGCAGGGATGTTTCGGTGGAATTGAAAACTACTACAAGAGTGAGTAAACTAATACCGATTAAGAACTCTAAAAAGAAGATAATTAGAAGTCAATACCATGATGGTATGAATTTACAATAGAATATTTCGAAAGCTTCCCAACATAACAAGACGTGACCTTGAAAGACTAATAACTATATAATATAACCCATGAACTATATAGACATTTAAGTAAATAAATGGAGACACACATACCATTCTTCCATACCAGGGGTATATATCCATACCAGGGTTATAGAGTTTAAAAAAAATGGCCGGACATAGGCACCATTCTTCAATATTATGGTTATAAGAGTAAATCAATGGTGGGACATAAGTACCACTATTTCATACTAAGTGTATATAATAATTATATAGTAATTAAATGATTCGACATAGGTACCACTTATCCATACTACTTTTTTGTAGAGTTATTCTCCAATTTGTATTGTAGCTTCATGCAGTGTAAGACAAATCTCATTAGTTCAACTAGCTCAAGTTTTTGGTAGGTTTCCGATAAATCAGATAGTATAATACCGGTACATAATATTATGGTAGATTTCCGATAAATCGGTAAGTATAATACCGATACTTAGTATTATGGTAGATTTCCGATAAATCGGTAAGTATAATACCGGTACTTAGTATTATGGTAGATTTCCGATAAATCGGTAAGTATAATACCGGTACTTAGTATTATGGTAGATTTCCGATAAATCGGTAAGTATAATACCGGTACTTAGTATTATGGTAGATTTCCGATAAATCGGTAAGTATAATACCGGTACTTAGTATTATGGTAGATTTCCGATAAATCGGTAAGTATAATACCGATACTTAGTATTATGGTAGATTTCCGATAAATCGGTAAGTATAATACCGGTACTTAGTATTATGGTAGATTTCTGATAAATCGGTAAGTATAATACCGGTACTTAGTATAATGGTAGATTTCCGATAAATCGGTAAGTATAATACCGGTACTTAGTATTATGGTAGATTTCCGATAAATCGGTAAGTATAATACCGGTACTTAGTATTATGGTAACTAACATAAGATGCTCAAATATACATGTTCTGCTTCTCTCGCAACTTTCGTTAGTCATTTCAATCATTGATTTATAATTTTAAATCGATTGCCACCAATCTATCCTATTTCTAACAGCATCACCTTTTTATCGTTTCAAACCGAATGGAATTTAAGCATCAACACAGCATCCGTATTGGTGGTGGCGAGAATCTATCCTTCACACAACAACAGTAATGTAGTTCATATTGTACTGTTGTGCAAGCTCCATGCAATTCGATAATTTTCATTAACTTTAAAAAGTAAAGCATATTTTCCTCCTCCTCTGCCATTTATATGGAATTAGCTGAAGCAGACATTGCGTTCATTGGATGCAGAAGATATCTTGTTTATTTTCTAGCATCGAATCCTTTTTAATGAAAATATTTTCTTTGAGCATTCGAAACATGACAGTGATCACGCTGCTGGTTAACGCTTTCAATTTTGGTCTAACACGCGTATAAGATGACAATACAAAGAACTGCTTGGAGACAATCGAGTTAGAAATTATAAATTCGATGAATAAAATAAATACATTTGTACATAGTTGATGTCCTTGAAACACTACTATGCAGACCAGTGCTCAAAATAAAATTTTAATCCCGTTCACATTGGGGATTTTGACCTTGGTTTTGCATATCTTAGCATTTATTTGGCACTACATAACCTGTATTGTACTGACATGTCATATTATTATATCCATATATACATACCTTTACCAACGTTATGTCGTCATTTTCCCACACTCCTATTGTTACATTGTGTTAGCACATGTATGGTATGGTCTTTAGTAATATCTTGTTTAGAGATTGACAGGAATTTTCCAAAGCTTTTACACAATTCTATACTAGCAGACTTGTGCAATATTTGGAACCGGAATTGAATCCATTTATCACGTCTGTTTCATCAGATGGGCAATAATTGCCTGCGTTCACAATAAACGTCTGTTCGCTGTGAATGACACATTAATTGACAGCAGTAACCAGGGTTGTTACCTTTAGCGAGGTTATGACGTTAGATGTTTATGACGTTCATCTTGCGCATCGTAACATAATGTTTATAGTTCTTCTTCTCTCTCTCGCTCGTTCCAGGAAAGACATTCCTCACATTTTTCTCATTTTTTGTTATTTTAATTTTCTAATAATGAGGATTAGTGTTCATTCTATCACTCGTACTTAATTATCTGAGAATTTTACTCCCAATGATTATGGCATAATGAAAAAGAAATAAAAATAAATTCAGCGGAAAGGATTTTAATATACCCTAAACCAGGAAGAAGGACAAAACTAAAAATATCTTTACAATACCAGCACCTAAACAAAGAATAAATACAGCCACTAATTATTACTAATCATATTGTTACAAATACTGCAAAAACATTATCATCATCGGCAGTTGCAGTACCACCATTACTACCCAATAATAATAATAATAATAATAATAATAATAATAATAATAATAATAATAATAATGATAATAATGATAATAATAATAGTAGTATTAATAACAATAATAATAAAACTGATAGTGATTATTATTATTATTATTATTATTATTATTATTATTGTTTGGATATAACGAAGACTACCTTTTTCACAGTAATTGAAAAGCGAGAAAGGGTCTCTCTCTCTCTCTCTCTCTCTCTCTCTCTCTCTCTCTCTCTCTCTTCCAGATATTGTTTTGATTTTGCAACGTACAGCTTAGTTTCTTGTTCACTGTTAGATTATGGTCATGCAATTTCATATGTGTATTCACATTTTATATACCACCTGCACTAGGTAAAATTTGTAATGAACCGCTTTTCTTGTTGTACTGACCATGTTGAGTTTTAGTATTTTTTATAAATGCCAAGCAAGCGTGACATATCATTTATTTAATTGGGATGTTTATAACGTAAATTTAACACTTTTTTCAGTCATATCACTACGATGTCTGCAGTGAGGCAGTTTATAGTGATGGCTAGCACTGGTACATAATGCCGCAACCATGTAGTGTGATGTCCCACCAAGTCAAATTTAGTATGACTCGGCTTGATGAGCGAACCCACGACATCCCGCTTTCGCGGCGGACGCTCTAACCACTAGGACACCGGAGCGGTTATTGAGTAGTACTAGTAGTAGTAATGATAGTAGTTTGTTTGTGCAATAATGATTAGGATGAAGTCGATGATGATGGAAATAATGTAATGATGACAGTTTGTTGCATTGTTTGACCTAAATGTTGCTTCTGTCTCTACAATAACATTGCATAAGGAGAGATATTTAGCTCTTATGAATAGATTTTTTTATCAAAACTTGTTATGAATGACTTTCACCCCCACCCCTCAATTTGCCATTATACTACATTAATACTAGGATGACAGATACATTTAATTATTAACATAATTTACATTTTTAATACATAATATGAAATGTTTCAAATACGTCGAAATGGAATTGAGTGGTTCCCAAAATACATCGAACGTAAACATTCAAAGATGGCAATGATATCGTACAGAAACTCTTACAAATACAGATTTAGTAGTATCTTACATGTAAGAAAGGCGAACTCTCATCATGAAGTTTAACGGAATCGAACTAGCACGGCAGAACCCAAACGTTATTTGTATGTTATTAGGAGAGCAAAGCTTAATACCACAAAAGGTTATCCCTTTCGCTCATCTATGACCGCCGAACTATGAGCTTTTTGAGTATCTATCTGACTTTATAAAACAAATCCTTTTTCATACATGTTCTCTGGGACTGCATACGCTAATACAGAAATATTTTCTGCAATCCCCTTGTCCATGAATTATATGTACTTGACAAATACAGTTTGTACAAAGATATATGCTGATGCAGCCCCGTCATTGTATTAGTGTTACTGAAAACTAAAACTCGCTAACGTAGAATACTCTTAAAATGTTTAATACACTACAAAGGATTTTACCATTCTTACATAGGAACCACAAGCTTTATTGAAATCAAACATATTGGACTAACAAATCTGATTTTAATGCATTTAATTTTGATGTAGCATCCATGCATCGCCCGACTATCTAATTATGAACGTATTCGTAGAATTCAGTCACACTTCTGGTATCCGGACATGCCAGTGAGGTGAGTAAATGGTCTCATAATATCTCCAGAGATACGTTTCTCCGTTACATAAGCTTTAGTCCTAAATCTCAACCCATGTTAATATCTTCAGAGATACTCTTCTCCATTACATAAGAAGTAGCCCTAAATCTCATCCCATGATAGGATCTCGAGAGATACTCTTCTCCCATATATAGCATGTAGTCCTAAATTTCATAACATGTTACGATCTCGAGAAATATTCTTCTCCCTTACATACGCAGTAGTCCTAAATCTCACCCCATGTTAATGTCTCAAGCGATACTCTTCTGTATTACATAAGACGCAGTTCTAAATCTCACCCCATGTCAATTATTAACACTGGAGATTCTGCTTTGCAGTCAGACCTACCACTAGATTAGAGATTCGTACAAGTTTTTGGTTAGTGAGTAACCTTATTTACCCTTGATCAATACATTAAAATATAGGCAACGTCTTGAATTAATCTTATTTATTTAGATCGTACATAAGACTTCATCTTGTATAGGCTTTTAACTTTATTCTGTCTGTGAGCACAGAAACGGAAATACTGCTCTTAATTTCAAAACTGATACACTGCCAATTTTACTATAAATTTCAATTTGATTGGCCAAAAATAAGTCATAGTCTATCAATGGTTTCAAATCTAAACCTGATATCTTTAATCTCGTATAATGAGCTTGTCCTGATAATACAAAAATATCTCGTCGAACTCAAAAATAGTATAAAATAACCCATACTTTAGACCGTTAGAAGATGTCGCACAGCCACGAAGTATATTTATATATGTTCATGCAGATCTCCGAGTATGTTCATATCAAAGAGATACATCTCATTAGGCATAGAGTGGTAATGGTCATTCAAAATGGCGTTTGTTGTGTTTTGAATCCTGGAATGATAAGAAAATCTTCTCATGGTTTAGACTTTAATGGTCTAGTTCATTATATAGATATATACACATAAAAAAAATGTTTAATTCGAGTTACATGCGCTATTAATATTTACTTTATTCATGATTTTAAGTCTTTCTCCTATTGTCAAAACGTCTGTGAAGTCATTCGTTTCAAAATAGTCTGATAAAATCCCTTAGAATTAACATTAGTTGTTGCATTGAGGTGTGTTTCATGGTAAGTTATAGATTGGTTTGTTGCATGGAGGTGTGTTTCATGGTAAGTTATAGATTGGTTGTTGCATTGATGTGTATTTCATGGTAAGTTATAGATTGGTTGCTTCATGGAGGTGTGTTTCATGGTAAGTTATAGATTGGTTGTTTCATGGAGGTGTGTTTCATGGTAAGTTATAGATTGGTTGTTTCATGGAGGTGTATTTCATGGTAAGTTATAGATTGGTTGTTTCATGGAGGTGTGTTTCATGGTAAGTTATAGATTGGTTTGTTTGCGACAGTATGATTGAGATACGTAAAATAAAACTACTTACGCCTGCGTAAGTACATTTATGGGTGGCGTGATGAGGTTGGGTCTAGATTTTACAGTATTACGTGGGACAAAGAGCTGGGCAGAGAAGGGCCAATCGAATTGCCCCTTGTTGGTCACATGGGTTCATTAGCCAATCAGGGGTCAGGGCCTGCAACCGCGCACAGTTACTAGAATTGTAATGACTTAACTGCAAAGCTGTAGAGACGCTATCCTGGTTCCAGGGAAATATTTTAAGCGGAATTTTAAGTACCTCCTCCGCCTCTATACAACCAATTCTTGCTTTGCAGCTTTTTGTGCTTTTCTATATGTGAGTACAAATTTATATATTCTTATATTCTTTTGTCATTTAATTTTATATTATTTGTAATATGCCTCATGCTCTAATTACGTGCCATTTTATTTGTACATGGCTATCTCATTATCTTGCCTCGGGCACTGACTATCGTATTGCATTGGATTTTAATTTGGGAAACGTCGTTTCTGTGAGGTTAAGCGGAGTTGCAGGTAGAACGGTGGAGAAATGGAGGAATTTCGACATGTTCTTGCTTTATTTTCTTTATCCCGATATTGTTGTTTTCCTTCTGGGAGAAAATGATATACGGTTTGATACTGACCCACAAGCACTAGCCTTCAAACTTATTTCACTCGCCTCTCAATTTTATCGGGAGTACCACGTCCACGAAATTATTTTATGTCAGATGCTTCCACGTTTCATAATTAGCAGCTATTATTATAGCTATTGCAATGTTGCACGATCAGTGAATGAAATTTAGCGGACAGAAGTCAAATTCTTATCCATACATTACATTCTGGGAACACAATGATAAATTTCCTTTTCCCGTCTACGGCGGGAATTGCAGGGATATATTCCGGGCAGACAGCGTGCATCTGTCGAACAAAGGGCAATGGTATTTGCGATAGTAGATTACACGATTGAAATCATGAGTTCTCACTACATTATATATTTAATGTCGGTATTTGGTTCTCTTTACATATCTTTGCATTGTCATTCCATTTCCAACATTAATTTACTCGATATGGGCGCCTAACTTCTGCGTCTTTATGGTACGTTTTCCAGCTTGTCATGGATTAGCGCCTGATTCAGGTAAAATGTCGTAGCGTCGTTCCTTTAGTTGAATAACGAGCCCTACCTTAGTTGCAATCTGCATTCTGTAATTACAAGTTCACAAGATTATTAAACTATTAAATGATGCTACAATTTCGCGTGCCATTTGTCATTTAATGTCTTCCTCGTATTATAGATTCATCATATCACTTTACTATTACGCAACTTGTCATGTTTTCACTTACATTTTACTACAAATTGTTACACGTTATCAAGTGGATTCTTACAATTGACCATATATGATTACAAATTATCTAGTTTATACTTGCACTTGGCTCTACTTATTGTTACAAGTTATCAAGTGTTTACATACAATTGTCTCTACATATTATTACAAGTTGTCACGCGTATACTTACACATTACTCTACCTCATACTTGACTCTATTAGTATTAGTTAGCACATGAGTAATTCTACTCGCCAATAACTATTCTTACAGGCTTGTAAATGGATCATAGTTAACTGACTCTATTATTTCAATTTCTGAAGTTCATACTCTGACCTAGTGGGTGCTGCTGTCACCAGGTAACAATTTCGCTTTAAATGATGCTACAATTTCACGTGCCGTTTGTCATTGTATATAATGTTTTCCTCGTATTATAGATTCATCATATCACTTTACAGTACTATTACACAACTTGTCATGTTTTACTTACATTTTACTACATATTGTTACACGTTATCAAGTGGATACTTACACTTGACTCTACTTATTGTTACAAGTTATCAAGTGTTTACATACAATTGTCTCTACTTATTATTACAATTTATCAAGCGTATACTTGCACTTGACTCTACTTATTGTTACAAGTTATCAAGTGTATACTTACACTTGACTACTTTTTGTTTCACGTTATCAAGTGTATACTTCCAATTGACTACTTATTGTTACAAATTATCAAGTGTATACTTACACTTGACTCTACTTATTGTTACACGTTATCAAGTGTATACTTACACTTGACTCTACTTATTGTTACAAGTTATCAAGTGTTTACATACAATTGTCTCTACATATTATTACAAGTTGTCACGCGTATACTTACACATTACTCTACCTCATACTTGACTCTATTAGTATTAGTTAGCACATGAGTAATTCCACTCGACAATAACTATTCTTACAGACTTGTAAATGGATCATAGTTAACTGACTGTATTATTTCAATTTCTGAAGTTCATACTCTGACCTAGTGGGTGCTGCTGTCACCAGGTAACAATTTCGCTCATATTCTCCAGAACGGCAATACTGCTCTGATTCTTTTTTTTTTTTTTTAGAATGGCTCCACAGAGAAAAGCATCAAAGGGGGTGCAGAGGGTAGTGGAATTGATGACTTCTGCACGAAAAAGAGCGCCTCCGCAACGGAAAGCGTCAAAAAGGGGTGCAGCATGTGGGGAACACCAGTAAGATCAGGCAGAGAACGTCTACGACCACATCTCCGGGCGCTTTCAACTTCGACACGGAGACGATAAAAAATATAACGAGAGAAGTCACCGAAACCATCAAAGCACACGTGGACGACAGACTGGCCAACATTTTAAACTGCATGCAACCGATACACCTAGCGGCTGCTACTGCTGATCCAGCACCGGTGGCATCTACATCCCAGCAGAGGACCCGGGAAGTCGCCAATCTATCGACGTCACAACTTGGGCATCTATCACCGGAGGCATCTGCGTCACAGCTGAGGAATCACGAGGTGGTCACGCAGGCCGTCGATATCGCAACATCTGCATTGGTGGGGAATACAGGGTTAGGTAATGCTGCTTTGTGCACCCCTATCCATAATCACATTCAGTCAGCACAGCTGTGTATTAACCAGTCTAAATTTGTTAGTGCCTCTACCCAAATAACATCTGCTATCCTTGTTAAGGTCAAGGAGCTCATTTTAGAAGGTCAATACATTGATTTGTCCCTGCTTCTCCCTGATAGGAGTTAGGAGACATTCAAAATGCAGATTGACTTCAATCACGATGCCCCCAAAATTAGATTGGTCCCTAGTCAGAAGAAAACCCCTCTTTCTCTACACCAATGGCAATTCGCTTGGAATAGCTTTGTGGCAATTCTCGCCGGGACTAACTCTGCATCTATTGTGGGTTTGTCTCAACATATGGAGACAGTCATGACTCTTCACAACAAAAAGGCTAACTGGCGTTACTATGACGAACAGTTCCGACAACTGGTCAGTCGCCATGAAGCCGAATGGGGCACAACACACTTAGAGTTGTACCTGCAGTCGCTTGTAGATGTGCAAGGAATTGCACAATCTCAACAGCAATCTCAACATCAAACTTCCTCAGGAGTTAGATATCCCAGGGGGGTCTGTTTCACTTAGGACTGATTGAGAAAAAGACTAGTGGCACTTACCGTCTCATTCATCACTTGTCACATCCGCTAGGACACTCGGTCAACGATAATATTCCTTCAGAACAGTTGTCACTCCAGTATGCAACGGTTGAAGATGCTATATCTTTTATTAAACAGTTAAGAAAAGGGTGTCATATGGCCAAAACTGATATAGCCAGTGCTTTTCAAATCATACCGGTCATGCCTTCCCAATATCACCTGCTTGGCTTTCAATGGAATAACAAGTTCTATTTTGATAAATGTTTACCAATGGGGTGCATTTCGAGCTGTAGTATTTTTGAAACTTTTAGCAGGGCTTTGCACTGGATAGCAAACAATACATTGGGGATACATCATATGGTTCATATTTTGGATGATTTTCTCATATTAGATAGTACTTACAATGGATGTTTGCAGAAACTCAACGACTTCTTACGACTTTGTAAAGACATTGGCATTCCTATGGCAGAGGAAAAAAACCTTCCTCCATGCCCATGCGTTGACTTTCTTGAGTTATGAATTGGATTCAGATATAATGGAAGTGCGTCTACCATTTGACAAACTTGCAACATGTCATGAACTGCTACAAGGCTGCCGACAGAAACCAAACTCGTACCTTTTTGAAAAACAATACGCACCGTCAACCATATCTACATATGTATCGGCTATTGGTTATGTGCACAAACTAAGAAATATTCCTGACCCAACCAATTCCTTTCTTATTCAAAAACTACTACAAACGATTCATAAACATTTACCACAAACAGATGCTAGACTATCAATTGATAAATGTATGTTAAACAAATTCGTGCTAACTATCAATTGATAAATGTATGTTAAACAAATTCGTGATAGTCCTGCCGACATTTACCCACAATGCTTTTCGTGCGGCTTTATTTAAATCTATGTTTCTTCTGGCAGTTCATGCTTTTCTGCGGGTGGGGGAAATTACTGTTAGACAGACGGGTTGCGGCAATCCCAACTGGCTTCAATTCTCTCAGGTTCTTATCAATGACAGCGGTTTAGTGGTTTACTTTGCAAATTACAAACACTCCCATGGTCAAATTTTTCGCTTAAGGATCGTGCCCCAAAATGTTACAAGACCAATGCCCCATCCGATATGTAATATCTTCTTTTCACAGTGTGGGGTGCACAATTCGGCGTTATCTGCTTATTTGTCTATAGGATGGTTAGGTTGTTTTATGTTTACTTTGTTTTTACTTTATATTCTAATTTAGGAATATAGACTTTAATCACTTCCCGCGGGTTCTGTTTTCTGATTGTTGTTCTTCCAATCAGGTCTCGTGGGTGCACAGAACAATGAATACATCTTACGGTTACTGTCCACATCTTACGGTTACTGCTCTTTATATGGGTTCATTGGAGAGCATTTCACTTTCCGTGGTCCTTATGTGACAAGTTGCTGCTCTTCATATGGGTTCATTGAAGAGCACTGCACTTCACATTGGGGCTACACAAATTGGACTTTAATGTATACTTGTACATATGACATATATGGTTGTTATGCTTAAATGTTTTACTTTAAACTGTATACTGATCCATGATTTTGTTTTTCGTTTGTTTCTTGTAATTTGTTTAAAAAAAAAAGAAACAACAATGTTTCTACTTTATATCTGTATTTAAAGGTTTGACTATGTTGGCTGATTTTTTGCAGAGTTCTTTTCTTATAACATTATGCTTAAATTTCCTTCCATCTTTGTGGTATCCCCCCCTTTTTTTTCTCCCTTTTGGGCTACACAGAGCGCTTGATATGGCGGGTCTTCTCTGTGTGGTGGCGGTCGGAGCCCAAAAGTTCAAGCACTTGAGTTTCATTATCAGGGATGGTCCTGGCTTTTAAAAAGCTGTCGCCAAAAAAATCGCCAACATCAATATTTTTTCGCCAATTTTCAAAAAGTGTCGCCATAACAAGTGGTGTACATTTTTCCAAGTGTTAATTTAGTCTATTAATGTAAAAGGCAATGAAAATGACAAAAGATGGATTAATTAAATGAATACTTTAATTACAACAAGCATTAACAAAATGTTACAAAGTGTTACGTGAAGATCCGTCGCGATTTTACGGCTGCCCACTTGCTGAATGCAGTTTCAAAGTCAAAATTTTCATATCGGTACATGCTGATTCTCATTAAATTCTCGAGAGATGAGATGCCGAGTTTATTTCTGATGTCAGTTTTTATGAGGTTCATCTTACTGAATCCTCGTTCACAGTTAACAGTGCTGACAGGTGACACCAGTAGTCTCTCAGCAGCCGCAGATGCGCAAGGGTATATTGTCCTGGATCTCACTGCCAACTGAATCAAATCCTTAACACCTCTATACACCTTACCATTCCTGAGAACTTGAACCCTAGCATAAGACACAAAGCCAGTCAAGTCCTGACTAACCTCTGACTGATTACCTAACCCACAAGTAGACAAGTAATCTGAAACAATGCCTGAAACCTCTGAAAGAATGGAACTGATAGCCTGTGAACCATACAAATAGGGATCAAACAACTTGGTTAGAGCACTCAAAACTATCGAATCACCCTCCTCCGTGAACCTTGCTTTTAGATTATCTATAACAATATCTATAAATTTGGCACAAGACAATGCAGCCTCTGACCTTTGCTTAGCATTATCACTAATTGTATGGCCTTTGTACTCAAAAGTACATAAACCTGATGAATCTAAACTTGGTTCTGCTGGAATCTCAGAAAGAAACCTAGAAACGTTACTACCAGACTCTAACCTCAGATTTTCAAGAAGCTCAACAGTGGAGTGGAGAAAGGGATTAACCTCGGTAAAGTCAATATCAGATCTCTGATAAGCTTGACACAGAACTGCCAAAGGCCTGAGAATGTCAGCCATATAGTGTGCTGTATAAACAAATTTGAAACAAGCAATGGGCTTATACATTGCAAGAGCCTTTGCAGAGTTGTCTTCCAAGAAGACACTAACTAGAGCTTGAAAATTATCAACAACTGCCTGTACACTACCTTCAAAACTCAGCCACCTTGTGTGGAATACCTGATGCAAGCGAGTGTGAGAAGACTCTAACACTGACTGAATTTCCTCAAGTCTACACATATTACGAGGGGAATAGGCAAAATACTTGTACATATTATTCAGTATATCTTGAAACTTAACCAAGTATCTAACCTCGTCAGATGCAGCGCCTGTACCCAGAGCTAACCGATGTGCAATGCAGTGAGCTGCAAGCAAACCTTTAGTAGCCTCCTTCAACCTGGTAACAACACCACTCTTGCAACCCAACATGACTGCAGCACCATCCGTTGATACACCAATCAGATTGTCCAGACTAAAACCAAATGACTGAATTAAACCTAACAACTCTGAATATATAGATTCTGCATTTGCTATTTGAAGCTGACGAATACCTAGAAATTGAGTCACTGGTTGAACACTGCCAGCCAAATTAGTTAGGTACCTAACATAAACAATCAAATTCTGATGTACTGAAACACCTGTGCTCTCGTCAAGCATGACGCTGTAAACACGAGATTCCTTGACCTCGGTAGCCATCTCATCAACTATTACATCAGCCAACGACTGCTGAAACTCACTGGTGCTTCCGTGACCGTCATACGATGTGTGCTTATCTACTTTGAGGTCTGAGAGTTGGGTGGCGCCCTGAAATAGAAATAATCATTAATTTTGTATGCCATAAATATTTCATTTATTATTATACATGTTCTGACCGTGTGTGTGTGTGTGTATATATATATATATATATATATATATATATATATATATATATGATTAACAAAAAGTGGCATTTATACAACAATCACGGTGTACTACAGTAATATCACATTGAATATATTAAGGTTATACATGTGTTTTTTCCTTATGTTACTGTCATTTAAATACATAGAATATTACTGTTAACAAGCTATAATATAATATTCTCAATACCTGTGTGATACACAACTGGTGCAGCTTTGGGACAATTGTATTAGCCAGGTTGTAGTAAGCCGCAAAGAAAGTGTTCCGCATAGCACTAATAAAAGCAATTTTGCTTTTGCTAATGGCAGTGATCTTCGCTGCTTCCATGGTGCTGGCATCCCGCATCACCGTTTGTGCACATGTATGACTGTTGTTACCTGAAGAAGAAAAAAATGCATTATCAACTTTAGTTGACATTTTAATAACAATAAAACCCTATGATCGTACATTGCAATATAAGATAACTGACGTATAATGCGGCCGTCGATTGCATGCATTCCATAATTAAATGCACCCCCCCCCTCCCCGTTCTTTATGGCTAGCTTCCCAGAGCTTGTAGTGAATTGCTTCCTAAATCCCAAGAATGATCACTGAATGCTGTATAAATTTTCTCAACAAGCAAAATAGGATCTCCATTCCCACGAATGAAACTTACACGAGTGAACAACTGGCAATATTGGACCGTATATATAAGCATAAATTTACACCCAATTTATGGATTCTTTCACTCCTGTATTTTGAGAAATAAATAATTATTTTTAATTATGCAAACTTGATTTTTTTGCTGCTATTTATTGTTGTGGAGTTTAAGTCTCTGTGGGATTGATGGCAAAAAAAAAAAGATCAATGAGTAAAATGCAAAAATATTACTTACCCCGCCTAGATTCATGTTTGGTGACGCACTCCTTCTTCAAAATATCACAGCCAGTTGTAAACGAATTTACAAACTTTGCCTTGATACATACATCACAGAACATCTGTTTTAACTTTGGATCATATCTGAGCCACGGACGCCCAAGTTTCCAACTGTCTTGAAATTTTCGGGACTTGTTGCCCCGTTCATCGTAATGTGGTGTTGCACTTGAAGCGCTACATGTAGATGATGTTGGACTGCAAGGTTTATCATCAGGTTCAGTGATTGTTTTGTCTGATGAATTTGCACTAAATCCAAACGCTGTTAATTTTTGTAACTTAGGATGAGATAATGAAATCGCAACGTCTAACTTGCGTTTGCTCATGATAATGTTGCACTGGCGACAGATATAATTATATTTTAGATTTTTTTTCATTTGCTTTCTATTTATACACCGTAGTCAGTACTTCAAAGGTTATCAGTTTTCTATGAAGGTTCAGAAAAACTATTGTATTGGTATATGTAAAAAAAACAACAGAAGGATTAGCCATTCAATTAAATTGTTTCTGTTCTATTCGCGTCTTCAGAAGTCGGTCAGTTGTAGGTATAGTACGGTAGCATGATTGACTGTATCACAGCATAGAGTACTCAGCCCAGATGTCGGCATAAGCAGATTATGATGTAACAATGCACTGTAAAGATGGGATGATCAATACGAACAAAGGATCGTTTGTGTAACAAATTAATTCCAATGCATTGCTTAAGTCAAATTTGTGGCTTCCTTTCGTTCTCCCATTTAATTTATTCAGTCCAAATCCATGATTGTATGTACAAATTAAATAACCAAAAAGTCTGTCGCCAAAAAAATCGCCAGATGGGATATTTTTGTCGCCAATAAGGGAAAAAATTCGCAATTTGCGACATTGGCGAAGCCCAGCGCGATTCCTGATTATGTATGTAAAGTATGCATTTGTATATCTTTTGACTATAATGATGTTTTATTTCTATATATAATATATAATGAAGTCACTGAAAGTGGCCTGCAGCAACAATTATGTAGTTTATTATTATTTCTTCCCTGATGCTGAACTCTAACAACGTTCACGTTGCAATGTCATTCCTGGGCCATTTAGGTGTCTCCTCGGGCTATAAACAAACGCCTAACCATAAATACATAACAAAACTCAAGATTTAAATAAAAACAGGAGTGAAATGCAAGAACACAAACATCTCAAGACTGTAAAGTAAGCAAATATTGTAGTCTTTTAGTTAGAACTAATATCAAAATGTAAGCTGGAATAATATACTTTTTTTTACCGGTTGACATAAGAATAAATGAAGGGTTGCAAAAAATGACGTCATGTTAAGAAATGTTTGCTGAAACTCGACTGCATTTTATTCCCGGTGTAGGAGTGCGATTTCAAATCGCTAAATCTTGGATGCTTTTCCTCCCTAGGTTAATCGCTTACCTTTACTAAATCTAATGACCAGAGCACACTGACACTATTTCTAAATTGTGCAAATTGCCGACCTGCCGTCAACTACGTCACATTAATTAAAACTTTTAATTTAAAGCCACATCGAATAAATTCTTCTCAAAATCAGCTCCATCAGAATAGACAAATCGGACAAAAGATATCATAAAATGAATCTTCGGAGTTTACACAAAAGATGTGGAAACACCTTAAGTGAGGCCGCTGTTACACATTTGAAAAACCATTGCTACTAAAAATAGAAGAAAAAACTGTGTCTGCTTCTTTTGGATTGGGTGACGTCATTGGTGACGTTTTCTAGCCACCGCTTTCGTTTTAATTTGTGTATGTGATCAGTAGACGAGTCTATCTTTTCTTTTCTCAAGTAACGATTTTACTAATATTATTTGTGTGTGGTCATTAAAAGGGTCTATTATCACATCACTTCCCACGTTTTCGCTGATATAAAACGTGTGCTCATTGGATGAGAATATTTCTTTTCTTGTAGTAAAACTTTTTCATTCTAGGAATGTATGTGTCATCACTTAATACATATTTTTCTTTTCAAATATCAATCTATCTTAAATTAATGAACATTTGTGTTTATCGAGTGATCATGCTTTTTCTCCAGATACCCACATCGACTTCAAGTTGTAATAGCAAAATGTTCAAGCGACATAACTCGTGGAAATAATTGCGGTACATGATGTCTCCCTTATTTATATAAATCATAGTAACTCGAATGTGCAAGAATTTCAAGTACTAAAGTCGTCATTGTCTTAAGATTCTTCTTCTACTAATCATACTGGCCGTCACAAATATCATCTCTTACGATGTTAAAGGCGTTAAACCCAGAACAGCAACACATACTCCAATGAATGAATGATAAAATAAGTATTACACAAGTCGCCCAGCTATAGAAGTTGATTATATGTTAAACATCAGCCACTGCAGGCAAGTATATGAATAGACCGTACAAGACAAATACTAGAAATGTCAGATCCGATGTCATATTTATATCTTTACTACAATGACGTCTTTCCGTAGTTCTCGATGATTGCTGATTATTCGATTTATAGATGTCTTGTTTTACAACAGTTTGCAGCTTGAAGGAATGTGCAAAGTATGCACATAAAAGTCTAACTATGTCATACTTTTCCTCCACTTTATTCCATACGGTGCTTTTTTTCCAAAGTGACAGTAATGTCTGGAGTTGTTGTATTACAAAGGTGTCATATCAGAATTAACAGAGAAAAACAGAAACCGTCAACATAAGTATAAATTGTTTATAGCGGCTCTCATTTGCTAATGCGCATATATATGATTCAATTTAATGACTAAATATATCTAATCAGAATTCATAACAATAATAATATAAATGTAAATAAAATCACAAAGTAAGAATTTAACAATTTATGAAGTGGAGAAATTTAAACTTTAGTATTTTAAGGCCTATGTAAACGACACAATATTTCTTATGACTTCCAATATAAAGTGTTTTCTACAGAGAATGGGTATGAGTTCCTCATCTGTATAAAAAAACCGACATACAATGTGCGCTAACGAAACGCTGGCGAATAGCGTGGCAGAACATGCATACAGGAAATACATAAGTGAAGCTGCACTGAAAGTTTGATATTCGAGCGTACAGCGTATTTTGTGGTCGACCATAGTAGGTGCTAAAGATGCATCATACTATACGACGAATGCGCAGTGAAATCAAATAAATATGCACGATACTACAAGCAAATCTGATAACTAGACACGATACTACACAATGACAGTGCAGGCAAATTAAGATATAACAAGACACGATAACGATATTAGACGACGTAGGTGCAGTCAGATTGGATAACTAGGCGCGATACCACACGACGAAAATGCAGGCAAATCGATAACTAGGCACGATACTACACGACGAAGGTATAGTCGAATCAGATAACTAGGCACGATACCACACGACGAAAATGCAGGCAAATCGATAACTAGGCACGATACAACACGACGAAGGTATAGTCAAATTAGATTACTAGACACGATACTACACGATGAAAGTGCAAGCAAATCTGATAACTAGACACAATAATGATACTACACAATGAAAGTGCAGGAAAATCTGGTAACTAGACACGATAACGATGCTACACGACGAAGGTGCAGGTAAATCTGATAAATATGCTCGATACTACACGATGAAGGTGTAGTCGAATCAGATAACTAGACACGATATTACACGATGAAAGTGCAGGCAAATCTGATAACTAGACACGATAACGATGCTACACGACGAAGGTGCAGGCAAATCTGATAAATATGCTCGATACTACACGATGAAAGTGCAATCAAATCAAATAAATATACAAATGTTCGTACAGTATTTTAACGTGCACACATTACAAACCCCCCGAATGCATAATATAAAAAGGATTCCCACACAATCCGTTTGTTTCCTACCCCACCCAGATCGATTTTAAAACGAAATGCATCCTGAATATAAAAGGTGCACCATACTTGGTCATTTGATTCACTGATTGATATTTTATTAACTGTCGCCTTGAAGGCCCAAACAAATTGACTTGCTGGCGGTTGTATGAGGATATTATGAATGGCGGTATTGTGAGGATATTAATGGGTGATTTGCTACCCAAAAGGTTCAAACCCTTACACCACCAGTTAGTTTGTCTCAGGCATTGTGATATATGTATGTATGTATGTATGTATGTATGTATGGATGTATGTATGGATGTATGTATGTATCCTTTGTTCTTCTTCATTAAGAATGAAATCGACATATAACTGTGTTAAGCCTGAGTGACAAGAAATAGTCGCTCTAAACATCACCATCCAGAATACAACGGTTAATTATCTCCAATGTGTTCACAATTACGAGTGATAGCAACAACAGTATGTTTTAAAAATTCGGCAGTCGTATCCCTACGATATGTGCAGTGTGGCAGTTCATAGTGATGTCTAGCACTGCGGCATCATGCGCATTATTCTGACACCAGGTCAACCAGTCCTTACACCAACTTCGAGAGATCAACTAGCGAGGCATTTTAAGAAGTCGTTTGCACGCCTCTGCTAGTGTTCAAACCCGCGACCGGCCGCATTCGAAGCGGACACTGTAGCCATTAGGCCAACAGAACGGTCAACAGTAACACTACAACATACGTTACGATTTGGATCAATAACGTCACAAACATCAAACGTCACGATGTAGTTAAAGGTAACGTCTCTAGTTACTCTTGTAACTTCGTAGGTGTCATTCACAGCAGGTAACATGCATATATTGTAAGCTCTGATGAATTTTGCTGATTTAATTGAAATTCACATGGATACATTTCTGTTACCAAATATATATAGATATCTTGTAATGGTCAGGCTAGGTCCTAATGATATTACATTAGAGTATGGTACCAGGATGAGTTGACTTCTTATCAGCTGACTAAGGGGGGGAGGGGGGGAGAATGAAGTAAATTCGAACTCTTGATTTCTTGTTTGATGCCTGTTAGCTGACTGAATTCCCCATAAGCAGCCCACAAAGCCTTAGATAAGAAAACCTACAATCAACAGTGCCCTCAAATCCAACAAAACCCACAACGCCCACAAAACCCACAACCAACAGAGCCCACAAAACCCACAGTTCTAACAAAACCCACAATTTTTGTTGGAATATGCAAACAAGCTAGTCCTACCTGTAAGACATAGCACATGTTGATTTTGTTTTAGTGCTGTCTTACGATCCGAATAACGGCCATGCGTAGTCTGTTCCGATGTCGTCGACATCGGAACGAGTAGTCAAAGTTTCAGGACCATCGCACATACTTGGCAACCTTTAATTGACACTCTTCCACTAATTTATGTTTAATTAATATACTTAACTGTGCTGTTTTTATCCTGGTGTAATCAATATCTGACATTTGCAAACGGACGCATTTTCTTGTTCAGTTGACATAACTTTGAATTTGTTGAAATGCGACAGTAGTCGAGGTATGCCGAAGTATGTTCAAGTAGGTTCGAATCGGAAAATGTTTCTTGAACGAAACATAATGTTGCTTGCTGTTCACATACTTGATACTTGGATACTTTCGTTTCGTTAACATAAAACGGCCTTGTTGAAGCCTACTTCGGCATTCCTCAGCCACCATCGCATTGCAACCAATTTAAATGTGTGTCAAAGGAACATAAAAATGCATTCATTTGCTAGTGTCATATTTTGAGTCGGTAGCAAAGTAACTATATCAATAACTCTTAAATATGTGGATGAATATTGATATTTATTTTTGTCTTAAAATATCGCTTATTCCTTGACACTAATCAAAATGTAAGCTAAGAAATGTAAGAAACTAATTAGTTGAGATTAAGAAATAGAGCTTACAGGTCTTAGCAATGATTAATTTTCATTAAGCAAGTGGCAGTCATAAACCCTATTGTTATATAAATTAGCTGGTTGTAAAATTATTTTAGATTTAACTGGCATTTTGTTTATTCGTCCATCTATCCCCCTCTCACTTGCACTCATGCATGCCATTATTTTTAATTTGTGATCATTTGTTGTTGATAAATTTTGCCAACAAATACACGGATATTGTATCAGACATACAAAATAATTAGACAACAGCTATTATCTAGAAGAACAACCATCATTTGGTAGCATAAACAAGAAAGCTTTATTTGAATAGTTAGTAAGGTTGATCAAAGAGTATGTGGGATTATGTCCTAATTTGAATAATTAGGAAGGTTGATCAAAGAGTATGTGGGATTATTACCAAATTTGAATAGTTAGGAAGGTTGATCATAGAGTATGGGGGATTATGTCCAAATTTGCATTTTATCATTATCAGACCACATACCTTCTAAAACAGAATGAAAGGAAAAGGAGTTTGCATTATGTAATTTGTTAAATAGGATCTCGTACACAATACATATGTGAAATGTCGTCACCAGTGATGTGAATTTACACACAGCAGATCAGAGAAACATAGTATGGGTGTAAAAATGATTCAACAGAGGGACTTTGTCACTGCTGAATACCAAATGATGGTTATTTCCTGATTGAATTATCAATTACACCTTGTGATCATTGCCAATTTACAACTTTAGTGATGTAATGAATACATGTGTTAGTGGCTTAGTTTAACTTACTTCATGTCAACATTTCCAAAATCTCTACATGTGTGGAGGAATTTGCATCTGAATCAGTTCCAGTTAAATAACATTGTCACAATTCTCCTCAAGACTTTTGTTTAATAAAGTTTTTATGTTAATTATATTCTTAAAGAATGGATAATTCTCACATCAAATGTGATATTATTAAGAAAGATTTCAAAAAGGCTTCCACTGCTCATTGCACAGCATTTCACATTATTCTGGTTTGCTGATGATGCTAACCAAACATTATTTAAACAATGTGAAATACCTTCCAAAATCTGTTCATTACACAATTTATGAATGGCAATTCATGCGAAAGGAACACAGTTTCAAGCCATCATATTTTTTACAAAAGCACCAGGGTTAGAGTGTCCACCGCAGAAGCAAGAGGTCATAGGTTATATCCCTGTCCGAGTCATGCCAAAGACTTACAAAAATGGTACTAACAACTGCCTCACATGGCATTCAGCATTAAGAGGTTAGTGTTAGGACTGGTCAGCCTTGTGTCATGATAATGTGACTGGGTGGGACATCATGCTACATGTCTGCGGCATGATGCTACAGTGCTAGACATCACTATAAACTGCCTCACTGCAGACATCATAGTGATATGACTGAGAAATCGTTAAAGCTACATTAAAAATACTAATCGCATGCATACACACATACAAAGTACCCTTAAATTTGTCTGTTCTGGGGATCCTCTAGTGGCCATGTTGTTTATAGTGCTCTCCATTACAGATTACTGCTGTCTCACCTATATCTACATGGGTCCGAGTCTCTGACCTTTTAAAGACTGAATCATAGCCAGATAAAATTGGTGCACAGCAAATGAAACAAGGAGACTTTGAGAGAGATTTGGCATTTGAATTATTTACACAGCAAATGAAACAAGGAGACTTTGAGAGAGATTTGGCATTTGAATTATTTACACAGCAAATGAAACAAGGAGACTTTGAGAGAGATTTGGCATTTGAATTATTTACACAGCAAATGAAACAAGGAGACATTGAGAGAGATTTGGCATTTGAATTATTTACACAGCAAATGAAACAAGGAGACATTGAGAGAGATTTGGCATTTGAATTATTTACACAGCAAATGAAACAAGGAGACATTGAGAGAGATTTGGCATTTGAATTATTTACACAGCAAATGAAACAAGGAGACTTTGAGAGAGATTTGGCATTTGAATTATTTACACAGCAAATGAAACAAGGAGACTTTGAGAGAGATTTGGCATTTGAATTATTTACACAGCAAATGAAACAAGGAGACATTGAGAGAGATTTGGCATTTGAATTATTTACACAGCAAATGAAACAAGGAGACATTGAGAGAGATTTGGCATTTGAATTATTTACACAGCAAATGAAACAAGGACACATTGAGAGAGATTTGGCATTTGAATTATTTACATATAAATGAAACAAGGAGACATTAAGAGAGATTTGGCATTTGAATTATTTAGATATAAATGCATGTCAGCTGTAAGAATAATTTGCAAATAAGTGAAAGGTTAAGCTTCTGTTTGGTTTGATAAGCTTGCATTGTTTTGGTTGTTATGTACAGTGCACATGTTCAGAACCTTTAGTAAATGTTGCAGCCTTAGTTAAAAAGGGGTTCCATTTTAGACAACTTGTCCAAAAATAAAAAAGTGCTATTTGGAGCTCCACTGCTGTTATCAGTGCTCTGCATAAATGACTGGTCTTATTAACAGGACTTACTATTTAAAAACATGTTTGATTCGTCCTTGATACAAAAAATGCCTGATTGGAATTCAGCATTGCTTCCACAGTGGCCATTAAGAAAATCCTGTTATCAGTATGAGTAGTTGGCTGTATTGACAGTTTTGACTCGGTGATTTCTTATGATCTTTTGTTTTCTAAATGTAAATGGTGGCCATTATGGTTACTATAGTACCTGTTAGATACCAAATATGGTTACTATGGTGCCCCTTAGATATCCAGTATGGTTACTATGGTGCCTTTTAGATTTCCAGTATGGTGCCCCTTAGATAGACACTGTGGTTACCATGATGCCCCTTAGATACACAGTATGGTTACTAGGGTGTCCTTTAGATACCCGATATGGTTACTGTGGTATGGTTACTATGATGCCCGTTAGATTCCCAGTATGTTTATTGTGGTGCCCCTTAGATAGACAGTATGGTTACCATGGTGCCCCTTAGACAGACACTATGGTTACCATGGTGCCCCTTAGACAGTATGGTTACTATGGTGTTCTTTAGATACCCTGTATGATTACTATGATGCCCCTTAGATATCCAATAAGTTGACTATAGTGCCACTTAGATACCCAATATGGTTACTATGGTACTTCTTAGATATCCAATAAGTTGACTATAGTGCCACTTAGATACCCATATGGTTACTATGGTACTCCTTAGATATCCAATAAGTTGACTATAGTGCCACTTAGATACCCAGTATGGTTACTATGGTACTCCTTAGATATCCAATATCGTTTAACATGGTAATCCTTAGGTATCCAGTTGGATACTGTGGTGACAACTTTGAGAATCATGTAATGCTCATGTTGAAGAGTTATTATGTCTGGTTTCTTCTAATTATAAATAATGCTAATCTTATATTCATATTCATGCATCCTCGAAAATATTGTTATGACAATTCAGGAAGAATGTATCATTGCATATACAAAAGAGTACTTACCTTAGGGTGTAGATGTGAAGTTGATATTAAATTAAAATGGTGTCAGTCTGATCTGCTGCCAAAATCATGATATTTCAACTTTTTCCCAGAGATATATTCCTTTGAGAATTTCTTAGTTGAGAAGGTGTTATAAAGCATGTGATTTTATGCTGCCTTTGTAATTTAAGGATTTTTATTGATTGGCCTTATTCTTGTTTTTTGTAGGACTCATTTTGGATATCATATTTAGCACTATAAAACTAAGGCCATGTTAATATGCCATTAAATCCAATACATTAGTCCACCTCTTACACGGTCACCTCATCTGCACCGGGAAAGTGGCCTTTCCAGAAGGGTCTACATTTTTTATGAGAAGTTCCATGCTTCAAAGCATTAAATATCTTCGTTTAAAAGTAACATTAAACATTAAAAGATTCTTCTTGTTATAATAACAAACATACTTCAACAGAATATACATTAATAGTTATTTTTCTTGGTGTAAGTGTGATATGCAAGTGGGTATTGTTGTCATGCATTCAAAAACATCATTTACATCTTGGTACATATATAATTGTCTGTCATTTTTCTACTACTGCTGAATAACCTTATCGGTTATGACTTTGTTCATTCGAGTCATTTCAACATAAACTTGTGTTTTAGTCTTTTCTACATAAAATTGTTTGGCAAGTTCTCCCTCTCCCCCAATGTTGTAGAGTAGAATAATCGTATTTTAAAATAATGTTTCCGTTAAAATGTGACATGTTAATGTTTGGTAAAGATTTATTCAGTTGTTGCTAACTATGCGATTTAATTATGCAGACAAAACTTGTGTCAATTGGATGAAATGCAGTCTTCGTAAAGGAAGTCACATGTCACATGATTTTTTGGTCTTAGTCTGGTACCCCGTTTTCTTCAAGGTTCTCTGTGTGTGCCAATGTACAATTAAATCTATTTTTAGCCTATGCTGACCCTGTTATGATCTTAACAATTACGTCTGGTTATAGTCATCTAAGAGAAGAAGTTGACATTGGTGTTAAGCCCCAAACTCTATAATAACATTACTGAGCCCATTGCCTGTAAACATCAACTTTTATAGATAATGATATACTATTAATCTTTTATCAACACTTCTAACAGACACTTGACACTGGGACACATGTAACAACGATAGAGATAATAAATTGATACATCAAGTTTTGAATTAATCATTATGGTTACATTAAGAAACAAACATGGCCGCTGATGATGGGGACATTTTACATTTTGTTTGAACTAAAATGCTGGTTCCATTAGATGGGTGTCTGTTCTTAAGGGTGTTTACTGTCAAGGGATTCTGGCCGTAAGTAGCAGGAGTTGCTGGTCAGGGTGGCCATTCAAAAGGGGGACTACTGTACATAGTTTTAGGAGTACTTTTAACATTTTGTGTCTGTATTTTACTGATGAAATGGGGGTTCAGTTAACCAAAATACACATACTCTGCATAAATTATCATTCATTCATTCATTCATTCAATTCATTCATTCATTCATTCATTCATTTATTCATTCCAGGGTGAAGGGATTTCAATACTATCAACATTTTTAAGGAAGAATCAGAGAGCATTGAAGCTTAGCACACTGGCCTGTCTAGATGTTCCGGTTGTAAATTATGGTAAGTATTATAAATATTTGAAGAGAGTAGTCTTATTAATTGCACCACTACCTTGATAACTATAATTCGATAACACACAAACCTGCTTATAACATGGGGTCAGGGATGGGTCCCACTTTTTAAACTAAAAAATACATTTACTATTAGCCTTTCTTCTTGAACTGGAAGAAAATTGCAATCAAAATTGGTAAATAAAACATTGATTGTATCATCGCTTGTTTTATTGTGAAAAATGGTATATTTGGCTTGGAAATGTTAATCAACATTATGAAATTATCAGTTTTGAATATGAAGTCACTTATTTTGTTATATGCTGTTTCCAAATGACCTTCTTTGTACACAGTTAACAATGATATTCAACACAATTTTGATCCATGAAAATGTTTCACCTGCTGGAGGCATTGGTTTAATAAATATATATCATTTAAATATTTTTTTATCAAGTGAAATTTGTGTTTGAGGTCTGTTTTAGTTTGGATTAAGTTTAATCATCATACATGCAATGTGCACTTGTATATTCAAACATAAAATGCATAAATAAACTGTAACAGCTATGTCCGCAAGTGTTTCGCTAAGAACTTAATTAAATGTGAATGTTGTTTTGATATCTTACTTAAGGAAGTACTTTTTGAATGCCTGCACTGAATTAATAGCTGGCCTCTTTGTATTATCATATTAATTGTCTTTTGTATCAAATAAAGAAGTGGTCGATTTGTTTAAAGCGCTCTCCGCTATGGATCACTGCCATCTTACCTATGTGAGAAAGCTTGCCAGTAGCTTCTCATGGGTTGTGATTCTTTCCCTGGTTATTCCTCCATCATTAATACTGGCTACCATGTATAGACTATCGTGTGCTGAAAAATGGCATTAAACCCTACAACAGCAAAAACGTCTTTGAGAACAAGAGATCATTTTCATCTTTGAGAACAATAAAACATTTTCATTTTTGAGAACAATAGAAATGCTTTATATTTAAGAAATAGAAGTGTCGCCAACCTTTAGAATAATAAAACCGGATGCTTGAGAACAACAAAACCGCTTTTTCTTTGAGAACAAGAAAAATAGATCATCTTTGAGAACAAATAACTAATCTTTGAGACTTTGAAAGCAGCACCATCTGGAACACAACAGTCTCTTTCCTCCTCAGAGAGATATAGAAGAACTTAAAGTGTCAAAACAAATGTCATTTCTTCATAAAATAAATTACCAATTAATTATTATTTATATTTCCTCACAAGCTAAACTCTGATAGGTTAAGTCAGTAATCACATCATCAGCTTGTCTTAGTGCTAAAAGTTGTGTGCTTGTGAAAATGGAATTTCAGTGAGTGATCTCCCCTTTGAGAGAGGGACTAGTCGCAAATCACGTAAATTGTTAGCTACCTTTGTAACATATTCATCCGTAAACAGCAATGCAACTGAGGAAGGCCAAGAGCCACAAGACCTCAATGGCAAATGTTCCCAATGAAATCCTGTCGCAGATTTTGATCTTGATTCATTCTCCACTTTTGCGGGTTGGAGCCTTATTGGCCATGCTGGATTTCATCCAAGCCATTGTCAGTCTTCCTAAACTGACTTTTAAGGACCTTCTCCAGGTTTGGTTCTAAGTACTTGAATTGTTAAGCATGTATTGGCAGGTATAGAATGTTAAAGAACTTATTAGCATTGACAAATAATACAAATTTGAGTCTGGGGAATCATCGCCTCAACATTGAGTTTTGTATTTATTTTGAAAAATTGAATATAGCTGTTTTATTGTAATGTCTGTGAATTACATGATATAGTTCTCACATTTATTGTAATGAAATATTACGTGTCTGTGTTAAATATTGTGCAAGGCATTTATATTTTTTACATCTGAATTAAACTAAAACTGTAGTACAAATTTTATATGTGCCCAAAGGTTATTCCCAAATTGTCTTAAGGTCCTGTTCTGTCTTGCATGCATAAGAAATAAGTTAACATTTATCGTTCATGTGTAGCTCACTGTGTTCCATGGAGCTTATATATACATATATATATATAGAGTCTGGTTTTAAGGCACTCATTTAAAGTTCCTTTTTGTCGCACACTTGATTTAATTTTCTGTGGACCTAGTCTTGGTGGAAGCACAGCATAGTGATAATTGGGTACATTCTGAATTACTGTCAGTGTTAATGTATTTGCATTCCAATTTGTTGCATATTTGATACAGACTGGAATGTCAATAAGAATAATTTCACTCCTAATTTATGTCCTGTATACATCTTTAAAGCTTTCCACTTACCATTATAGATCCAAAATTTATATCAAGCTTACACTTTTCAAAACATAATCATATTAGTTAGATTAACTGTTATCATTTATAAGAATGTTGTAAGAAAGAACAATGACAGTGAAGTTGTCGAACATGATATGGTTATTTGATCATATTTGTATTGAACAATTGATCTTTGTCATTTCAGCTTCTGATCAAACCAATCTATGCTGCAAGTACCCCATCATCCCTCTCAATATTTGCGATACATAAACAGGTAAGGCTCCTCAAAGTTAACACTCATATTATTTCACAATTTTTTCATGTCTACATGTTTCCTCAAATTTATTTTAATCTAACCAGATTCAATAAAGGCTGTTCCATTAAAACATACATGGGTCCCAGGGAAGATACGTATAAAGTGGGGTACTCATCCAAAGATGCAATTTAAAATTTTCATATCATCTTAATTTTTGAACTCTATGAAATCAAAATAACTTGGCATACATGCTAAAAGAAGCTGCCTTCCCTGGGTACCATGTATGCTTATTTTGAACAGTCCTCATTCAAACGGCATGATCAGAATTTTCTTAAATTGAGATTTATTTGATAATTTATGTATTCTTTTAATGAAGTCTTCTTACAACTATAACATTGTTTCAATTGTTTGTTAAACTATTTGAGAGTGAGTATCATAATATATGCTCAAATTGTTTTTCTTAATATTTCCTATATACATTATTGCATTTTATTATACATAGTGAGATATTCAAGAATATTTCCTATATACATTATTGCATTTTATTATACATGGTGAGATATTCAAGAATATTTCCTATATACATTATTGCATTTTATTATACATGGTGAGATATTCAAGAATATTTCCTATATACATTATTGCATTTTATTATACATGGTGAGGTATTCAAGAATATTTCCTATATACATTATTGCATTTTATTATACATGGTGAGATATTCAAGAATATTTCCTATATACATTATTGCATTTTATTATACATGGTGAGGTATTCAAGAATATTTCCTGTATACATTATTGCATTTTATTATATATGGTGAGATATTCAAGAATATTTCAAGAATATTTCCTATATACATTATTGCATTTTATTATACATGGTGAGGTATTCAAGAATATTTCCTATATACATTATTGCATTTTATTATACATGGTGAGATATTCAAGAATATTTCCTATATACATTATTGCACTTTATTATACATGGTGAGATATTCAAGAATATTTCCTATATACATTATTGCATTTTTTTATACATGGTGAGGTATTCAAGAATATTTCCTATATACATTATTGCATTTTATTATACATGGTGAGATATTCAAGAATATTTCCTATATACATTATTGCATTTTATTATATATGGTGAGATATTCAAGAATATTTCCGATATACATTATTGCACTTTATTATACATGGTGAGATATTCAAGAATATTTCCTATATACATTATTGCATTTTTTTATACATGGTGAGGTATTCAAGAATATTTCCTATATACATTATTGCATTTTATTATACATGGTGAGATATTCAAGAATATTTCCTACATACATTATTGCATTTTTTTATATATGGTGAGATATTCAAGAATATTTCCTATATACATTATTGCATTTTTTTATACATGGTGAGGTATTCAAGAATATTTCCTATATACATTATTGCACTTTATTATACATGGTGAGATATTCAAGAATATTTCCTATATACATTATTGCATTTTTTTATACATGGTGAGGTATTCAAGAATATTTCCTATATACATTATTGCATTTTATTATACATGGTGAGATATTCAAGAATATTTCCTACATACATTATTGCATTTTTTATATATGGTGAGATATTCAAGAATATTTCCTATATACATTATTGCATTTTATTATACATGGTGAGATATTCAAGAATATTTCCTATATACATTATTGCATTTTATTATACATGGTGAGGTATTCAAGAATATTTCCTATATACATTATTGCATTTTATTATATATGGTGTTATATTCAAGATTATTTCCATAAGAGACAATTTATGTGATGATATACCATCATTATTATCACCACAATGGTAATATTACTTTTGGAACTATTTGGTAAACATATCTACCTGGCATATTATTCAAACCTCTATTTCCATATTTAGACCTATATTGTTTTCATCTTCTCCTTCTCTCCCCCTCTATATCAGGATGAAACATTTTAAAATGTGTTTTAAACTGTAGACCCTCATGTACATTTATTTTATACAATCCGGTGTTATCAAGAAATGTTTCATCATGAACTCCAAATAGTAAACTTGAGGTATTAAATTTTAGAATGAGTTTTTTGCATGAATAATGGAATCTGTCGATGGCTGAAGTTAACATGACCAATACAGTGTTGTATAAATGTAATACTGCATGACAAATGGCTCATCATTTTAAGCACAAAAACCTTTGATGAAATAAAGGAATACATGTTTTTTTAAATGCTCGTTTTACCTTAAATCACAATCATGATTGAAAGTGAAAATTTGAGCATTGACATGTTGATTGCATACCAACATTAAGGGACAATAAAACCGTGGATGTGTTGTCTTCTTCTGAACTAGACTGAATCTTGCCAAAACTTTACAAAAAGATGTTTGAATATAGAAAGAAACAAAGTAAAGAATGAAAATTCTTAGGACAAAGCAATGTTGTCACTTCATTGGTGAAATCTATATGTGTATCTACTAACGTAAAACTATCCTGTATACATTGCACAAGATGACACCATTTGCTGAGTTATGCGCATTTTAATGCAAAAGCTAGAATTTTTCACATTTAGAATAGAGTTGTGTGTTCAAGAACACCACTCCCATGATAACTCACACACAAAAGATTAAATAAACAATAACTGGAGCATAACCAATTGCTTGAATTACTGTGAGATCTCTGAACAATTAAGATATGGCCATCAATATTGAGAAGGGTTTGAATACTCCTTTAATAATTGCATTTGGAAGACTTGCCATTTAAATAGATTTTTCTGACATATTAATTCGCTTTTCAGTTAAATTACCTGTAATTTCATTATGTCTTCATAATTGCTAAAAACATTTAGTTTCAGTTCACATGAAATCTTAATCAGCAAAGCAATGTGTATTGCATCGCTGCTTATTGCGTGTAAAGTTTGATCCATTCCAGTGTTCGGACCGCTAGTTCATTTCCCGTAAAATCTTAAAATTGCCATATATAACAATATTAAATTCTTCACCTAGTACTACATTCATAAGAGTTAGAGAAAATTGTCCAGCCATGCAAAATGTTTTGTAGCATTTTCTTGCACTTTGTGCTGCTGAACATGGGATTGCCTGATCCCCACTTAATCTAGCCTCGTAAGAGTTTAAATGCTATTTTGTAAGGAAATTAAATACAGGATGCAAAAATAAGAGTAAATATTTTGTTATTAACTGGTACATCAAAGTTTAAGAAATGTATAATGAAAAAATTATAAATCCATTTACATGTTGTTTTATTGCTATTTATTCTCCTTCCAGTAGACTGGTTATAGACCAATTGGAGGTCTGGTACTTATGGTGTTATTGTAATGTTCAGAAATGTATAATAGAAGAATTATAAATCCATTTACATGTTGTTTTATTGCTATTTATTCTCATTCCATTAGACTTGTAATAGACCAATTAGAGGTATAGTACCTTATGGTGTTATTGTAAGTTCAGAATAAAACCACTTTTGATCAAAACACAGTTGGTATTCAATTTGGTTTTCATGTAAATGCTTACTGACATTGTTGTGGCCATCAATTAAACTTAAAATGATTTATCTCTTAAAGTACTTAATCACAACTGACATTTTAATTGATCATTTGTTTGTTGTAAATATTATTTACTTACTGAGAAAATATTTTTATCAAAGAAAATTTAAGTCTTACAAAATCTTGTGAATTTTGCTGTGTTGTTTCTAAATTTGTAGGTATTGACTGCCATTTTTCGTCACACCAGCAATATATCAAGATTTCATTTACCCATTTTAATCACGATTTTCTTTGCATTTGACAAATATGGTATTTTCTAGAAAACAATGAGATCCAAACTAGATTATGTGTTTTTTTTTTAAAAGATTGTTCCTGATTTTTCAGTGTGTGCATATTTGGGGAGATGTGTATCACAAAAATTATTTCAGTTTGCATCGAAAACTGCTTTTATTTTCTTATTTATTGAAAAAGAAATTAAAAAGAGGTATGTATTTGTGTTAAACGCAGATGTCAAGAAATGCGCCATTCAGATTTCGGTAGACTTTAAAGCAAATATCTATCATATTCTGCATCTTTTTTAATTCAGAAACAGTTGAAATTTCAGCACCTTTCTACTCTGCAAATATGTTTTTAATTGTCTTTATCTAAATTATCTTGTTTCTTTCTGCAGGCATTCCATTCTATAGCCAAATGTGTAGCAGCCCTCACAGTGATGAGCCCTGGTGAGGCTAATAATGTTGTCAACCAATTTGTCAATGATTTCAAGGTAAGCTAAAGGAGAAAGCTTATAGAGGCTTTTATTGTCAATCGGATATTGAATGATGTCAATAAGTCAAATGATGCTCACTGAAGCAATTTATATTTTGCCAGTTGATTTGTCAGTGGTTTAATGAAAAGAAAAGGAGAACTCGGATGGAGTTGATGAATATACCTTAACTTTCAGAGGTCAACCGAGAAAGCCTTTTTATATATTTGGCAGTTTTTCTTTGATATCAGAGTCACTATAAACAATAATAATACAAGCATGGAAAGGAAGTGGAGTTTACACAGAGATATTCTTAATTAGCAATAAATACAGTAGAAGTACATACACACACAATAGGTATATTATAAGGTGAGTAAATTCTGATAATCAGTACTTTGTAATTTTATGAAAGAATGTAAATGAAGGTGACATTTGATTATTTGTTTTTAATTTTGCAGAATTAAAAGTCAACAGATTCAATCAGGTTATTCTCATTACTGGCCCTTGGAGAAATTAGGAAACACTTGTAAGTTTTTTCATTTTGTAGGTTAGATGTCTTAAAAAAATAATATTTGTATTGTGCTGTTTTAATTTATTTTGTCATATTTTTGCTAAAATTTTGATTCACTTGAAGCATTGCATGACTTATAAAGTTATGTTAAGAAACATGAAATTTGTTAATTAGGGAATAAGCTAGTAATTCAAACTGATGTCATGTATTTGAAGGAAGTTTGAGCAATTGAAGTTGTTGTATTTCAGTTCTGCTGAACATGCCATGATGTTAGCTTGTTGTAGAGTCAACCATGATATAAGCTGGATGTAGAGCCAGCCATGATGGAAGCTTGTTTTAGAGTCAGCCATGGTAGAAACTCATGGTAGAGCCAGCCATGATGGTATCTCATTGTAGAGCCTGTCATGATGGTAGCTCGTTGTAGAGCCAGTCATGATGGGAGCTCATTATAGAGCCAGACTTGATGTTATCTGGTTATAGAGGCTGCCATGGTGGAAGCTCTTGGTAGAGCCAGCTGTGATGGTAGCTTGTTGTAGAAGCTGCCATGGTGGAAGCTTGTTGTACAGCCTGCCTTGGTGGAAGCAGAATTTAGAGCCAGCCATGGTGGAAACTCATGGCATAGCCTGCCATGATGGTACATTGTTTTAGCTACAGCAATTCTTGACAGTAGCTTGTTGATGTTCAGGGGATTGGGCTTCTTCTCAACTTAAAATTTTTTGGAGGGAAGCAGTGAACTATTTATCTAATTGGAAATCGCATTTGACAACACAGGGTGGATCTAGAGTTAAAATTCAGGACGCATTGGAAATTGTTGCTTATATAAAGAACACCTGTCCATAAAGGTATATGCTTTCGTTTCCCTTGAGTGTTTTGTATTCATAGGTGTTACTATACTTGAAATTTGCATATAATAAATATGAATATACAGAGAGGATAATTTTGCTTCATACATTATTACTAGGTGTATATCATTGTGTGTTGGAAGACAAAATATTGAAATCTTAGCAAGTGGCAAAGACATAAGTAGTAATATTTCTCACTTTGTATATCAAGATGAAATATATTGCATATTTGACCACTCCTTTGGTCTAATGGTTAGAGCATCTGATTTGGATGTGAAAAGTTGTGGATTCGATCTCTGGCCAATTTGTACCAGATGCTTACAAAAATGGTATTAACAGCTTCCTTGCTTGGCACTTAGCATTAAGAAGTTTGTATTAGAACTGGTGTCAGGGTAATGTGACTGGGTGGGACATCATGTTACATGACTGCAGTATGAAGCCCCAGTGCTAGAGATCGCTATAAACAGTCAAGCTGCAGACATCATGGCGATATGACTGAATTTTTTTTAAAGCTACCTTAAACTCCAAATCACACGTATATCTAGTATTTATGCAAAAAATGAACATATTCTCTTGTATTATATCAAAAATGTGTTTCTTAATTGAATATTATTAGGTTATATTATATTCTCTTGTATTATATTCAAAATGTGTTTCTAGATTGAATATTATTAGGTTATATTATATTCTCTTGTATTATATTCAAAATGTGTTTCTAAATTGAATATTATTAGGTTATATTATATTCTCTTGTATTATATTCAAAATGTGTTTCTAGATTGAATATTATTAGGTTATATTATATTGGAGCATATGCTTTTGATACATTCTTTTAAAATGGTTAGACTTTTGATACATTCTTTTAAAGAGGTTAGACTTTTGATACATTCTTTTAAAGTGGTTAGACTTTTGATACATTCTTTTAAAGTGGTTAGACTTTTGATACATTCTTTTAAAGTGGTTAGACTTTTGATACATTCTTTTAAAGTGGTTAGACTTTTGATGCATTCTTTTAAAGAGGTTAGACTTTTGATACATTCTTTTAAAGTGGTTAGACTTTTGATACATTCTTTTAAAGTTGTTAGACTTTTGATACAATCTTTTAAAGTGGTTAGACTTTTGATACATTCTTTTAAAGTGGTTAGACTTTTGATACATTCTTTTAAAGTGGTTAGACTTTTTCAGAATCTTAGACTGAATATATATCTTCATTGTTTCCCAGGGAGAATGTTGTAATAACCATCTCTCTCTCTGTCTCTCTGTCTCTCTCTCTCTCTCTCTCTCTCTCTCACACACACACACACACACAGAATTAAGACATCTAGTTCTGAACCTTTTTGGCCAGCCATGAATATGGTCATGTGATTCATCCATCCATCCAATTTTTCATTAAGCAAATGTTTAGATTCCCATGTTGGGTATTTGTTTCTTAAGCATACTAGACTCACAATTGAATGTGTACTCCAGTGCTGTCAAACCTGTGGCCCATAGGCTGATTTTAAATGGCCAATGGGATGATTTTAAATGGCCCAACAGACCATTTTTTTCATTTATGTACAAGAAGTAATGGTCTGCTTTCATAGTATATCTTCTGAACCAGTTGAACAACTGTGAATAATTTTTACAGTTGTTGCTTTTATGTTTTCTTCTGCATCCCTCTACATCAAGGAACATTCTCAGTGGCCCATGGTGTCAAAAAGGTTGGACAGCACTGGTGTACTGGTTTTAATACTGCCATCAGTTAACTTTGTGTGTGTTGAGATATTTTACTTGAATTGCCTCTGTACTAAACAAAGTTTGTTTTACTATACCGTACAATTCCTAACCAAATCAGACTGATAAACACATTTCTCATTTATCACAATTTCTTCTTTTTTGGATTCTGATGCCAAAAAAACAAAAATTTCATCATTTTGAAATTAAAGATGCTGAAAAACTATATGAAATTTGCAAACATATCTGTGGTTTTAGAAGACAAAAAGAAACCTTTAAGTTTTCTCATTGAATTTTGCATTTTGCCCACTTTCACTTGTATTGGAAAATGTTTAATACATATATGGTTGATATCCCGAATTTGGAATGGTATACTTGGTTAAGATTATCCTGTCTTACAAAATGTCTTAGCATAAAAGATATTAAAATCCTTAGATCCTATGTTTTGAATGTGACTAATTATGAATTTGCACAGTTTTCTCTAAGAGCTACATTGTATTGTGTCTATGGCAGATTATCAGCTGTGAATCTGGGTCACAATCAGGAGTACATGCGCTGCAGCCCTATGTACAGTCTATATGGTATGTTGTCATTTTTGCACATACGTTTTGTACAGTCTGTATTGTATGTTATAATGCTTGCACAGCTCTATGTATAGTCTGTATTTTATGGTATAATGTTTTAACAGACCTATCTACAGTCTGTATTTTATGTTAGAATGTTTTCACAGCCCTATGTACAGTCTGTATGGTATGTTATTATGTTTTCACAGCCCTATCTACAGTCTGTATTGTATGTTATAATGTTTTCACAGCCCTATGTATAGTCTGTATGTTATAATGTTTTCACAGCCCTATCTACAGTGTATGGTATTTTATCATGTTTTCACAGCCCTGTGTATAGTCTCTATTGTACATTAAAATGTTTTCACAGCCCTATGCATAGTCTGTATCTTATAATGTTTTCACAGCCCTGTGTATAGTCTGTATGGCATGTTATAATGTTTTCACAGCTCTTTGTACAGTCTGTATGGCATGTTATAATGTTTTCAGAGACCTATGTACAGTCTGTATGTCATGTAATAATGTTTTCACAGCCCTATGTACAGTGCATGGTATTTAATCATCTTTTCACAGCCCTATGTATAGTCTGTATGGTATGTTATAATGTTTTCACAGACCTATGTACAGTCTGTATGGTATGTTATCATGTTTTCACAGCCCAATGTATACTCTGCATGGCATGTTATAATGTTTTCACAGACCTATGTACAGTCTGTATGTCATGTAATAATGTTTTCACAGCCCTATGTACAGTGCATGGTATTTTATCATGTTTTCACAGCCCTATGTATAGTCTGTATGGCATGTTATAATGTTTTCATAGCCCTATGTATAGTCTGTATTGTATGTTATAATCTTTTCATAGCCCTATGTACAGTCTGTATGGTATGTTATAATGTTTTCATAGCCCTATGTACAGTCTTTATTGTATGTTATAATGTTTTCACAGCCCTATGTATAGTCTGTATGTCATGTTATAATGTTTTCACAGCCCTATCTACAGTCTGTATTGTATGTTATAATGTTTTCACAGCCCTATGTATAGTCTGTATAGCATGTTATAATGTTTTCACAGACCTATGTTCAGTCTGTATGGCATGTTATAATGTTTTCACAGACCTATGTACAGTCTGTATGTCATGTAATAATGTTTTCACAGCCCTATGTACAGTGCATGGTATTTTATCATGTTTTCACAGCCCTATGTATAGTCTGTATGGCATGTTATAATGTTTTCATAGCCCTATGTACAGTGTATGGTATTTTATAATGTTTTCACAGCCCTATGTATAGTCTATATGGCATATTCTGATCTTTTCATAGCCCTATGTACAGTCTTTATTGTATGTTATAATGTTTTCACAGCCCTATCTACAGTCTGTATTGTATGTTATAATGTTTTCACAGCCCTATGTATAGTCTGTATGTCATGTTATAATGTTTTCATAGCCCTATGTACAGTCTGTATGGTATGTTATAATGTTTTCACAGCCCTATGTGCAGTCTGTATGACATGTTATAATGTTTTCACAGCCCTATGTACAGTCTGTATGTCATGTTATAATGTTTTCACAGCCCTATGTACAGTCTGTATGGTATGTTATAATGTTTTCACAGCCCTATGTATAGTCTGTATTGTATGTTATAATGTTTTCACAGCCCTATGTACAGTCTGTATGGCATGTTATAATGTTTTCACAGCCCTATGTACAGTCTGTATGGCATGTTATAATGTTTTCACAGCCCTATGTACAGTGTATGGTATTTAATCATGTTTTCACAGCCCTATGCATAGTCTGTATGGTATGTTATAATGTTTTCACAGACCTATGTACAGTCTGTATGGTATGTTATCATGTTTTCACAGACTGTACAGTCTGTATGTCATGTAATAATGTTTTCACAGCACTATGTACAGTGCATGGTATTTTATCATGTTTTCACAGACCTATGTACAGTCTGTATTGCATGTTATAATGTTTTCACAGCCCTATGTATAGTCAGTATGTCATGTTATAATGTTTTCACAGCCCTATCTACAGTCTGTATTGTATGTTATAATGTTTTCACAGCCCTATGTATAGTCTGTATGTCATGTTATAATGTTTTCATAGCCCTATGTACAGTCTGTATGGTATGTTATAATGTTTTCACAGCCCTATGTACAGTCTGTATGACATGTTATAATGTTTTCACAGCCCTATGTACAGTCTGTATGTCATGTTATAATGTTTTCACAGCCCTATGTACAGTCTGTATGGTATGTTATAATGTTTTCACAGCCCTATGTATAGTCTGTATTGTATGTTATAATGTTTTCACAGCCCTATGTACAGTCTGTATGGCATGTTATAATGTTTTCACAGCCCTATGTACAGTCTGTATGGCATGTTATAATGTTTTCACAGCCCTATGTACAGTGTATGGTATTTAATCATGTTTTCACAGCCCTATGCATAGTCTGTATGGTATGTTATAATGTTTTCACAGACCTATGTACAGTCTGTATGGTATGTTATCATGTTTTCACAGACTGTACAGTCTGTATGTCATGTAATAATGTTTTCACAGCACTATGTACAGTGCATGGTATTTTATCATGTTTTCACAGACCTATGTACAGTCTGTATGGTATGTTATCATGTTTTCACAGCCCTATGTATAGTCTGTATGGGGGGGGGCCCTAAGTGACCGAGTGGTTTAAAGCGCTCTCCGTTACGGATCACTGCCATCTCATCTCTGCCTGCGTGGGTTCGAGAATCTGATTCAGCCAATACGGGTATGTGAGAAAGCTTGCCAGTAGGTTCTCATGGGTTGGTGGTTTTTTGTGGGGGGTTTTACCCCAGTTCTTCCTCCACCATTAATACTGGCTGCCATGTATAGGCATATTGTTTTCTGAAAAATGGCGTTAAACCCTACAACAATGACAACAGTCTGTTTGATATGTCACAAAGTTTCCACAACCCTATGTACATTGTATGGTACGTTATCATATTTTCACAGCCCTATGTACAGTCTGTATGGTATGTTATAATGTTTTCAAAGCCCTAGGTACAGCCTGTATGGCATGTTATAATGTTTTCACAGCCCTATGTACAGTCTGTATGGTACGTTATCATATTTTCACAGCTCTATGTACAGTCTGTATGGTATGTTATAATGTTTTCACAGCCCTATATACAGTCTGTATGGTATGGTATTATATTTGTACAACCTCATTGTACAGTCTGTATGGTATACGTTTTGCACAACCCCTTTGTACAGTGTTTATGGTACCATAAATACACATTTATAAAGCATGTACAACTGCAAACAATAAAGATCCTGATCTGCCATTGCAAATGCAAAACAGGTTGGTTGTTTTGGTTTTTTTTGCTGATTACTCCTAACAACCTGGACAGACTCAGATCTGCCAAGGCATTATGGGATAGCAGATCTGGATCTTTGTAGTTTACAGTTGGACTTGTTTTATAAGCAAGTATATATTGCAATATTTGCAAAGTCCTATGTACATTGTGTGTTATGTTAGAACTTTTGCAGAGTCCTATGTACAGTCTTTATGGGTTGCTATGCTTTCACAGCCATATGTACTGTCTATATTATATTTTATAACTTTTGCGCAGCTCTATGTACAGTATGTATTATTTGTTATAAGATTGCTTGGCTCTATATACAGTTTGTATTGTATGCTATACAGTTTGTACAGCTCTATGTACAGTCTGTATTGTATAATAGTTCCACAGCCTTATGTACAGTCTATATGGTGTATTATAATGTTTGCATAGCCCTGTGTACTGTCTGCATTGTATAACTTGTGCACAGCTATATGTACAGTATGTTTTTCAGTATGTTACACATTTTGCACAGCCCAGTTCTTCAATAAAGTTTCCATAATTGCCAGTAAAACTTGCATACAAGTTTGAAATCATCTGGATCAGTATATAAATCTGATATATATATATATATATATATATATATATATATATATATATATATATATATATATATATATATATGTATATTGTTACATGCTTAGGCTCAAACAAACAGTAACATAGAATGAGTGAAAATAACAAGCTTGTAAAAACTTAATAAACACTTTATTGAGCACAAATATTTTCCAGAAAAGAAAATTATACTTACGGTTTTAAGAATCAATTCCAAAATTAATCCAAAAATAATTCAAAATGAAATCCACTAGTGAAATTGCAAAAGTCCTGGTAATAAAATGTCCAAATAATTCCTAGTTCGAATCCCAGCAAAGTATCCAAGATGGAAGACGATGTCACTTGTTGAAGTCAGTTCATGGTAATACAATTCTATGAGCACAATTCTTTTCCAGATAAATAACAAAATAATTCCTCTTGATCAAACGAACTGACATAATTTCCAGTACAATGTAATTTAAATTAACTCAAAACGACACAACTTAATATTCTAATAGCCCAAGTCCTACTAATTAGTTAGCTCTCAAAACATAATTTATATACCTGTTTTTACATAAACAAGAAAGGGCTCACGTGATCTTCTGGAATCTTTTAGAACAAATTTACGTTAAAAAAATCACGTACACACCTTATGACCCAACTAAAATAGAAAGATGTTTATATAAAGCTCCATAATGTCCTTGGAACCAACCAATCATTTTAAAAGCTTGCTTACAAGTCTGAAGCCAGGTCAGAAATGAGGTCAACACCTGGTGTTTTTTTGTAAAGTACATGTCACCTCTCCCCCCAATGAATGAATCTTAAACTTAAAATGCCAAATTTGAATCTAGCAAATAAACAAATTTCAAAAAATGACTTAAATCAATTATACGTAACAATATATATATATATATATATATATATATATATATATATATATATATATATATATAAATATATATATATATATATATATATATATATATAACAATATATATCTAATGCATTATCATTGCTCATGTAATCCATTTTCCTTTCCTTAGTCAGAAAACTAATTTAGCAGATATTTTTTACCTTTCTTAATTTTATTCTGTCATTATTTTGGACTGAGACTAAATGTAACATACTAATTTGTCTTTGAGATCCATGGTGGTTTAATGTTCAATCCTTCTCTGAAAAAGGCAAGGAATTTTATTGCAAATCCCTTGCCAGGATATAACCTTTGTTTCTTGATGCACTATCAAACAGCAATCATTTAATCATGCAGTGTGTTAAAGTGTACAGTTAAAAAGCATTAATTAAATTAAGCTGTCTGGTTATATGGTCATTAAACAATGATCAGTTAATCAAGCTGTCTTATTATGCCCAATATTGAATTCCAAGCTTGTTCATTGTGAATGTCTGAATCTCACAGAATAATACATTTTTCTTGCTATAGTCTGGTCATTGTGTATCTTGATACACCCATGGCATAAATTTCCTATATAATTCTTAAACAACATCCTGTAAGAATTACTTCATATATTTCAGGTCAGTGTTATTTATTCATTGTGAATGCCCAGAATAAGGAATGTGATATCCGAATGGCTGAGGCGGCTGACTCTGACTGACCCACTTACTTTGCTGCCCAATCTCTAACAACATCTAGGCTCTGCATCCCCTTACACTAGAAGCACAGTGGTGACAGCTATCAAATTCACAATCACTGATCAGGTAGCTGTGTATGTCTTTAGGACTCTTTTGTATGGTCCTTGATAGGTCATATAATAAAAGCAGACTAGATGGTCCATTTGTGTAGCCAGATCACTTCCATTATGTTTTTCGACCTAGAATTTGTTTTGCTTTAATTTTCAAAATGCACTTAAAGCCATAAAAAAGTGTTAATTAGCCATTTAGTTCTCAAAATTACTAGGTATCTCACAGAGGGTTAAAGGTCCCATTTTATTGACTTGTCTGAAAACTCATTCAATAATGTACAGGTAAAATAAATATTAATTTTATTTTCCATTTTATGTAACAGTCGTTTGCAAAGTTTGTCATGAAACAAAACACATCGGTATGAACAGCTTAGTTCATGAGAGACATATCTGAATAGTTATAAGAATGTGATGCTAAATTTGATTCTTGTTAATTTAGAGCACTGTATCCTGAAGCAGTCACTTTCTCAATCTTTCCATCTGTATGGCTGCTTCATGATCCATTCATACTTGTACCCACCAAAACTTTGTAAAAATTACACATATATGGATGTTATTTGGTAGGTAAACTGCTGATAACAAATGTGTCCTTTTACAGTTGTGTATTTTAATGGTTTGTCTTTCCAGATTCAATATTTTGGGCCCATTTTCCTCAATTTTCAATATTGATAGAGTTTGGGCCCATTTTCCTCAGTTTGCAATATCGACAACAGCAAAACCTTGAAAACCATCTTAGCTCCAGAACCATTCAGGGTATTATAAATCAGTTTGATGTGAACATTCTCTGTGACTTTAATTGCCTTTTATAATTTAGCTCTTTTTACTCCTGTATCGACAGACTTATTCTTCTTGTCAACAAAAGTCTTGTCTTCAATTCCAAACATGGAATATTGCTTGTAGTCATTATAACTTAAGAACCATTCCGTATAATTGGATGGAATTGGGTAAGAGCCTTGTCTTTTAGACCTAGATGTGTCTATTATATTTTGTCTTGTCTTCAGTTTAGACAGAGGTAAATCCATTTTGAATTTGTTTGGACATGATGCTTTAATTAATGATTCATTGAAGAAGTGCATGTGTTCCACATCATTCATTAACAAGAGTCTTGAACATAGAATGCCCATTTTTTCATTTCCCATTGCAAGGTCCACGATTTAATGAGCTATAAAGAAAATTGTGTGGCACATTGATCCAGTTATTACTCGTAGCTTGGATATTTTTTTTGTGCTCACTTTTTGAGAGAAAAAGGGAGCATGTTATTTTCTTCAGACCCTTCATATGTCCATAAGTTCTTTTGAAATTAATTTTAATACAGTAACATTAAAAGCTATATAACTTAGAGGTATGAAAGTTTTCTCACTGTATCTTAAGTAGATGTTTTGAATCTATTTTAGATTTTTGCAGCTTACTTTCAATCTTTACACATATTTGCAATGTTTTTTCTTCGGGCTTGTTTTGTATTAACTACTTCACACTTCACAAATATTTGGATGTTAGCTATTAGACAAATGATTTCTTCACAAACTTTGTTAGCCACTTGAGTTAAACAATCAAAATTTAGTGGGAATATTTATATTTGTATACAGTTGGCCTAGTATTTGGTAAGATTTTTTTTTATTCATATGTGGATGACCTTGTAATCTGGTAGTACAAATATTTGCATTTATAGGTGTAAATGACTTTGCAAATTGGTAAAAAAAAAAATTGCATTTATACCTGGATGACCTAGTAATCTGGTAGGCCCTTTTGTATTTATATGAAATAGCCTCATTAGATTTTCAAGATATTACACAAAATCAATCTTTAGCCTGTTCATTGTCAATGATGCAGTGAATACCAATAGACAGATTAAATATAATCTTATATGTTTATATTTAATAATAATATTCTCTCATTTATTGTTTTGTATTCCAAGACTTTAAATTTTTGTTCTTAGAAGAGTCAATTAATGACATTGCAACCTCAAGGCATAGATTCCCTGTTAAGAAGTGGCATAGGAGATTTCTTGAAAACATTGCAAGATCCAGATATCAATGTACAAAGAGATGCCTTGGTTACATTCAACTCCACAGGTGACAACAAACCATCACTGATATGAGATTTACTGGACACTGTTCTTCCTCACCTTTACAAAGAAACCAAAGTCAGGGTAAGCTGATGTCTTCATCATGCTGTAGAAATTAAGATTGTGATATGCCAGTGATCAATTTAGATTGTATACTTGTTTTGTTAGTTTTGTTTGTTAACCTGTTATAAGTAACTTTCCCTTTTTTGAATGCAACCTTATGTACTGTGTTATTCATGACACATCCCGAATGCTTCCAAAATTGCATGATCATATGCAAATATTTAAATTAAATTAAATAAAAAATAAAAGATCAACAGGTAAGTATGAACCGTACTATAGAAAGGTAAGAAGTCAGTCTTTTCAATTCTCCAAGGTAAGAAGTCAGTCTCTTCAATTCATTTTTCTCAAGTTACCGAACACTCCGGTGCCCTGGTGGTTAGAGTGTCTGCCTCAGATGCAGAAAGTCATAGGTTCGATCCCTGGCTTAGCCATACCAAAGACATATGAAAATGGCATTAACAGCTGCCTAGTTTGGCACTCTGTATTAAGAGGTTTGTGCTAGGACTGCCACTATAAACTGTCACACTGCAGACATCATAGCAATATCACACACACACACATGTTACATTGAAGGCGATATCAGACTCGATACTTGTTTGTCTTCTACAAAGATGTTCACATTTTGTGATAAAGTTTTGTACTTCAGCAGTTTAGATAAATTCACTTAAATTGTTTACAATATACCTTGGAAATAAAATGTGGAATAAAAACATTTTAAACATGCAGCAATTGCAAAGATATTTTTTATCACCTTGAATAATTATTCTTATTTCAGAAATAACTGATTTGAGAAGATGAGATGGGCCCATTTTGGCACAATTTAAATGATGGTCTCGATATAAGAAAAGTTGGTAAAATTTAAGATTAAATTTAAAGAAATGGTTTTCTGTTGTATTTATCTGCATTCTTTTTCGATGTGCATGAATGCATGACGAAAAAAGGTAATGGCTTATCTGTTGATAGACTGTTGTTTAGTGTGAGACGATATTGCTAGAGGAATATGCTAATGTCTGTGTGTGTTTATACAGGAAGTGTTTAGGGACCAGATGAGCTGTAGGAGACAGAGAATGAAAATAGTATAGTTGGTCCTCCGAGTCTCTGGGAGACAAGAAAAGGAGAAAAGGTTGTCAGATGTTTGAAGGCAGAAGGTTCTCTGGGAAAAGAGATGTTAGGGAAGTGGAAGGACGTAGTTGATGGACTGAAGGGGTACTGGAGTACCGGCCAAGGGAAAAGAAATAATACAGATGAGTATAAACACAGAGAAGACGAAGTCAGATGATGAAATAGGAAGTCACTTGTTCGAGTGAAAGATGAGTGGTAGGGTTTTGAATATTGAATTTCATTTGAAAAATCACTGTTATTGAATGGTATTAAATTGTTTTTTTATTTCAATTTGACCTTTTGTGTATTCAGTAATTTAAATGTCAGCATCGCTGTCGCTAACTGGGGGCTCAGAGCTTTTGCATCTCTCTATCACTAGTTAATTTTTTACGAAAAAAGAGCCAGAATTGGTCTTCTGTAATAAATAAATATACTGCAGGGAGCACCCCACTCCAATGTAAACTAACCCAACCTTGATAGTGGGCTTAATAGTATGTTGACGACCCTTAACATGCCCCACGCTAGTCTACGAGACCTTTACAGCACCATTACAATTTTGAGGAATAATGATACCTTTAAAGGATTATAAATAATGTGTGGTGCTTTTAATTTATGCTTACAGTGTTTATATTTCCAAACCGTGTCATTTAACAAATTATATCGTGTTATCTTCACCCCACCTAATCAAAAAGCAAATTTCTGGCCCACAGAAATATAGCTACTATTAGTAAAACCAAATTGTTAAATGTTACTTAAATTTGAGACCATGAAAATCTAACTGAATACATTGTAATTTTTAATAAACGATGTGAATCTACTTGCCTGTTGTTTCCAAAACACAAAATATTTCTTGTGTTATTAATAATCGATAAACTGTTAAGCTCTATCATCTCCAATACCATTGGATACAATTTAATTAAGGTTAAAGGAAAACATCCTGGCATTAAAGGCCTCTGAAGGATAACCAAAAGCCCCCGATCCAACATCAACTATAGTGGTCATGGCTAATACATAGAGAAACTTCTTAAAATTCGCACAGCAGAATTAGATTACATTTTGTCGAAATGATCTTGACATTGAGGACATTAAAATAATATAACTGATACTGATCTGCTATATGGTAACTGGAAAATATTTTACAAATCTTCTTATCCAATACTGCTGAAAACAATTTAAATATATGTGACTGTACAATCATGCGATGAATGCATTTAAGATTTGTATAGTTAATTCTGTTCTCCATAAATTTGGCCAAAGCTTAATAAACATTGGAGGGGCTCCGAGTGGTCTAAAGCGCTGTCTGTTACGGATGACTGCCATCTCACCTCTGTCTGCATGGGTTCGAGTCTAAGATTTGGCTAATGTGGGTATGTGAGAAAGCTTGCCAGTAGCTTCTCATGGGTCGGTGGTTGTTTTTGTGAGATTTCCCGGGTTCTTCCTCCGCCAATAATACTGGCCGCCATGTATAGCCTATCGTGTGCAAAAAAATGGTGTTAAACCATACAACAACAACAATAAACATTGAAAGAACACATCAACACCAGTTTTTTTTCCCTCCAAAACTTATAGACAGAAGCCATCATGGCATGGAGACTGATCAATTTTGTTTATAAATTTTGCAGTTTGTGCAACCAAATATTGCAGCTTCTACTAAAAATTAAGAGACTTGCAAAGTCTTCTCCAAAATTGGCAGATAAAATTGGAACAAAATGGCATACACCACACTGGCATGAAAACGTTTTAAAATTATATACAACTAATAACCAAACAACAAGCAAGTATGTCTGACATTGCTAAAAATAAATCAAACATAGATGACCTATAATTGTCTAAAATGGACAAAATTTTCAGAAATTATTAAGAAAAGGAAAAACTTCATTGAACAAAGAATGTATTCTATAAGTAAATTAAATAAATGTTTTAGTTATTTTTAAAGAATGTATTATTAAACTTTCTTTTCATGTGGCTAATTCACAACACATTTTTATTACTAAATCATAAAAGCTTGGAAAATGATTTAAACCTAAATACATTTATATTCAGTTGTCAAAATTTGTGTGTGTATGTATGTATGTATGTATGTGTGTGTGTAGATAGTCAGGTATGTATGTAGGACTTGCACCAAGTAAAAAAGACCCAAAAACAACCTTTTTAGTCAAGTTATTTAGTTCTCGGTTTTAAAGTGAGATTTTAAAGATGAAAATACAATATTGTGAATGAAATTCTAATAATCCTAAATGTCCAAAATAAATGAATGTTCCAATTCCAATTCCAAATCAAAGAGTCTTGAATGTATTAATGTACCAATAGCACCAATAGTCCTAATGTAGCAGAATGATATACATGTAATAGAAAATGTTTTTGAATGAATTCATAATGATCACAAAATAGGGTCAATCTAGCTAATATGCACTTTAGTCATTGCAAAGAATAGTTTAAATTATGATTTCTCTAAAATCATATCACAACTAAAATTGTTTCCACAAAACTGATAGAGGAGTACATAATTATATCAAGACTAAAGGACAAGGATGGTCACTTTCAGGACTTCCTAATTACCTTAGATGTCAACAAGTTTACAATATTATTGTTAAGTCAACATCGCATTCTTGTAACATCAATCTGTTTGAACAAGCTATGATATTTGCTATCAATGGTATTAATATAAAGTTGTTGTGGTGATGGAATACGATTATTGGAGAAGAAGCTATACTAATATACACTTGAACATCTTGCAAGCTAATATCAGAACCAAATATTCTTTCTCAACTGTGGAATAATTGATTTGGTTTTTGTTTATTTTATTTTGTAAAAAGCATGCTGGATTAATTTAATCATATTTGTCATCATGTATTCATACTCAACTCAAGACATTTAAAATGATTGGCTGAATTCTAGGGAAGAAAGAACTGGTATAACTATAACTATCGCCTTTAATTTATCAAACACCTTCTGTGATAAGAAAATGTCAGAACATCTCATTATAAAACTTGTTTAATTTTATATGTTGTGCTAATATTCAGATATAATTATAATAATAATAAAAATAATAATCCAGTACTATCTCAAAACAATTGAGAAAATGATGATGACAAACCATATTTGACAGTATTATGTTAAATTCCAACACTGATACCCTTTCTCTTTAACTGAACTGAAAGCCATCCATTCAGTTTGTTAAAATATGTGATTTAGAACTGATCTTGTTGAAAACAAACTATTTTTCTTCCAACAATTGCATCAACCTCACAATATTTCGTTTTTTCACTCAAAACTAAACTGGTTTCTAACCACACATCAAGTGCAACTCATACAGGGTTAACCATAGATCATGGAAAAAACATTTTATTGCATTGAAAAACAAAATGTTTATAATTTAGTCACAATGACATCATTATTCTACATCCTAGCATCTCATTTGATAGAGAATAGTCTTCTAATTAATACAGCTTCCTTATTTAAAGTGCAAGACATCATCACAGTTTAGATGATGCACCAGTCAAACCAATTGGTAAAGATCTGACTGATAAACTGCAATTGACAGAAAGAACACACATGACAAGAAGGATACATTCAATAAGCTGTAGTGTCCCCAATTTAAACCATCACTCCATATAGGTCATATATCATTAATTACATGAATAGTATATTAAATAAGCAGTAGTGTCCCCAATTTAAACCATCACTCCATATAGGTCATATATCAACAGTTACATGAATAGTATATAAAATAAGCTGTAGTGTCCCCAATTTAAACCATCACTCCATATAGGTCATATGTCAACAGTTACATGAATAGTATATAAAATAAGCTGTAGTGTCCCCAATTTAAACCATCACTCCATATAGGTCATATATCATTAATTACATGAATAGTATATTAAATAAGCTGTAGTGTCCCCAATTTAAACCATCACTCCATATAGGTCATATGTCAACAGTTACATGAATAGTATATAAAATAAGCTGTAGTGTCCCCAATTTAAACCATCACTCCATATAGGTCATATATCATTAATTACATGAATAGTATATTAAATAAGCTGTAGTGTCCCCAATTTAAACCATCACTCCATATAGGTCATATATCATTAATTACATGAATAGTATATAAAATAAGCAGTAGTGTCCCCAATATAAACCATCACTCCATATAGGTCATATGTCAACAGTTACATGAAGGATATATAAAATAAGCTGTCTACAATGACATGAAATAAGCATCATTTCACATAGATGTAATGCATATATACAATAACGTTAAATAACCATCATTCCACACATTTATCACAAAAGTCCACAATTGCACAAAAAGCAGATATTTCCACAAAAACTCATAAATACCAGTCAGTGATGTAATAATATATACATGTACAAGTAATACTGGCTAAAACTCAAATCATTATATTATGAAACTACAACAAAATGACGCCATGACACAAAATCACGAAACATTTTTCCACAGTAAACAGATAAATGGTATCATATTACGAGTCATTACCAAAAGCACCTACTTTACAGGAAAATAGCTGAGACAACTGAATATAAGTGTATATGTATGTGCAATGAATTTCCCTGTGGACTCTTGCACTTGATAATTTATTAACAAAAAAGGCTTTTATTGCATGAATACAGCAAAATATTAATTAAAAAATCTGACCCAAGAGAGCAATTGCATCAGGATTGGCATGGTCTGGTGTCTGGGCATCAACCACAAGACCAACTAGATTTAACCATGTCCCTAAAATAAAATGAGGATAAAGTGAACGTGATATGACAACTGACCCATTCCATCACATATTTAATATGATATTGCATTTGAAGGCAAAACTCGAACAAATAGATTTTATTGCATCAGATGAAATCGTCAGCAACATACGTGTTCCTGTGAGTGATTAGATTATGCTGACTGGACAACTCCTTTTGACCAGGATGATAAGGATGTGGGGTCGTTCCTGTTTCCCTGCTTGTATTGGTAGGAAAACTGTATGATATCTGGATTGCATAGAGTTCATGTGCTCCAGATACATTCTGTCAGCATGTTCCAGATCCAATAGCATTGCCTATCTCGAAGAACTGATCTATGATATGTTTTAAAATTATTTTCTAGTTGATGGTAGATGAAAACAGATAGTGCCCTTAAAACTTAAGAACTACAAGAACACAAATGTATTTAGTTTGGAAATACGGACCAGGCAGCGGCGTCGCTAGGGTTGGTGTCACCCAGTGAGGTAAACTCATGGTGTCACCTCTCCGACTAGACCGAGCAGTGTGTGCTCTGTAAAATTTGCAATTTTTCATTTTGGTGTCACTCTTTTGAGATGGTGTCACTCGGTTTGGTCAGCACCCCCCTAGCGACGCCACTGGGAACAGGCATACAATTTGCTTACTCTGGATGCCAAATCCGAAGCTAGCAGGATGGGCATCCTGTATTATTGTTGCTTCAGTGAGACAGTGGATAAAGGTTTCAACACAGGTGAACCATGTCATGACCCATGATGGGTTCCATTTTGGGAATATGACAATAAATGAGGTAATACAATTGGTTAGTAATGTCTGTGATCTCTTTGTTATGACTAATGTGATGATGTCCATGGTGCTGGAACATGTCAGAAATCACACTCTATATATCAGGTTTGTCGAATCAAGTACAACTGAATGACATCATTACATATAATGTGCTGTAAATAGGAAAAGAGTAAATAAGTCGTATCAAAATCACAAACCATATTTTATTTTGCTTTATAGTAACCGGGTCAATCATGATTTCTTCCAATATATGCCCCCTTTTTCTGAATTAACGTCAGAATCAGAACTGGAGGTGTAAAGGTACATATCCAGAGTTGTTACCAGTTGACTGTAAGTGTAAGGGCATGAAAAGCTGAAGAATTTGGATCTGGGAAGAAGAGTTAAATCTGGGTAGATTGTTTGTATTACCCTATTTCTAGCCATGTCCAATATCATCGACCCTGCAGACAATCATTCTTATTAACAACGGAATATAGAAAACAATCACTTCTTATGGTGGAGTTAATATCTTCAAAATATACTTTTATGATTGGTACCCCTGTAGTTAAGAACAAGCTACATGTAATATATGTATTATAGTTAACTTAATACCCCATAATATGCATTGTTCAATGAAAAACTCTTATAGCTATTGCCACCCATTTATAAACCACAATGTTCATTTTGAAACTGGACATCAAAAGAATTTTAGGACGAGTAACAACAACAATCTTGTGTTAACTGACAAGAGACAATGGATGTCCGACACTGGATTATGGATGTATGGCAATCACATAAGTTTGTCTGGTTTATAAATCTGTACAATAAAGCAATTGTAATGAATCAAACTAATTCAAATTGATTTCTTCTGATGATGTTCAGGATCATCATAAATCTTCATTGTTTAATACAAGGGTCACTAAATGCACCTTCATATTTTTTGTCTAGCTGACAGCTCCCTTAAAACAATCATTGTTCTATATGCATTGTGAACATCATACATGTTTGTGTACCATGTAAAACTAAATATGATTACTATATGAGTAATAGTGTCTGTGTATGATCTAAATCTAAAGGCAATTACTAAGTGAGTAATAGTGTATGTATATCATGTAAAACTAAATATGATTACTATATGAGTAATAGTGTCTGTATATCATGTAAAACTAAATATGATTAATATATGAGTAATAATGTATGTATATCATGTAAAACTAAATATGATTACTATATGAGTAATAGTGTATGTATATCATGTAAAACTAACTATGATTACTATTTGAGTAATAGTATCATGTTAAACTAAAGGCAATTACTAAATGCGTAATAGTGCATTACAGAATAAATGTTGTGCCACTGCAGCACTGGACACAAACACTTTCAGAGAATTTTGAACATTGGCAATTAAAAAATGCTGAAAAAATTAACAGCTAATAAAACAGTTCAATGCAAATTACTATTCTGAAAGAATTGTTTTGGATTTTATTACAGAAAGCATCAGTCTAATTTACCATTTTCAACACATAACAGGAACATCTCCATAGACAATGCTATAATGTGCTTTTGTGTTTTTGCTCACCACTTACACATCCAAAAATGACCAGTCACATGACCATGTAATGTATTACTCAATTATTCCAATAGGGCTCACACATTGCAATCGTGGATCATAACTATTGTTAATAAAAGTAGTGTCTCATGGCTCAATGTTTGATCCTAATTATGGCAACAGAAAGTAGTCTTTGGATATGGAATTATACACAATGCATGGATCTAATAACGGTAACACAGTAATGTCACTTTTGTATGGTATAATGCACAATGGTATGTTATACTTATCACCTAAACTGTTAAATATGATCAAATACTTTAGCAACTTTCAACATGGGAGTGTGCTTTACACGGACTCTAATTTTGGCAACAGTCATTTTTGATGATGCTGGGACCAAAGTATGTCCACACATGGTAGTATCTCTTCGCTTCGAATTATCCATGATGCTGGGCCCAAACTATGATCACATCCAGTAGCCACCCTTGGCAATGGATTACGCATTATGCTTAACCCGAACTATGATTAAATCCAGTAGTCTCTCTTGGCAATGGATTATTCATGATCCTGGACCCAAACAATGATCACATCCAGTAGTCACTCTTGGCAATGGATCACGCATGATGCTGAATGAAAACTATGATTGCATTTAGTAGTCACTCTTGGCAATGGATTGTGCATGAAGCTGGACCCAAACAAGGATCATCGCATTCAGTAGTCGCTCTTGGCAATGAAATATGCATGATGCTGAATCAAAACTATGATTAAATCCTGTAGTCACTCTTGGTAATGGATTACACATGACGTTGAACCCAAACTGATGATCACATCCAGTAGTCGCTCTAAGCAATGGATTATTACTGATACTGGACCCAACCTATGCTCAGATCCAGTAGTCACTCTGCATGATGGATTACGCATGATGTTAGACCCAAACAATGATCACATCCAGTAGTCACCCTTGGCAATGGATCACGCATGATACTGAATGAAAACTATGATTACAGCCAGTAGTTACTCTTGGCAATGGATTGTGCATGATGCGGGACCCAAACTAGGATCATCACATTCAGTAGTCACTATTGGCAATGATATATGCATGGTACTGGATCAAAAGTATGATCTCATCCAGTAGTTGCTCTTAACTATTACATATGATGTTGAACCCAAACATTGGTCACATCAAGTAGTCACTCTTCACAATGAATTACGCATTATGTTGGACCCCAATTGAGATAACATCCAATAGCCACTCTTGGCCATGGATTGTGCATGGATAATTTATGATGCTGGACCAACACTGTTCTCACATCCAGTAGTCACTTATGGCAATGGATTAAACATGATGCCAGACCCCAACATATGCCCACATCCTGTAGTCACTCTTGGCAATGGATTATGCATGATGCTGGACCCAAACTATGATTTCATCCACTAGTCACTCTAGGCAATGGATTACTATGATTCTGAACCCAAACTATGATCACATCTAGTAGCATATAGTGGCAATGGATTACACATAATGTCCTAATTAAGGCCACAATGAATAGGGTATCTTGGCATCGAATTATGCACAATGCTTGATCCTAATTAAGACCTCATGGAATAGGGTCTCTTAGCATGAAATTATGCTCATTGCTGGATCCTGATTATACAGCAGTGACTTTTGGGATGTGATTATGCATGATGCTGCATTATATTTATAACGACATGTAGTCATGACTGTTGTCATGGATCCAAATGTTCTGAGGACGTTTCTGCTGATTACTGGAATCAAAATGTGTTCTTCTGCATGGGAAGTAACTTTTTATGGGAGAAACCTGAAACAACTACAGTTCTTGCTATAGTTTCCATTTTAAAAAGTCATAGGGACTGCTAGAATTTAGTCAATATAGAAGTAGGCTACAAGTTTAATATCATCTAATCACTGGCTACAGTGCAACTTATAAGTGTGTAATCAAAACAAGCACAAAAAAAACATGTGTATGGAAAGATAAATTGTTCCCTATCTAGCTTTTGATGCCAAGAATATATAAAAAAATGTAACAAGTAAGTTTAAACATTAAACAATGCCAATAATTTAGTCACTCAAGCATAACATACTTCCATAAACTCAATTCACTATCAGATGTAAAAATTCCATTTGTAACAAAGAATGTATCTTTAAGAGAAGCTGATATTCCAATATATGTTAGGTCTTTATGGTCTTAAACAAAGTAACAGAAAAAAAGCAGAAACCAACACGCTTTCCAAAATTCAACAAATATTTATTTCCCTAGAGTACAAATTGAAAATATAAAAAAAACTTACAATATTGAAAATTAAATCCCAAACAATCCCAGAATTTCCAACACAAGACCCAAGGAATACAGATCTGAATAAACTGGACTAGTACTAATATAACCCTTGAATACAACCATATTTGAAAATACAAAATAACTGCAGTCTCTCTGTCGAATAATATTATAATGGAGCATTTTGTATTTCCAGAGAAAAACATTTTGAATAATTCAAAATCAAATTACTGTACACAACAGTTATTTCTGCCAGATGAGAGTCGAGAGTCCATTGTTTTCAAAGCAACTAAGTTATAATTAGAAGGTCTGTTACCAAAAACAAAATAATGCGCGTGACCATTATCACGCAGAGGGCTAGCGATGTGAAAAAAAATATGCATGTCATGACTAAACTTAAAATAAGACTGGTCGGCCTGATGTCAGAATACGGTGACTGGGTGGAACATCATGATACATGTCTGTGGCATGATGCCCAGTGCTATAAACTGCCACACTGCAGACATCATAGCGATATGATTGAAAAATTGTTAAAGCTACGTTACAATCCTAATCACTCACACACACAAAGTTGAAATAGTAATCCCACAACCTATCTTCAGTCTGAAAATAGGTAAACAATCTTGTTTATAAAACTGTAGTGAATTTTGAGATCACCTATTTTACATTACTCATATCATATAAAGAAAATTAACAAACAATACAAATTAAATAAAAGTAGCACATCAAAAGCAAGCCTTCTATTAATTACTTTGTAAAAATGGGTACAATATGTAACATAAACAATTTATTAAAAAAAACCTTCTGTAACCAGAATATCAGCTGCTTTCACCATGTTAAAATCGTAATTTTATTTTTTTAAATTCACTGTCTAACAATAAATGATATTTGTATCATAATGGAGAACAAGTTATGAAAGAACAGTTTATGACACACTGTATAAAACTGAAATGTAATGGTATGTGAATATGATGTGACATAATGTATAACTGTGATGTAATGGTATGTGAATATGATGTGACATAATGTATAAAACTGATATAATGGTATGAGAATATGATGTGACATAATGTATAAAACTGACGTAATGGTACGTGAATATGATGTGACATAATGTATAAAACTGACGTAATGGTACGTGAATATGATGTGACATAATGTATAAAACTGACGTAATGGTATGTGAATATGATGTGACATAATTTATAAAACTGTGGCGTAACTGTAAGTGAATATGATGTGACATAATGTACAAAACTGTGATGTAATGTTATCTGAATATGATGTAACATAATGTATAAATTTTTATTGTAATATTACGAGCATAATCATTAAACCACATTTTATGACACATGACATTTTTTACCCTTTAAAGAATGGTAATTTATCTGACAACAAAATACTGCCACAATATTAACACTATATTGACATTACATGGCTAAAAAGTCCAATGAATTATCTTGAAAGTAGAAAAAAATAGGATGGCTGAACTGAAAGCATCCTTTCAACCCAATTCCTCATGATAAGTTGTATGCATACTCGGCCATCATATCATACACACTATACTTAAACTTTGTACCTTTTGATCATGATTTTCATTATCGGCTAACAGGCCTCATAAATGGAGATGACCTGTCTCCGTTGCTTCTCCAACTCTTGGCTGCACACCTGTCCCCCAAGTACAGCTTCAATGTCATGAATAACAGCTTCAAATTTGATCCAGTAATCCTCTAAGCCTTGTCTACTAATCCTTCCATCTGCACTATGGCCACTTATACGATTCCTATATAAACGAATTCGCTCCACACTAGCCCCTAGTGAGGTGTCTCTTGGTTGATCACATGGGTCCATGTTCCAGCCTGTTATTGGTTCAGGAACTATGCTGACATTTCTAATTAGAATATATAACAAAGAAATATCAAACTGATCCAATGTTCCTACTTTGTTTTCAAGGGGATCTGGGAAAAGCAACAGAATCTGATCATTGTTAAGTAGTGGTCTTCCTGGTCTCATGATCAGTTTTAGCATATTGGCAAGTATTACTTGGTAGATGTCTGCATAAGGCACAGTTTTAGCATATTGGCAAGTATTACTTGCTAGATGTCTGCATAAGGCACAGTTTTAGCATATTGGCAAGTATTACTTGCTAGATGTCTGCATAAGGCACAGTTTTAGCATATTGGCAAGTATTACTTGCTAGATGTCTGCATAAGGCACAGTTTTAGCATATTGGCTAGTATTACTTGCTAGATGTCTGCATAAGGCACAGTTTTAGCATATTGGCTTGTATTACTTGCTAGATGTCTGCTTAAGGCACAGTTTTAGCTTATTGGCTAGTATTACTTGCTAGATGTCTGCATAAGGCACAGTTTTAGCATATTGGCTAGTATTACTTGCTAGATGTCTGCATAAGGCACAGTTTTAGCATATTGGCTTGTATTACTTGGTAGATGTCTGCATAAGGCACAGTTTTAGCATATTGGCTAGTATTACTTGCTAGATGTCTGCATAAGGCACAGTTTTAGCATATTAGCAAGTATTACTTGGTAGATGTCTGCATAAGGCACAGTTTTAGCATATTGGCTAGTATTACTTGCTAGATGTCTGCATAAGGCACAGTTTTAGCATATTGGCTTGTATTACTTGGTAGATGTCTGCATAAGGCACAGTTTTAGCATGATGGCTTGTATTACTTGGTAGATGTCTGCATAAGGCACAGTTTTAGCATATTGGCTAGTATTACTTGCAAGATGTCTGCATAAGGCACAGTTTTAGCATATTAGCTAGTATTACTTGCTAGATGTCTGCTTAAGGCACAGGTTTAGCATATTGGCTAGTATTACTTGCTAGATGTCTGCATAAGGCACAGTTTTAGCATATTGGCAAGTATTACTTGGTAGATGTCTGCATAAGGCACAGTTTTAGCATATTGGCTAGTATTACTTGGTAGATGTCTGCATAAGGCACAGTTTTAGCATATTGGCTAGTATTACTTGGTAGATGTCTGCATAAGGCACAGGAAAGTTGCTAAGGAGAATCTTTCTCAGAGCATTTGCACAAACAGTTATGAGTGCTACACAGAGGCGGGCATAATTCATGTGCTCGGGCATTATGCATGCATCACACTCATGACCCTAAAGAAATAAGGTCAATATTATTACAACACTCATGAAGCAATTACTGAACATAAAGTACAAAATTTGCAATTCTGATGATCGTCATACTAATATAAACAGTGTGTACGAAAATTAAGTTCTATTGTATTGAGAGAAAAAAAGAATTGGCATGTACCAAGTCCCTGAAAAATGTGTGAAAATCGGTTTCGGGATCATACCATTTATTAACAATTTTTTTTAGAACCAGAATAGAGTTTATATATATATATATATATATATATATGTCTGCAAATCCAAAGCTAAAATAACAACTTGTAATAAAAGTCTAATGATCTTATGTTGATAGCAAAAAACTACTGTTACAGTATATATATATATATATATATATATATATATATATATATATATATATATATATATATATATATATATATATATATATATGCACACACATGTAGATACATGGGGTATGAGCTCTGTATTCTGATACTGTCAAGTGTCTGATGATATATTTCCTCTTCCACAGATTTATGAAATAATAAACTTATTTTTTCACCCATTTTGTCTTGTAGGAGTAGTCAATATTCAAACATTTGGTAGTTGAGAAAGAGTTATATTCAAGTGAACTTTTGAGTGCATTTGACTCATTAAAATTATTTCACAACTTAACTAAAGAACTTAAATAAATTTATTGAGATTAATACAAAAATAATTAAAAAATATTAGAGTTAGCAATCCTTCCACACAGGATTAAATGTAATGCTGTGAGTAATTCCATCTCTCATCTAGTTCTTTTGAACTTTCATGTCAATCTACATGACCACAATCTTATTTCAAGAAAAGATGAACCAAGGGATACAATGGCATGATAAATGACATACAGAATGATTTAGAATTATTGGGACAACACTATTTTTTCCTGTGTATATTTGTATTTTAAAAGTCATGAATATGCATGGAACCATCTGTTGTTTCATTACTCCTGTATTTTAAACTTACTTATTACAGTACAATCTTGCTTAGCCAGTTATTCAAGATGGTCCAATATGTGTTCTACTGTGGTATTAGTTTAAATCCATTTTGTAACAATGATATTGATATGTATGTATGTATGTATGTATGTATGTATGTATGTATGTATGTATGTATGTATGTATGTATGTATGTGTGCGTGCGTGCGTGCGTGCATGTATGTATGTGTGACAAGTGTTTGACTGTGTGTGATAGTGAATGTATGCATGTGATAGTGTATATATGTTAAGCACACCAAATGGGATTGTGTCTATGCATCTACAACTAATTACAGAGTCAACAATACACTCTCAAGTCCTAGAAAGTATTGCTACTTCAGGAATTTGTAATAATTTACATTCATTCTATAAATTATACAAAATACTCACATTTAGTCATATTGTTAGTGTTACATGTACATCCAAAACAAAAACATGAACCCACAACTGGTTTTGATAATTTCCATTTGAAATGACCTACTAAGGCTATATACATGGGACTTAAGGACCGTGTTTCAGGTACATTAAGGGAGCCAGGGTAGGTATGTTGGTTGGGCATGAGACTCGTACTCCATGCACTACCAGTTTGAAACACATTCAAGTCAGCGAGATTGGATTTCTTTATGGATTTAAAAGATAAGCGCATATTCCAAGCATGATAAAAATAGTATTATAAACATGTCCTCCAGAGTGGTAAAAAGCTCAGACAATCAGATACAAGAACGCCTTACTAATATGTATGGATCCTGATACAAGAACGTCTTACTAATATGTATGGATCCTGATACAAGAACGCCTTACTAATATGTATGGATATTGATTATTCTGGAACTCATCCACCATTTTGATCATGTAAACTAGTATTCCAAGTCTGCTTGAAACTGAAACCAAAATTTATCTCCAAGAGTTGTGACAAGTTTTACTTGGGAACAAGTCTCCTACAGTGTCAGCTGGTGGGGCACAGTGATCCCATATATTTCTCAAGCACTTCTATACCAAAGTAAACAATAACACCAAAACAAAATTCCCCTTCATTTAATAATGATGAAAATAACTCACTTTATCTGCATGCCAATCCAAAATGGTAGGCATTGTTCATACAGCTAATTATGTAAGTTCTGACATAGGTAAGTAATATCAATCTGATCAACTTTGGAGTCTACCCCTCTTTGTGTGACAAAACATTTTGATGTGAACTTGACTATTTGTCTGGATATAATGGCTTCCCGTCTCAGGAATGTCATAGGATATGAGTAATTCAGATCCTTAATTGGTAGCAGTTGTAAAAAGAGGAAGTTTCAGTTACTGTTTCATGGAAGATTATATCAAATCATGAACTGAATTGCACAAGGTGATAATACAAGTTTTCATTGTCAGTGCCATGAAGTGGAATGTAAGCAAGTAATAATTGTACTCTGTATTTGATTCTAACAAGCCATGGATCACAAAGACAATATGGATATTAGGAATGACAGGATCTATCCAATAACCATAAATGACTAGTGATGTTCAGACATACACCTGAACACCATTGAAAGATGCCATCGGACATAATCTGCAACTACCTTCTCCAGTAAAACAATGGATATCCTACCGTGTTATCTGATGAGGTAATGAGACCTATCCTTTGTTCCTGGGCACTTATATATACAACCAGACAAAACCACAGTACAACAGTACAGCAGGATTATGCAATTAAAGTACCTCCCTTTCATACTTTAATAATAGTATTTCCTTTTTTATACTTAAGTTGGACAACACATCACCTCATCTGCAAGCCACGTATCAAATGGCGGTGACAAACCAAGCATGCTGTCCTCTGAGTCCCCACGGGATGGTAGACACTGGATATGTAACTCGTATTGTAAATTCTGGCCAAATCAGGAGGTAATCTTGGAAAGATTCAGTGTAATGAAATTTCTAACTCTGGTACACAACCTTGCTTCGGGAGTCTTGACTTCATCAACCACCAGCCTCGTCATTCTTGCAAACACAATATAGTTCATACAGTACAAGGTTAACCTATGGAAAAGGTCAATGTCAAACATACAACAGCCACAGAAAATGAGATATTCTGAGGTCACCTTCTTCTTGGAAACTGGCCAGCGAGTAATACATGCAGCAATGAGCCTGTGGAAAATGGGAGGTGGCAGATACCTACCTCTAAAGACACAACACAAAACAGGCGTGCTCACCAGCCGGATATATTTGATTATAGTTTTTAGTGACCACAACCACCTTACTTTCATCGGCAAGATGAAAAATAAAAATCAAAGATTACTAAGGTGGAGTTTGTTATTGCAGGAATATAATCTTGACATCTGGCACATCAAGGGAAAATATAATTTAATAGCAGATGCTCTTTCCCGTGTATAACAATATATTATATCACATACACTGTTTAATTTATACGAGTTATTTTAACCTTGGGTGTAACTTGGTTTGTGGTAAAAAGAAAGTTTAATCATATAAACATTTCTTTTTATTTTATGGGGAAGGTTTTACGTATATTTGATTTAAATCATTTATTTTTATTGTTTATTTGTCAGATTCAAATTTGACATTTTATGTTTAAGATTCATTCATTGGGAGATATTTTTTTTAAAAGTGGGATGACTTGTACTTTACAAATAAACACCCGGTGTTGACCTCATTTCTGACATGGCTTCAGAGTTGTAAACAAGCTTTAAAAATGATTTGTTCATTCCAAGGACATTATGGAGCTTTGTTATAAACGTCTTTTTAGTTTTAGTTTGGTCATATGGTGTGTACATGATTTTTGGAATGTAAATTTGTTCTAAAAGATTCTAGAAGATCATGTGACCCCTTCCTTGTTTACGTTAAAACAGGTATATAAATTATGTTTTGGAGCAAACTATTTAGTAGAACTTGGGCTGTTAGAATATTAAGTTGTGTCGTTTTGAGTTATTTTAAATTACCTTGAATTAGAAATTATTTCAAATCGTTTGGATAAAGAGGAAATATTTTGTTATTTATCTAGAAAAGAAATGTGCTCATAGAATTTTATTACCAAGAACTAACTTTATCATGGGACATCGTCTTCCATCTTGGATACTTCGCTGGGATTCGAACTTGGAATTATTTGGTCATTTTATTCTCTAGTGGATAATATTTTGAATTATTTTTGGATTAATTTTGGAATTGATTCTTAAAACTGTAAGTTTATTTTTCTTTTCTGGAAAATATTTGTCCTCAATAAATTGTTTATTAAGTTTTCACAAGCTTGTTGTATTGGTATATTGAGGGGTAGGTGTATAGTTATGTAATGTATTGGTTAATTGAGTGTAAGGGGTATAGTTATGTCTTGTATTGGTACATTGAGTGGTAGGAATATAGTTATTGGTTGTATAGGTATATTCAGTGGAGGGGCATAGTTTCATGTTGTATTGGCTTATTCAGTGCTAGGGCTTTAGGTATGTGTTGTATTGGTATATTAAGTGGTAAGGGTTTAGTTATGTATTGTATTGGTATATTGAGGTGTAGAGGTACATTTATGTATTGCATTGGTTTATTGAGTGGTAGGGTTATAGTCATATGCTGTATTGGTATATTGATTGTTGGATGTAGAGTTATTTCTAATAGTGGCATATTGAGGGGTAGGGGTATAGTTATCAAGTAGTCGTATAGTTATTTCTTAGAGTGGTATATTGATTGGTAGGGGTTTAGTCATATGTCGCATTGGTATATTGAGTGGTAGGGGTATATTAATGTGCTGTATTCGTTTAATGAGTGTTAGGGGTATAGCTATGTGATGTGTTGGTATATTGAGGGGCAGGGCAGGGGTATAGTTATGTGTTGTATTCATTTATTGAGTGTTATCGATATAGTTATGTGTTGTAATGGGATATTGAGGTGTAGGAGTATAGTTATGTGCTATATTGGTATAATGAGTGTTAGGTTTATATTTATGTGTTATATTTTTATATTGAGTGGCAGAGGTATTGTTATGTGCTGTATTGGTGTTTTGAGGAGTGGGGTATAATTATGCATTATGTTGGGGTATGGGTATAGTTATATGTTGTATTATTATATTTTGGGGTAGGGGTATAGTTATATGTTGTTTTGGTATATTGAACGGTAGGGGTATAGTTATGTGCTGTATTGGTATATTGAGTTTTAGGTCTATAGTTTTGTGTTGTATTGGTATATTGAGTGGTCGCAGTATAGTTATGTGTTGTATTTGTTTCTTTAGTGTTATGGGTATAGTTATGTGTTGTATTGTTATATTGAGTGGTAGGGGTATAGTTATATTTTGTATTGGTATTTTGTATGGTAGGGGTATGGTTATATGTTGTATTGGTATATTGAGTGGTAGGGGTATAGTTATCGGTTGTATTGGTATATTGAGTTTTAGGGGTATATTTATTTATGGTAGTGGTGTATTCAGGTGTAGAGGTATATTTATTTATGGTAGGTGTGTATTGAGGGGTAAGGGTATAGTTATTTCTTATAGTGGTGTAAAGAGGTGTATTGGTATAGTTATGTGCTGTATTGGTATATTGAGCGGTAGGGGTATAGTTATGTCTTGTAGTGGTGTATTGAGGTGTAGTGGTATATTTATGGTAGTGGTGTATTGAGGTGCATGGGTATAGTTATGTATTGTATTGGTGTATTGAGAGGTTGAGCTATAGTTATTTATTGTAGTGGTGTATGGAAGGGTAGCGGTATTGTTATGTATTTTTTTGGTTTTATCTATGGGTAGGGGTATACTTATGTTTTTTTTTTCTGGATAGGTACAGATTTTGTTCTGGATGGTATTATTATATGGAGAGATAGCAGTATATTAATGCAAGCCAATTGTTCACCATTCATCATTTTTGTTTTATAGGACTCTGCTATTTGTGTGTGTTTGTGTGATTATAATTTTTAACATTGCTTTTAAAAAAAATTCAGAGATATCGCTACGATGTCTGCAGTGATGCAGTTTATAGTGATGTCTAGCACTGATTCACCATGAAGCAGGCATGTAGCATGATGTCCCACCCAGTCACATTATCCTGACACCAGGCTGACCTTTCCTAACTCTAACCTCTTAATGCTGAGCGCCAAACAAGGCAGCTGTTAGTACCATTTTTGTATGTCTTTGGTATGACTCAGTTGGGGATCAAACCGATGATCTCCTGCTTTTGCAGCGGACACTCTAACCACGAGGCCACTGCAGCGGTATATTTATTATTTGAAATATCTTCCAGGGTCCAAATAAACTTGTAGCAATCAACCTGTGTTAATGACGGTATAGATTCCATACTCAGCCTGCTGGGAGTTCTGGTACAACTTGTCGCCCATTCTTGTTGAAGTAAATTCATTTAAAATGGGAAAATATAACCAGATCAAACAATTGTTGGGGGTGGGTGGTTACATGTCAGTCTGCTAATTCTGTACTCATCCATACATCCAATGTAGAATTTTTGTTATTTCACATTAAATCTGTGCATAATCAGAGATCTTTGGCAAATCATGCGTTCGTTATGTATGTAAATGGATACACCATACATGGTCATTACTATGATTCCAACTTCTTTTTAGTCTTAAGAATATTCAATACTATTATAAGATATTACAAAAATTTAATTATGTTTCATTAACGCAATAATGGTGGTTTTAATGAAATAATTTTAATTATTTTTTTACATATTTATAAATATGATACTTTCATCACCATGCATCCATAAACCTCTTTGCAATACTTTCAGGTCTAAGTCACATGACCTTATAAATTACAGGAATCCTTCACTTGTAGATTTGATGACTGAGCAATTCACAACATAGATCTTATCTCTCGATCTATCTAAATATTTGGATTTTTTCTAAGCATACCAGACTGATGACCAAATGGACTTATGGTATATACAACTATCATGTGTTGTGTTTTATTCATCAATTGCCTCTTATCTTTTCCTAATAGTATATTTTAAAAATTTACTAAACTGTTAAATTGAACATTTATTTAATTTGAATAGTCATGGTAATCTAACAGTTTTAAATTCTTCTATCTTAAACATCAAGGTAGTGATATTTCTTTATCTATGCTGTATCCCTGAAACTGTTTAATAGGAAAAATGCAAGTGTGTGTGTTGCCTACCATGTTTTATGTAATTTTTCAAAGTCAATTTCAAGTTAAAAGCAAATGTAATGCCATGTTAAATTATGATATGGTTATTGAGGCATGTGTTAAATTGTAAAAAATATATATAAATTAATTAAATTAAACAAATGTCCATCATTCTGTTTCATTTACTAGTCTAGCCAATAACAGCTAGGGTCATTGCAAGACATTATGAATAACCAAAAACACATGACATGTAACTTTTTTCTTCTGTTTTTTCTTAGTTATAAGTTTTAAACTATTGAAGATGTTATAATGACACTTGAAACAATTTTATATTCAGAGATACTATAGCCAAGACTTAAGTCTCAATGTTAAGTTCACAGACAGGAACTGTTTAATGAAACAAGGAGAAAAATCCCTGGACCCAGTCTAACCTGTAAATTATTGTTTTTCTTTTAATAAATTGAATGCAATGTTATCCTAGGATGTCATACCCAACTCTTTAAAGGTCTAGGAGTATGTTTTGAAATTACAAATTACCTCATTTTTCCCAAACTCTCTCTACTGATCATGAAGTGATGACTCGGACAATCTGAAGTCTGATACGTGTGTAGGTGTAACTTTTTTCTACCCATGTGCATATATTTAAGAATACAAGAAGATTTTAAAACTGTGAGTGTGAGAGTTAAAGGTTTGAGAAAATGCTGGAAAGGAAATAAAGTAAGGTACAAATTTTATTTTTTTATCTCTTTTACTGATGACAATAAAAATATCAACACATCTTGTTGACATCTTGTCATTACTTTTTTGATTAATAACACCTTATATTACATATCATGTTTATTTACATCAGACTAAAATATCTGAGCCGCAAAGAAATCTTTGCCCTTAAGGCTCCTTTTCTGGAATACCCGTGTGCAACAAATCAACCACAAAACCTGCTTTGTGTGCTTTGGGACGTATTGTTACCTGTTTATATACAGATATGTTAGAAGAACATGGATACACATAATATTAAGGTTTTTTGTCACTTTTAGGCATTCATAATATATATATATATATATATTATATATATATATATATATATATATATATATATATATATATATATATATATATATATATATATATATATATATATATATATATATATGTATGTATGTGTGTGTGTGTGTGTGTGTGTGTGTGTGTGTGTGTGTGTGTGTTTTGATAACTTGCAATCCACATGGAATAACACAAACCCGCCTCCATTTAGAGTTACTGACTTAGTGTGCTTCATTGGAAGACCCCATTTAGAGTTACTGCATTAGTGTGCTTCATTGGAAGACTTCATTTAGAGTTACTGTATTAGTGTGCTTCATTGGAAGACTCCATTTAGAATTACTGATTAGTGTGCTTCATTGGAGGATTCACTTCCTTCAATATTAAGGATCAACTTAGTTGTGAGACAAAGCTTTTATTATTCATGCATTTATATGCACCAATGAATAGTTTCTCTGTCCAATAAGTAACTAATACATTATAATTGATTTAAGAATGTAACATTTTTGTTGATTGAATAGGTCATGAATCTCCATCTACTTTGTAAAAAATGTTTGAACTGTTAAAATTGGTATCAAACAGTCCATAAGGGGGGGGGGCATGTTTTTTTATACCATTCCAAACACTCATTTGGTGTTTGATTGACAAAACTAAACATGAATGAAAATACCACTGCATACCTAAATTTATACAAGATGGTGTTGGATAATCCTCACTGGATTCCTTTCATTAATTTAACTACCTATTCTGCTATTATCGATATATACTGTACAGATCACAAAAGCCAATTTACCAACTGTAAGTCACAAAGGACTAGGACTGCCAGTAAACATCTAAAACTAACTGATATTGGTCATTGTATGTTTATTTTACAGATCTGGCTAGTAGCATGATTAATTGGACTAGACATACAAATGGTTGAAACCCATGCCAGCACGCTGAAATGTTCCTAATACAAAATTTGTACATGTGTACGTATTCCTCCTGCATGAAATGCATGTTCATGTAAATGTGGAATTATTTCCCTAATTTAAGAACATATTCATCTATGGCACACACAATTCCGAGACTGTTTTTTGATCTTATATACATGTACGTTTCAAACATCATTATTTTCAAATTGTTGTATCAAATGAAACACATTCATATTACGTCTCACTTGTGGAATTTTTATGTTTGATTCTAGTCTCTCTATCCTGCTATACAAGGTGTGGATCATGCTAAGGTAGGATGCATCTGGAACTTGAGTCTGCTGAATTTCCATTGATATTTCATTCTTAAATTTGGTGTCTACACATTGCTGACTGAGTATTTTCAGTGTTGAGCTTATGTCACTCCAACAGGTGTGGAAGTCACTTGCATTCATTTTGCAGGATTTTGTATGCCCATACAATTTATTCCTATTGTCTCGCAGACTTTTGATCAGGTTCTTTTCTTGGTGGCCTAAAGATGGCATGATGTTATTAAAAAGAGCCGATAGTAGGGTAATGTCATAGTCAGTCAGGTTTGTAGGATCCCCATTTGGTGGAAACATTATGTCCATCTGGGACACATTCAACACTTTTTTCTTAAGAAGGCTGTCGATTTTACTCCTGTTGTTGGCAAGATACTGATCCAGTGTGCAGGTGGGAGTGACCATGTCATGGAAAAGTTGTCTCAGGACCTTTGATCCAACATCAATCAACAGATATGCAATGCACATGAACCTGTCTTTGTCACTGATTGGTGCCGATGGCATGGGACCTGCAGAAGCTACAAACATAAGAATTTGGGTTACTTTTCGAACGGTCTAATATTATTAAATCAGGTTGCATCAAAGGATAAAACAACATTCCCATTTGCAATACTAAGCAATATGAAAAGACAGTACTGAATATGTACACCATGTAACTAACTGACAGTTGTTATTTTCTCAATATAAAACACCATAAATATTAATTAGTTACATGGTGTTTTATATTGAGAAAATAACTGTCAGTTAGTTACATGGTGTTAAATTAGATTGAGAAAATAACTGACAGTAAGTTACATGGTGTTTTATATTGAGAAAATAACAACTGTCAGATAACTTAAGTTACTGTATCATTGTATTTCATCATATAAAATTATAAGCTAATTGTGCCGGAGAAACTAAAGCTCCCAATTATATAAATAATATGAATGCTTTAAACTAATGAATTTCATTTGTGCATACAAACATCCAAATAAGTGTTGTCCAGGTTTTAATATGCAAACTGATAGTGGTTTTGATGTACTAAAATGCATTTATACATACAAACATCCAAATATCTGTTGTCCAGGTTTTAATATGTGAATTGATATAAGTTTTAACGTACTAAAATGCATTTATACATACAAACATCCAAATATCTGTTGTCCAGGTTTTAATATGTGAATTGATATAAGTTTTAACGTACTAAAATACAATTATGTAAACCATATGTCACTCCTAGTTCCAGTTTGTTAAAATATTAACAGCATGCAAGGAAAAATAGATAGACTTTATTAAGAACAGATTTCTGTCATACCAATTCCAACTTAATGTCAAACAGCATACAAGAATAAACCATATAGACTTTATGACGAACAGATTTCTGTCATACCAATTCCCACTTACTGCCCAACAGAAAACAAGTATAAACTATATAGACTTTATGAAGAACAGATTTATGTCATACCAATTCCCACTTACTGTCCAACAGAAAACATACTTACAGGCATCACTATCTCCAGATTGTTCCTGAAATTATACAAATCACATTTTGACTAACAGGTTGTAGTAAACATCTGACATCTTTTGTATTATATACACATTGTTACAGGTTGTTGTATGCATTGGATACCTTTTGTATTATATATCAAATGTATGTAATAAAGGAACATAATAATATGGTTTTACTATTGTTAATAATATACAGTTGAAAATTAGAACCACCTGAACAACTTTATGGAGATATAATTTCTTTTAATTTAGTTAAAGTTTGTTGACCAGATCTGGATAAGGAACAATATTTAGGTGTAACTATTGTTATTAATGTGGGCCAAATATGAAAGTGGATTAGCATCATTTGTACAGATGTAAAAAGACTTTAATGCCAGGATGCTTTCTTCCTTGTTTGGTCTGAAAACAGTTTGTCAGTTTCTGAGAATGCAAGGAAAATTGACCTAATAGCCGAGAGATCACATGGCCTTATTGCCAGGGGAGGTAACTTGCTTTTATTGCCAAGAAAGGTCACTTTGTCTTTTTTCCTGGTGAGGTTCATTGGCTTTATTGCCAGGGCAGAACAGTAAGCTGTTTTGATAAAACATTTTCGATTTAATTATGTCCATACAGTATAGATTTCTCTATAACAAATGTTTGACGTCATGTTTTATGATAAAGTAAGAAAAGTATCTGTAATAGTGACAAGGAAAGTGAAGTAAAGTGTTTGGCCCAAGGAAACACCATGGTCAGCAGATTCATATCGTCTGGTCAACTCTAATTCAGATTGACAAACATATCTGCATACTTTGTGTGTAATGTCAATTTACCAAGTACTCATTTCAGTACAATGTATATACAAAACACCAAATCAAAAGAGTTAACTTTAACACTTGAATAGAATATATTTGTTGTACCTTGTCATGTGACTTACTCGTCTCAGTCTGAGCTAAACTAATTCAGAACCTAATTTATTTCATTGATGTTTAGAGTTCCTAGATGATAATGAGCATTGTTGGTATTTTATGTCAGAAAGACATACTCACCTGATCTTCAAACCAAAACTTCAAAAACTTGTTTGACTCAATTATGTTGCGATGGAAGTCACAGCGTACGTCTGCACTTTTCTTCAGCTGGGACACTGGGATAAGGCTGTTGACACTTTCACCACTGTATTCAGGGCACTGTATAAACTCTTCAAACCTCAGGTTATGACCCAGGTATCCAATGAGCTTGTTGAGTATCTTAGCAATAAACTCTTTCACCTCAATACACAGCTTTGAAGATGGAGTCTTGTCTTTGATCCCTTGTCTTGCCACTCTCATGAATATGATGTAGCCTGAGAAGTGCAGGGTCAGTTTGTGGTAATCGTCAATTTGAAAAACACCGCAGCCACAAAAGATCTGATTCTTATCTGTCGTCTCTGTCTTCTCTGTTGCTAATGGCCATTGAGCAACACAGGCAGCGAGAAGTCGGTGGAAAATTGGTGCTGGAAGAAATTTTCCAGTGAAGACATAGCACATGACCGATGAGCTTTCCATCTGTTCATGAGGTTCTGGGAAGATAACTTCTCTGGGTGGTTTCTCATGAAGCATACATGGAGCAAAGAAGTAATTCACCACCTGACAAATGAATGGATTAATTAATAATGGGAATATATGGCAATGATATTATTAGAATCAAGGCTGGGGTTTCCACTGGCACTAAAAAATCAAAGTAAAGGGATTACATCGTCTCCCAACAAGCCTGGAGAAAAATAATGTAACCGCACAAATTTGAATTCATTGTCTTGGTACAAACAAGAACACATTTGGATGTCGTATGAAAAACATAGCAAGTAATTAATATCTTTATACTGTTAACATCTAACTTTCATCAGATCTAATATGGAAAACATTATATGCTAGTCAACCATTCTAAATATGTTTGTAGAGACTGAAACACGATTGACATTAAGATTGTCTTGGAAATTTTTCATGTTTTTTCCTCGAAATATGGCATGTGTTCCTATTACTAGTCCAATGATACTTCAAATGGAAATTTTCTTGTGTAATGAATCACAGACTTGGTAAGTGCTGGAGTTTTCATTGACAATCACATTACTATGTTAGATTCCTAAAAGGCTGATTACAAGTTGTTTGACAAAACTTGAAGAAGAAACCAGTTTTGCTTAACACATCCTGATTGTTGCTAGGTTTGTGATAGTTCTTGAGAGAGTTGGGAATTTTGTAGAGAGTGATATGTATTGCCTGTGTGTCTGGTACTCTGTCATATAGCTTGACTTTGTGAGCATATGTGCCCATATCAGTTATCAACGTTGTTGAGACCATACTTGCTTTATGGGTGAAGTTCTTTTTTGTGATATATGGTGTTGTTGTTGATTTTATAAAAACTCCATCTGGCACAGCAAATGACAACAAGACTATTTGTTTTCAAAGTAAATCCTAAAACATGGCCATCACGATGACTGAGACATTCATGATTGAGATGACTAAACTGAGACAATCAGACTGAGATAATAAAAGGTCTGTCACAACGGCAAGAGAACTGCATCATGTGCCAAGATATAGGCTGGTATATGGATAAACACACGTTCTATCAAATGATGTACCCTCAAACGAAAGATGTTCTTTCTAACAAATGATGTGTCCTTAAACAAATGAGGTACCCTCAAGCACATTTGATGTACCCTCAAGTAAATAGTGTACCCTCAAACAAATGATGTACATCATACAAATGATGTACCCTCAAACAAATAATGTACCTTCAAACAAATGATGTACCCTCAAACAAATGATTTACCCTCAAGCAAATGATGTACCCTCAAACAAAATGATGTACCCTCAAGAAAACAATGTACCCTCAAGCACATGATGTACCCCATACAAATGATGTACCCAATACAGATAATGTATCCTCAAGCAAATGATGCTCAAGGTAGCAAGACTTGATGGCAACGTTCCCTCTAAGCGAATGGTAGATGTGCGCGCAGTGCTCGCTGCACTTCACAAACATTACTGAGACGAGCAAAATTTAATGTTGGATTCTGCAAAAATTGACAATTCAGCTCTGCAGGGATGCCTGAGCAGCGCGCGCGCTGCTTAGAGGTAACGTTGCTTGCAAGTAGATGTTTCTAGAAATATTGAAGGCACTGCTACATTTAATTCAATATTCTGGAGGGAAAGAAACTAATTAAATAGCATAAAATATTGACAGAAGAGGTGAGGTAGGGAGAGTATACTTTGGTTGGGTCATTATTAAGTAAAATAAAATATCAGGACTAAATAAATAATATATCAGTGTATGAATTGAATCACCACTCAACATGAAAGTTATTTGAATTAAAAATTCCGGTTCTAGTCACATCCGTGTGCTTTATTTTCAATCGAACTGCTGCAATGAGGTTCCTTGGTGACCCATACACATGCCTGATTGAAAGTAGTGTGCATTATTTGTTCTTATAATGCCACAAAGCTATGTATTATGCAATGGTAGATATTTAATTTTACTGTAGCAGCAGCCATATCACCTGTCATGATATATTTAAAACAAGTGTGGTTGTATGGATGAGCACGTCTTGAACAGTACATGGATGAAGTTTTAATGGTGAACCATATCGAGAGGTTGGAATTAGTTTTCATTATGTTTTATGGTGAACCATTCCATGAGGTTAGAATATTTTTCAGTATTTTTAATGGTGAACCATTTTAAGAGGTTATAAATATTTTTCAGTACTTTTAATGGTGAACCATTCCATGAGGTTACAATATTTTTCACTATTTTTAATGGTGAACCATTCCATGAGGTTACAATATTTTTCACTATTTTTAATGGTGAACCATTTTAAAAAGTTGCAATTAATTTTCAGCACTTTTAATGGTGAACCATTTCAAGAGGTTACAATTATTTCTCATATTTTTAATGGTGAAAAATTTCAAGAGGTTACAATTATTGTTCAGTATTTTTAATGGTGAACCATTCCAAGAGGTTACAATTATTTTTCAGTATTTTTTATGGTGAACCATTCCAATGTGCTGTAATTCTTTCCAAGTAATATATGATTTTTCGAATTAAAATTTCCATCATTACATACATTGCATTAAAACAGTTATCTGCAACCTTTACCTAGATAGGTTAATAGTTTAGTCCCATTCAAAGTTGTCTCCCTTGTTGTTGGTGCCACAATTTTACATAAAGATCCTAATAATTTAGTTTCATTGTGAGTTTCATTGTGAAAAAAGAAACAAATGATATGTCATGATGTCTGAGCGTAATGTGTATTGACTTCACATTGTCTTATACATGCACTGCATATCCTATCATGTGACCAGATTACTTGCAAGACCTTGTGGATATTATTTAAAATGAACCCCAAATTAGGCAATTATTTATTGAATGGGAATAAAATTGCATTCAACATTGGCAAATTAAATCTTCATATCACTAGATTCATAGTTGCAAAATATTGACATAAGTAATTACAATTTTGAATCAGCACCATTCTTTTCATAATAATAATGTTTCTTACCTTAAATATTTTCACCATGTTCTATGTTTTCCAATTTTATGGTGGGGTTTGTTTAGTAAACATATCATATGTTTTTTTTATGATAGAGGTGTTGTTTCATGTTGTAGAGCTTCTAGAGATTTTTAGTCACTATACAAAGTCCTCATTAGTATTATTATTAAATGCATTCGGGTGTTTGTTGTGAGGCTTGACTGACATTTGAATACAACATGGCATATCATATTTATACTAATTACAGTGAAACCAGATTGCAAACATAAGACACTGACACAGCTAATTTAATATCATTCCACATAGAAGTGCCCTGGGATGCAAAGAACGTATGACTTCATTTTCATAATGGGAATAATGAGTATAAGATTATCAGAAGAGGATGGTAAAAATCTTGCTGGTGTGTACACATGGATGAGGCCAGATTGGTATGTTGGACTGGTGTCCGTCAGTGAAATATAGCACAGAGAACAAAATTTGTGTTTGATTCTGGATTCACTGTGGACAGCAAACACAAGAATGTAGAAGAACGAGGAGATCATGTGAGATAGCTACAGTAGCCCATTACACTATATTGTAATGTTACTTATTGTAATTATGCTATATATGTTTTCTATTTTCTGCAATAGACTTTATATTTTCATAAAAATGCTCCCAAAAGTATTTGAAATCACTTGTTTTGAATTCATGAGATACAGGTTTCATGTAAATATAACTTAATAATAAGTTTTAAGTTGAATATAATTTTGTAATTTAGTTTAGGATAAAAAACAATTCAAAATATCTGCTGATAGTATTATTTTTCCATTTCCTGAACATTTTATTTACATGTTCATACAAATGCAACCAAAGAACATTTTTTGGTTCATATACATTTAGCAATTAGATTAATTGTCTTTGAATTGCAACTTCTTTCTATTATCAAATAATTGCTCTCATTATAGCTTGGAGACTGTATTCATAAAGTCACACTAGATATTACAGATAATCGCCACTTGCTGCTTCAGTAAGATTTGACAATGGTTTATTGTTTCCATTCAACACGTACGTAAGATCCCGAATCTTGACTGACATGCATATCCTGTATTAAAATAAACTTATGTTGTTCCTTTGTAAAAAGATGATGGAATCTGGCATCTTTTTGTATCATCAAAGAAATGAAATGATTTGTAAACATATTGATATCAAATTAATCATTAAAATAATGACTTTTACAAACATGTATCCAACTCGTCTTAAGTTTTAATTTTGCCATGTGCAGGTGTTTGTATAGTTGGTATCTTAATAATATTAAAGGAACTATTTGCACTTTGCTTAACTTTTGCAATAGAAAGTTCAATGACATTTTCAATTTATATATGTCCGATATAGTCCTGCACTCACTTAATTGTTTGTTTGCACAATGTATAACACCCATAAGATTTATTCATTTTCTCGTTTTGTTTGGGAAAATATATTACATTTATCTAGACTTTAAATAAATATCAATTTAGGATTAATGCATATTAATGTGAGAAGAAGGGGGTGATGGTGGTGGTGGTGGTGATTTCATCCAATTTAGAAGTAAATAATCCCACTATGCAGCATGTGCAACCTTGAATCGACATGTACAACATTACCTACTTAGTACAACCTTGAATCGACATGTTCAACATTACCTACTTAGTACAACCTTGAATCGACATGTACAACATTACCTACTTAGTACAACCTTGAATCGACATGTTCAACATTACCTACTTAGTACAACCTTGAATGACATGTACAACATTACCTACTTAGTACAACCTTGAATCGACATGTTCAACATTACCTACTTAGTACAACCTTGAATGACATGTACAACATTACCTACTTAGTACAACCTTGAATCGACATGTACAACATTACCTACTTAGTACAACCTTGAATCGACATGTACAACATTACCTACTTAGTACAACCTTGAATCGACATGTTCAACATTACCTACTTAGTACAACCTTGAATGACATGTACAACATTACCTACTTAGTACAACCTTGAATCGTCATGTTCAACATTACCTACTTAGTACAACCTTGAATGACATGTACAACATTACCTACTTAGTACAACCTTGAATCGTCATGTTCAACATTACCTACTTAGTACAACCTTGAATCGACATGTACAACATTACCTACTTAGTACAACCTTGAATCGACATGTTCAACATTACCTACTTAGTACAAACTTGAATCGACATGTACAACATTACCTACTTAGTACAACCTTGAATCGACATGTTCAACATTACCTACTTAGTAAAACCTTGAATCGTCATGTTCAACATTACCTACTTAGTACAACCTTGAATCGACATGTACAACATTACCTACTTAGTACAACCTTGAATCGACATGTTCAACATTACCTACTTAGTGCAACCTTGAATCGATATGTTCAACATTACCTACTTAGTACAACCTTGAATCGACATGTACAACATTACCTACTTAGTACAACCTTGAATCGTCATGTTCAACATTACCTACTTAGTACAACCTTGAATGACATGTACAACATTACCTACTTAGTACAACCTTGAATCGTCATGTTCAACATTACCTACTTAGTACAACCTTGAATCGACATGTACAACATTACCTATTTAGTACAACCTTGAATCGACATGTTCAACATTACCTACTTAGTACAAACTTGAATCGACATGTACAACATTACCTACTTAGTACAACCTTGAATCGACATGTTCAACATTACCTACTTAGGAAAACCTTGAATCGTCATGTTCTACATTACCTACTTAGTACAACCTTGAATCGACATGTACAACATTACCTACTTAGTACAACCTTGAATCGACATGTTCAACATTACCTACTTAGTGCAACCTTGAATCGATATGTTCAACATTACCTACTTAGTACAACCTTGAATCGACATGTTCAACATTACCTACTTAGTACAACCTTGAATCGACATGTTCAACATTACCTACTTAGTACAACCTTGAATCGACATGTTCAACATTACCTACTTAGTACAACCTTGAATCGACATGTACAACATTACCTACTTAGTACAACCTTGAATCGACATGTACAACATTACCTACTTAGTACAACCTTGAATCGTCATGTTCAACATTACCTACTTAGTACAACCTTGAATGACATGTACAACATTACCTACTTAGTACAACCTTGAATCGTCATGTTCAACATTACCTACTTAGTACAACCTTGAATCGACATGTACAACATTACCTACTTAGTACAATCTTGAATCGACATGTTCAACATTACCTACTTAGTACAAACTTGAATCGACATGTACAACATTACCTACTTAGTACAACCTTGAATCGACATGTTCAACATTACCTACTTAGTAAAACCTTGAATCGTCATGTTCTACATTACCTACTTAGTACAACCTTGAATCTACATGTACAACATTACCTACTTAGTACAACCTTGAATCGACACGTTCAACATTACCTACTTAGTGCAACCTTGAATCGATATGTTCAACATTACCTACTTAGTACAACCTTGAATCGACATGTTCAACATTACCTACTTAGTACAACCTTGAATCGACATGTTCAACATTACCTACTTAGTACAACCTTGAATCGACATGTTCAACATTACCTACTTAGTACAACCTTGAATCGACATGTACAACATTACCTACTTAGTACAACCTTGAATCGACATGTACAACATTACCTACTTAGTACAACCTTGAATCGTCATGTTCAACATTACCTACTTAGTACAACCTTGAATGACATGTACAACATTACCTACTTAGTACAACCTTGAATCGTCATGTTCAACATTACCTACTTAGTACAACCTTGAATCGACATGTACAACATTACCTACTTAGTACAACCTTGAATCGACATGTTCAACATTACCTACTTAGTGCAAACTTGAATCGACATGTACAACATTACCTACTTAGTACAACCTTGAATCGACATGTTCAACATTACCTACTTAGTAAAACCTTGAATCGTCATGTTCAACATTACCTACTTAGTACAACCTTGAATCGACATGTACAACATTACCTACTTAGTACAACCTTGAATCGACATGTTCAACATTACCTACTTAGTGCAACCTTGAATCGACATGTTCAACATTACCTACTTAGTACAACCTTGAATCGACATGTTCAACATTACCCACTTAGTACAACCTTGAATCGACATGTTCAACATTACCTACTTAGTACAACCTTGAATCGACATGTTCAACATTACCTACTTAGTACAACCTTGAATCGACATGTTCAACATTACCTACTTAGTACAACCTTGAATCGACATGTTCAACATTACCTACTTAGTACAACCTTGAATCGACATGTTCAACATTACCTACTTAGTACAACCTTGAATCGACATGTTCAACATTACCTACTTAGTACAACCTTGAATCGACATGTTCAACATTACCTACTTTGTACAACCTTGAATCGACATGTTCAACATTACCTACTTAGTGCAACCTTGAAAATCAATAGGTTCAACATTACCTACTTAGTGCAAAAGATTGCATTCTTCATGGAAATTATGTTTTTTTACCCAGCTAACAAAACTAATTCATATGCCTCTAACTGAAATCAATGGCCATATAGTTTGCTCTCAAAATGCACATAATCCTGTGATAATCTATTCCTGAAGGCACCTGGTGTAAAATTTGATGCATTAATATTCACATTGTCCTATGACGGGATGAAATAGGTTAAATTTCATGTCATTCGTAACAACTGAACTTAAAGTTCATTTTCCAATAGTATAACTAACAACTGTAAATGGTAAGTGTTTTTCGTGCATTGACGTGTTTCATTTTCAATAAAATTTGCAACTTTAGAGTGAGTTATAAGTGAATAAACAGCTCTGTGAAGGATGATATAAATGGAAGAATAGGAAGAAAATAAGAAAAAGAAAAGGAAAAATAAATTGTACAGAACTGCAACATGGGCATATTTACACCCTATTATAACAAGTGAATGAGTTAGATACTCCCATCACGTAGGAAAATGTCAATCCTCTTGAACTATGATTTCATGAATTAAATGTCCATTTCTGTAAAGGACTGTTAAGCTCTCTGTCTTTATGGCAATCCACTTCATCATGGTGGAAGCCAAGATATCAGTCAAGCCTTTAAGAGGAAGAGAAAGATGATTCACACCTTTCTTCTCTCTTTAGAAGCTGCATAATAATAAAGTAAAGCTCTAACTAAGATTAGGGATATCAATCGGGAATAATGCAATTGACAGCTGCATAGCAGACTGAGAAGAGTGCTGAACCATTTGTATTGGTGTCATACATGGTCTATACAAATGACCCGAGCTAAGAAGGTCCTTACATTTAAAGTCCTTGTCACATAATCCTGAAATATGGGGAGGTGTATTTGAACAGATCACCCCACTTCATACTGAAAGTGGTCACTGCACAAGGTCAGTGAATGAAGACTTGGTAAATGTTAAAAGGGAACTTGTTGTTTACCTATGTTCCAAAAACACAACTAATTGTATGTCTTCCTCCGAAGTCTGAAATGGAATTTGCTATGGACTATTGAAGAGACTATCATCTCCCTCCAACTGGAGTAACAACAAAACTGCTCTAATTTCCAAATTACTGTTGTGGATAGTAGATTCTTTCCTGAACCAAGAACACTAGATAAATAAACCCTTCCGGTTCCAAATGAACACTTCAATATGGACTAACAGTGAGACAGATCTAGTCTGAGGGCTTGTAGCTGGGTGATCATCAAAACATTGGAATCCCCAGTGACTTTAAGTGACAGAAACTACCCATAATCCCAAGACCTCAGTAAAAGATATCTCTGTGGATGCTAGACTGAACTGCATACTAGTAAGAAACTGAAAGACCTTCTTCTTCACAAGTTCTTTCTGCATAAACGTATTCAAGGAGGAGAGGTAGATAATTAGCCAAAATGCCCCCTTTTAGGTACAAGGAAAATCCAAGAAAATAAGTCCATCGTCTGGTTACAGTACAACACTGAAATTCTGGAGAAGGGAGCATAAGTTTTCCTTTAATTACACCAGATTCAATTGAAATCACAAAGAAGATTTAGTACAGGAGGAACATCTTGAAAAGGTATGATTTGTAAAGGGGACATGGGCTCAAAACCCAAAGATTTGTAATGTGTGCCCCCTTTTTCAATCCAGCTGTGGAACAGGAACTCTAAATTTGGGATGTTGCTTGGACGGAGACTGCATGGCATGTTGGCAGTCAGGATGATTGCATTTCTTGGCTGGTTTCAGCTGTCCATGCACTGGTTTAGTTGGTCTGTCAAATCCTTGGAAGTAACAGAGAACATGCGCCCTATGAGGAGAGTCTCTGCTTTCAGAAAGCAGCTATCACAAGGTACTTACTGTGCTCCAGAAAGGACTTGGATTCATCTAACACAACGTTTCTGCAAATGTGGAAAAGTTGTGACTATAAACCCATGGATAAACTTAAATGCTTAGATAGTCTGGCCAATCCTTAGATGAAACAGTGCCAGGCATCTGATAACAGAGATTCCTCCCTGAGTATTTTGGAAATGGAATATGAGAATACGTTGGCATGCAAGACAATGATAACACAGTATCTAGCTTTAGTTCTATGGCCTTCAGTGTATTAACTTTAAGGCTGGCTTAGGTCTCAGTGGAATATACCAATGTGGACATCTCCATCAAGTGTTTCTTTTAAGGGGACAGAAAGGGGTGTGAATACTAACAGTATATATAACAATAGAGACATTTCAAAGGTCCACATCACTTCCTCATCTACTGCCGTTATCAAAGATTGCGAGGATACATGGGACATAAAGGGAGAAGCTACAATCTTTGGTTTGTTCTAAGATGTACTTGTGATAATAAATGAGGTCTGGAAAGACAACCTTATATGTGCTTGCTTCCGGGAGGCAGGACATTATAACCCAATGTATGGCTGTTGCTAGGAAAACTTGGGAGTGAAGATGACTTCCATTCATGTTCCCTTTTGTAAAAGACTAAGGGACCGTCCCTAGTGGCAGACCTGGCAGGTGGGTAAGATCAAGTACTAATAATCCTGAGGTGTTGTACGAAAGTCTTCCCCCTTCCTTTTGATCTCTGCAACTGCAATAGAGACCTTCAAAGAAGGAGCAAAGGCTCTGAAATCTATGTATGCTTACAGAGATTGGAATAATCGCTTCCCTCTGGGAGAAGGTCACTTATCCCATTAGGATTTATTGGGATTTGGGATACCAACCCATTCCCAGACCTGTCAACATTGAAGAAATCAAAATCAGGAAAGTCACCATTAAACATCAGGAGACACGGTACAAAATCAGGAGGTAGAAGCATAAGGTGTATATATCACGAAAAAAGGTATAGTCTTGTTATTTCAGTCCACTGTGTGTTGCAGACTTGCATTTTTGCAAACGTTCATCATTTATTTGTCTCTGGGTGCCAAATTCGCTAACAAGAATAGCTTTTAGGGTTGATGCTGACAGGTTGGCTCTTTGACTAGCTGTTTTTTCTGACCCACTGATGATCTGCTCTTTCCATATTCAATTGGTTAAGTCTAAACTCTATGGAGATTATCAGTGTTGATTCCTTCCATTTGGCTGGAGAAAAAGGCGAGGTCCTTAAATGAGGCTACAGATTGTTTAGCCACATCTGCAATGCTTGAATGAATGAGAAAGTCATCCTTTAATGGAAATTGTTCCTTCATGTATGACAATAATTTGATCAGAAATGCCCTTCAGTGCATTCTTGTCTGTAACTGTGCTTTGGAATTCATCTTCTCTAGAAGTTTGTTGCCTCACTCAAGTACAAGTCCTGAGAAGGAATGTACAAACTTTCATATTTTACATCAATTGCTGTGATGTCGGTCTTGTTAACAATGTACTATGGTTTAATAACAATCGAAAGGAATTATCTGTACATGGATAGTAGAATGTACCTAGTCTTGCGAATTTAGGGCTTGTCATGCTGTAATGCTTTGTAGAATCTGTCAAAAACTGTTCTGAATCCAGCTTAAAAACTGGCAATATGCAAGGGTACGTCATTTTCTCAATAAACTCACTAAGTGGCACCAACAGCTCTAGAAGACGCTTAATGCACTTTCCAAGAGAAAGCATCTAGTTGGGCAATACTTCATTATGCAGAATTTGAAAATTCTTGAAATCCCGCACTCTTTTATCACTCGGTTCCAGGTAATAATAAATATCCAGGAAAAGCTCATCAATCCGCACAGGAAGCTGATAAAAACCGGAAATGAAGCCGGATATGGTAAAGTACTAAGAACCATAGCAGACACAGAAAAACCAGATACAGAAACACGGCAACGGAAAATGAAATTTTTGTTTAAAATAATACGGATTGTTTTTTTTCTTGATTAGCTGAAAAATTGGGAGTTTTTCTTAAAAATAGGGGAATCGGGAAATAGCTCCAAAAATCGGGATTCTTATGATTTTTTCAGTCGGGTTGGCAGGTTTGCAATCCACTGATCAATTATGGCATATATACCCTGAATCCAAATCCTAAACAGAACTCATCTGAAGCCAAGGAGATATGTGAATTACCACAATCCCTATTCCTGAATCAAGGGGCTTCAATCAATGGTGACCTGTACTCGGAAATGCTTAATTACGCATATTTAGACGCAAATATTTGCTCTGCAACAAAGAGAATCACCTATGCAGGAGTTCTCCATATGATTGATGAAAATAAAATTATGCAATGCTTGCCAACTGAAAAGCAGCGATTGTCACCAGAATATTATATTTAAAATAATACTAAGTTTGGACAAACGGGATACTTCCACTAAGTTTCCACGCCTCGAAATATGGCGGCCTATTCTTCACATGGCTTTGAAAAGATGTAATGTTTATGCATCAGGCTATGAAAATGAAATACATTATTTTGGACTCTTTCTGACATTTCTTCCAAAGCGTGAACTATCAACCAAACCAACATGTAATCCAATGTTTACATAAATGATGTATCGTTGTGCAGAATGACCAATAACGTCGAATAGGCTGGCAAAGTTGTACATGTCAGTGTTATAAGGAATGTGGATATTACATTCAATGGCAACCAACAGTTCTTCTAATCTGCCAAGTTCATCATTGTCTGGGATGGGACTGCAACTTTTGCTTATGGCACTCCTAGTTTTACCAAAAATGGAGTCCTGAACTCCTAGTTTTAAATTCCTAGCGAGACCCCTGGGTTAATTATATATATGTTATACCTCTCATTTAGTCATTCCTATTTAAATGTGAAGCATGGTCTGCTATGTTCGTTTCTTTTTCATCTGCATGGAAATTTGCCATGCACCAAAAGACTATTCTTTGCAACTTGATTGAATTTGTCTCAGCTTTATAATCATTAATCTACCATGTAAATCTCAAACCACTTACAATGTTTTATCTAACATGTAAATTTCAAACCCTTTAAAATGTTTTATCTAGCATTTAAATTACAAAATTCTTTATTGTTTTAAAACTAGGATAATTGTTTTCTTCCATTTGGAAAAAGATAGATGAAGTTAGATGAGAGGTACCGCAATAACCCATCTCTTAGATGAGATTAAATCACAGACCCAAAATCCTATAATGTACTGATGTGCTTAAATCACAGACCTATAATCCTATAATGGACTGATGTGTATGTGTTAATTATTGGTGCTGGTATGGTCATCACATGTCATTTGGACTGGTACTCATGTTACAGTCAAACAACATATAAGGTGTAAATAAATCTATGAGTCCTAAACTATGAGTGCATAATACTTGTTTATATTTCTGGCATCCAACATCTTTCTTCTTGTTTTTATTTGCTATGTTTACTGTACTGACACAATGTGCTGCTTATCTCTAACCCTGTACTATTTAGTGTCATATTTTTTTTTATTTTCTTTGCATCAACACCTGTTTATCCTTTTAATGCTTATATGAGTTAGTCAATAAGAAAATCCATGTATGATTTATATCACATTTTGTACATTGTGTTGTGGACTCGTTACCTGGATGAATATTCATTATTTATAATTAACAGACCTTGATTTCTGATACATCATTGATGTTCAATTTTGGCTTGGCAATGATGTTCAGCTCTTCCATGAGCAGCAAAATGTGATCTTTGTTGTCATGGAGATCTGCATTCTCATCTTTTGTCCAGAGAGCATCTTGAAATGAGAAGAAAATAACTGTTACACAAAGAATATAATCAATTTTATCACAAATATTCAGTATGTGATATAATTGTGAAGTATAAAAGTCTGTCAGCAGAACAGCAAATGTAATCTTTCTGATTAGATATATAATAAAAAGGCAGTATGATCTAGTAATTTAATTTGTCAGTCTAGCAGTATGATCTAGCAATTTCATTTGTCAGTCTAGCAGTATGATCTAGTAATTTCATTTGTCAGTCTAGCAGTATGATCTAGTAATTTAATTTGTCAGTCTAGTATGATCTAGTAATTTCATTTGTCAGTCTTACAGCAGCAAACAATAAAGCTTCCAAGAAAATGAAAATTAAAAGGTCAATGATGCCAAATCAAAGCATGTAACTGACCGAGAGTTTTTCTAATAGGGTTAACTTAATTTTGTTACATTATCCTGTTGTTGACCTTATCTTGAGTTGTTAGTGTTTTTTAAACATATTCCACATCACTGTACAAGAGTATTCAAAACTCCTTTTGAACCGCTCTTCTTGGTTTTGGTACTAGAAGGTTTCCATGTGATATTGATCTCAACTGGTATTGTGTTGAAAAAGGCTTAAATAATTCCTGAAGACACTATGTTGCAGTTCCATGTAGACATTTATATAAAAGAACTGTCTTGTGAAAATATATCCTGTCATATATTGTGAATCATTTGAGTTCTGTAAATAATACTTTTGAGGGATGATCAACAGATGAATCTAAAATTACATGTGCTGCTCGTTTCTGGAGTTTATAAATCCTGTCAAGCTCAGATTTAGCAGTTTCCCCATACATTAGAACAGTAATCCATTGTTGGAAGAATATATGACTTGTAGTATAGATTGCGAGTTTCCATAGGTAAATATTTCTTGATTCTGCATCGAAGGGCATTTTTGGATGACAGTATTTTACAAGGCTTATCAATATGGTCATTCCATAATAAATTATTATATATGGACACGTCAACAAACTTTTCATGACTGACATTTTCTAATGGTTGAATATTTATTGCAAGAGATAGTTTTGGGTTCCCTGACTTGTGTAGCTTTTGTGTCATCCCTAGAATCATACATTTTGTTTTACCTTCATTAATTACCATCCTATTTTAGGCTGAGCAGTAGCTATTTCAGTTGGAATATCTCATAAAAGTCTTTTTGCTTTCTTAGTTCTTTCTGCTATTTTTCCAGTTGCTCTAGCGATTTTTTCTAACATAGGAAGAAGACCTTCAGTAGCTTCTGCAACTCTGAGTAACCTTCATAACAGGTTTAAGTAATTGGTCTAAACCTCTGCAAATTCCACCTGAGACTCTTGACGTTCTTGTAATTTTCATCGGACAGAATAACGGACATATAGATATTTCTTAATTGCTTCTAGTCGCTGTCGAGCTAATCTAGCTGTTTATGATTCCATAGCCATATTATTCATACAATGATATAATTAAAGCTAATCTAGCTGTTTATGATTCCATAGCCATATTATTCATGCAATGATATAATTAAAGCTAATCTAGCTGTTTATGATTCCATAGCCATAGTATTGATACAATGATATAATTAAAGCTAATCTAGCTGTTTATGATTCCATAGCCATATTATTCATACAATGATATAAATAAAGCTAATCTAGCTGTTTATGATTCCATAGCCATATTATTCATACAATGATATAATTAAAGCTAATCTAGCTGTTTATGATTCCATAGCCATATTATTCATGCAATGATATAATTAAGCTAATCTAGCTGTTTATGATTCCATAGCCATAGTATTGATACAATGATATAATTAAAGCTAATCTAGCTGTTTATGATTCCATAGCCATATTATTCATGCAATGATATAATTAAGCTAATCTAGCTGTTTATGATTCCATAGAAAAATTATTGATACAATGATATAATCAAGCTAATCTAGCTGTTTATGATTTCATAGCCATATTATTCATACAATGATATAATTAAAGCTAATCTAGCTGTTTATGATTCCATAGCCATAGTATTGATACAATGATATAATTAAAGCTAATCTAGCTGTTTATGATTCCATAGCCATAGTATTGATACAATGATATAATTAAAGCTAATCTAGCTGTTTATGATTTCATAGCCATAGTATTCATACAATGATATAATTAAAGGTAATCTAGCTGTTTATGATTCCATAGCCATATTATTCATACAATGATATAATTAAAGCTAATCTAGCTGTTTATGATTCCATAGCCATAGTATTGATACAATGATATAAATAAAGCTAATCTAGCTGTTTATGATTCCATAGCCATATTATTGATACAATGATATAAATAAAGCTAATCTAGCTGTTTATGATTCCATAGCCATATTATTGATACAATGATATAATTAAGCTAATCTAGCTGTTTATGATTCCATAGCCATAGTATTGATACAATGATATAAATAAAGCTAATCTAGCTGTTTATGATTCCATAGCCATATTATTGATACAATGATATAATTAAAGCTAATCTAGCTGTTTATGATTCCATAGCCATAGTATTGATACAATGATATAATTAAGCTAATCTAGCTGTTTATGATTCCATAGCCATAGTATTGATACAATGATATAAATAAAGCTAATCTAGCTGTTTATGATTCCATAGCCATATTATTGATACAATGATATAAATAAAGCTAATCTAGCTGTTTATGATTCCATAGCCATATTATTGATACAATGATATAATTAAGCTAATCTAGCTGTTTATGATTCCATAGCCATAGTATTGATACAATGATATAAATAAAACTAATCTAGCTGTTTATGATTCCATAGCCATAGTATTGATACAATGATATAATTAAAGCTAATCTAGCTGTTTATGATTCCATAGCCATATTATTCATACAATGATATAATTAAATCTAATCTAGTTGTTTATGATTTCATAGCCATATTATTCATACAATGATATAATTAAAGCTAATCTAGCTGTTTATGATTCCATAGCCATAGTATTGATACAATGATATAATTAAAGCTAATCTAGCTGTTTATGATTTCATAGCCATATTATTCATACAATGATATAATTAAAGCTAATCTAGCTGTTAATGATTCCATAGCCATATTATTCATGCAATGATATAATTAAAGCTAATCTAGCTGTTTATGATTCCATAGCCATAGTATTGATACAATGATATAATTAAAGCTAATCTAGCTGTTTATGATTCCATAGCCATATTATTCATACAATGATATAATTAAAGCTAATCTAGCTGTTTATGATTCCATAGCCATAGTATTGATACAATGATATAATTAAAGCTAATCTAGCTGTTTATTATTCCATAGCCATATTATTCATACAATGATATAATTAAAGCTAATCTAGCTGTTTATGATTCCATAGCCATAGTATTCATACAATGATATAATTAAAGCTAATCTAGCTGTTTATGATTTCATAGCCATATTATTCATACAATGATATAATTAAAGCTTATCTAGCTGTTTATGATTCCATAGCCATAGTATTGATACAATGATATAATTAAAGCTAATCTAGCTGTTTATGATTCCATAGCCATATTATTCATACAATGATATAATTAAAGCTAATCTAGCTGTTTATGATTCCATAGCCATATTATTGATACAATGATATAATTAAAGCTAATCTAGCTGTTTATGATTCCATAGCCATAGTATTCATACAATGATATAATTAAAGCTAATCTAGCTGTTAATGATTCCATAGCCATATTATTCATACAATGATATAATTAAAGCTAATCTAGCTGTTTATGATTCCATAGCCATAGTATTGATACAATGATATAATTAAAGCTAATCTAGCTGTTTATGATTCCATAGCCATATTATTCATACAATGATATAATTAAAGCTAATCTAGTTGTTTATGATTCCATAGCCATATTATTGATACAATGATATAAATAAAGCTAATCTAGCTGTTTATGATTCCATAGCCATAGTATTGATACAATGATATAATTAAGCTAATCTAGCTGTTTATGATTCCATAGCCATAGTATTGATACAATGATATAATTAAAGCTAATCTAGCTGTTTATGATTTCATAGCCATATTATTCATACAATGATATAATTAAAGCTAATCTAGCTGTTTATGATTCCATAGCCATAGTATTGATACAATGATATAATTAAAGCTAATCTAGCTGTTTATGATTCCATAGCCATATTATTGATACAATGATATAAATAAAGCTAATCTAGCTGTTTATGATTCCATAGCCATATTATTGATACAATGATATAATTAAGCTAATCTAGCTGTTTATGATTCCATAGCCATATTATTGATACAATGATATAATTAAAGCTAATCTAGCTGTTTATGATTCCATAGCCATAGTATTGATACAATGATATAATTAAGCTAATCTAGCTGTTTATGATTTCATAGCCATATTATTCATACAATGATATAATTAAAGCTAATCTAGCTGTTTATGATTCCATAGCCATAGTATTGATACAATGATATAATTAAAGCTAATCTAGCTGTTTATGATTCCATAGCCATATTATTGATACAATGATATAAATAAAGCTAATCTAGCTGTTTATGATTCCATAGCCATATTATTGATACAATGATATAATTAAAGCTAATCTAGCTGTTTATGATTCCATATCCATATTATTGATACAATGATATAATTAAAGCTAATCTAGCTGTTTATGATTCCATAGCCATAGTATTGATACAATGATATAATTAAAGCTAATCTAGCTGTTTATGATTCCATAGCCATAGTATTCATACAATGATATAATTAAAGCTAATCTAGCTGTTTATGATTCCATAGCCATATTATTCATACAATGATATAATTAAAGCTAATCTAGCTGTTTATGATTCCATAGCCATAGTATTGATACAATGATATAAATAAAGCTAATCTAGCTGTTTATGATTCCATAGCCATATTATTGATACAATGATATAAATAAAGCTAATCTAGCTGTTTATGATTCCATAGCCATATTATTGATACAATGATATAATTAAGCTAATCTAGCTGTTTATGATTCCATAGCCATAGTATTGATACAATGATATAAATAAAGCTAATCTAGCTGTTTATGATTCCATAGCCATATTATTGATACAATGATATAATTAAAGCTAATCTAGCTGTTTATGATTCCATAGCCATAGTATTGATACAATGATATAATTAAGCTAATCTAGCTGTTTATGATTCCATAGCCATAGTATTGATACAATGATATAATTAAGCTAATCTAGCTGTTTATGATTCCATAGCCATAGTATTGATACAATGATATAAATAAAGCTAATCTAGCTGTTTATGATTCCATAGCCATAGTATTGATACAATGATATAATTAAAGCTAATCTAGCTGTTTATGATTCCATAGCCATATTATTCATACAATGATATAATTAAATCTAATCTAGTTGTTTATGATTTCATAGCCATATTATTCATACAATGATATAATTAAAGCTAATCTAGCTGTTTATGATTCCATAGCCATAGTATTGATACAATGATATAATTAAAGCTAATCTAGCTGTTTATGATTTCATAGCCATATTATTCATACAATGATATAATTAAAGCTAATCTAGCTGTTAATGATTCCATAGCCATATTATTCATGCAATGATATAATTAAAGCTAATCTAGCTGTTTATGATTCCATAGCCATAGTATTGATACAATGATATAATTAAAGCTAATCTAGCTGTTTATGATTCCATAGCCATATTATTCATACAATGATATAATTAAAGCTAATCTAGCTGTTTATGATTCCATAGCCATAGTATTGATACAATGATATAATTAAAGCTAATCTAGCTGTTTATGATTCCATAGCCATATTATTCATACAATGATATAATTAAAGCTAATCTAGCTGTTTATGATTCCATAGCCATAGTATTCATACAATGATATAATTAAAGCTAATCTAGCTGTTTATGATTTCATAGCCATATTATTCATACAATGATATAATTAAAGCTTATCTAGCTGTTTATGATTCCATAGCCATAGTATTGATACAATGATATAATTAAAGCTAATCTAGCTGTTTATGATTCCATAGCCATATTATTCATACAATGATATAATTAAAGCTAATCTAGCTGTTTATGATTCCATAGCCATAGTATTGATACAATGATATAATTAAAGCTAATCTAGCTGTTTATGATTCCATAGCCATAGTATTCATACAATGATATAATTAAAGCTAATCTAGCTGTTAATGATTCCATAGCCATATTATTCATACAATGATATAATTAAAGCTAATCTAGCTGTTTATGATTCCATAGCCATAGTATTGATACAATGATATAATTAAAGCTAATCTAGCTGTTTATGATTCCATAGCCATATTATTCATACAATGATATAATTAAAGCTAATCTAGTTGTTTATGATTCCATAGCCATATTATTGATACAATGATATAAATAAAGCTAATCTAGCTGTTTATGATTCCATAGCCATAGTATTGATACAATGATATAATTAAGCTAATCTAGCTGTTTATGATTCCATAGCCATAGTATTGATACAATGATATAAATAAAGCTAATCTAGCTGTTTATGATTCCATAGCCATAGTATTGATACAATGATATAATTAAAGCTAATCTAGCTGTTTATGATTCCATAGCCATATTATTGATACAATGATATAATTAAAGCTAATCTAGCTGTTTATGATTCCATAGCCATAGTATTGATACAATGATATAATTAAAGCTAATCTAGCTGTTTATGATTCCATAGCCATATTATTCATACAATGATATAATTAAAGCTAATCTAGCTGTTTATGATTCCATAGCCATATTATTCATACAATGATATAATTAAAGCTAATCTAGCTGTTTATGATTCCATAGCCATAGTATTGATACAATGATATAATTAAAGCTAATCTAGCTGTTTATGATTTCATAGCCATATTATTCATACAATGATATAATTAAAGCTAATCTAGCTGTTTATGATTCCATAGCCATATTATTCATGCAATGATATAATTAAAGCTAATCTAGCTGTTTATGATTCCATAGCCATATTATTCATACAATGATATAATTAAAGCTAATCTAGCTGTTAATGATTCCATAGCCATATTATTCATGCAATGATATAATTAAAGCTAATCTAGCTGTTTATGATTCCATAGCCATAGTATTGATACAATGATATAATTAAAGCTAATCTAGCTGTTTATGATTCCATAGCCATAGTATTGATACAATGATATAATTAAAGCTAATCTAGCTGTTTATGATTCCATAGCCATATTATTCATACAATGATATAATTAAAGCTAATCTAGCTGTTTATGATTCCATAGCCATAGTATTGATACAATGATATAATTAAAGCTAATCTAGCTGTTTATGATTCCATAGCCATATTATTCATACAATGATATAATTAAAGCTAATCTAGCTGTTTATGATTCCATAGCCATAGTATTGATACAGTGATATAATTACTTAAACCTATAGTGTAGCAGAAAGGGTGTGACCTAAATGAAAATTGCAGGTATACATTTGTTTTTAAAAAATGACAAATGACAATGAGCTAATTAGAGACACTCTCGGTCAGTTAGAGGCTTCACTTTGGTGTTATTGCACTTATATTTTTCATTTTCTTTTTTTTCAAACATTTCAAACATGATGTTCCAGCAAATGATCTGTTAACCCTTTTTGCTGCCCATATTCATATGTGTACAAAAACAGTATGATACTGTAATTTCATGTGTCAGCCATTTTCCTCTCCTTACAAAATTAGTATGACCTTGTACTTTCATGTGTCAGCCATATTCCTCTCTATCCAAAAGCAGTTTGATCTTTTAATTTCGTTTGTCAGCCATACTCGTTTCATAAAAAGTGATATGATCTTGTAATATCATTTGTTAGTCAAATTCATCTCCATGATGTTCACATCCAAAAATGCCATAGTAAGTTTTTTTATTTATAAAATTTCTTAAGCCTGATGTGCTAGAATATATATATTATTTCTGTATTAACATAATGGGGTAGGTACAATTAGGTCTCAAACATTTTAAAATGTTAATCTATTACAATGGAAAAAAATATATCGGCATGTAAAAACCAACCAACTATAGTTGAGTTTTGAAATTATTGGATGTCATTGTCACATGTTAATGCCATCACATCTGACTTTACAAGAGTCTTAATGTGCCAACATTGGGGTTATTTTTGTATGTGTATGTAATTGGTGATTATTTCTGAGCTACATTTATTTACAAACAACAAAATACACAGCTAAATTATCTCTATGATTGTTGATTTAATATTCAGATCAATTTCTATCATAATTTGGTTCTGATTTTAGGACATCTGATTTCCACATGGAAATACTTAAAGTTGTTGACAAATCTGAATGTTTTTATAAACATAAGCACTCCAGCCCAGCTGATCTATGTTGTGGTGTTACACAGGGATCTGTTCTTGGACATGTTCTCTTCAGTCTATACATTCAGCCGCTCTCAATCATCATAGATCATCACCCAGAGTATCACCAATTGTACACTGATGACACCCAAATATACACGATTTGCCACCCAAATGAAGTTGATGCTACCATCCAAGGTAGTGAGGTGCATTTCTGATGTGAAATCATGGATGACATATAATAAGCCGCACAAGCAAGATGATATAACTAAGGCCTTTCTAATCACAATACAAAGACCTTCTCAGTCACACTCTTTACCTCAAACAATATATATAAGTAACACCAACATAAACTTCATGCAACCAACACTGTACATTCACCTTGCACCAACATGTCAAAAACATATACAAAGCTGCATATCTCGAGATCAGATTCATCAGCTCCATTCGCAAATATCTATCAGATGATGCCACTAAAACACTTGTGTGTTCATTAGTACTTCCAAGACTGGACTACTGAACAAAACGTCGTTTGAAAATTTGGATAAGTATTTTGGGATTAAATGGCAAACGGATAATGACTTTAATGCGAGTCAGAAGAGGGTTAAAGTTCTTAGAACTGACAGCTTGGATGGGACAGTAACCAAGTGTAAGAAAGTGTGTGATGCCTGGCTTTAGTATTTAGAACAAGACCATGCCTTGGACTGACAAAATTCATTCTCATCCCAAAGGATTAGCAAGAAATACACTGCTGTCAGGCTACACATCTAAGATCGCCAATATTGGCGCAACCTCCATACTGAATTCAATTGACAAAACTAAAATTCTGCAATGCTTACCAGTAGAAAAGCAAAAATTGTTACCAGAATATTCTATTTAAAATTATACTATGTTTGGACAAACGGGATACAACACCCCGAGGTGGCGTAAGAAGTATGCGAGTCCTAGGGCTGACCATAACCGGGTAAGGGCCTGTTTTATCGGTATCTCAATTGGTATCCTTGACAAACTCATAAGGATGACCTTAGGCCTGAAGTGCATGGCTCTTTCAAGATGCAGGTACTAGGGCATTCGCTAAGGCTTGCCACCGAAAAACGCCATTCATGACCACATCCCTACATTATCACCACTCCATATATGGTTATTATGCGCATGGCTTTGAAGAGATGTAAAATATATGCCTCAGGCTATGGAAATTAAATAAACTAGTTTGACAATACTGCTGTCGGCTTTTCAGCCAAAAATAGAATTTTCAACCAAACAACAACACAATCAAATGTTTTCAATGAATCAATGACCTAATTTCATCTGGATTGTGAACAATGTTGAGGGTTGCCATTACAGAATCATGTTCTTGCAGGCTATAAAATCACCTTTCATGAAGAAGAATGGGAAAATATCCTTTTGACAGTTACAGAACATGGAAACCCTCACATCACATGCCGAAGATTCCACTGCTGTAGTCTGAAGCCGACAAGCTATGCCTTACTCTTGGAAAGTTCCAAATCCCTGACAAGGTCATTCAGTTTACCTTGTGTGATGAGGCTTGGTTCAAGTGAGGAGAATTGGAGAAAATATGGGTCATGTGACATTGATGATTCAGGACTAGAAGTTTCATCCTCTTCCTCCTCATAGCCTGACGGAAGTAGTGGTAGCAGTATATGGTAGACACTTACCAGCAGGCCTAGCATATTTAAACTTGCATCATATTGACTAACACGTGTATGAAATCAATAGGACAATAATTTGTTTTCTCATAAATGATATTATAATCAGTATGTCTTTAATCCACTGAAATATTATACTAAAATACAGCATAGATAAAACCTGACCCGGTACTCGTCACTGGCATTACTAGTTTTGACTTAAATAATTTCAGACAATGAAATGCAGAAAAAACGTATAATTCAAAACATACTGATTTTGCCAAGATGCTTGTCACTGTTGCAGCACCCTGAGAGCAGAGACAACATGTCAATGTGGTAGTCACATGATAAAACTAAACTCTGGAAGTTGTACTCAGAATAAATATGGATAATGTTTTGTTCCTTCGATTTTGTATTTCTTTTACAACCAGTATATGACTTTCATTCAATGTTTTATTTGTTTCTCTTCAAGATTGAAATATGCATTTGGACTGACACAGGATACATGTTTACTGCAAGCACCAAAATGATCCATATTGCAACCTGTAATTATTCTGGTTAGAACTTGATAAATTTAACTCCCAATCTGTTTACTTACGTTTAAATTAAGTAATTGGGCCTCAAGTTATGGCAGAAAATTCCCCGTTTTTCCCCGACTTTAATCAATATTTGTAAAATTCAAGAACTTTTCATATCAGGAGAAAAATTGTCTCCCCTGGTAGCGTGAGAACCCTGAAGATAGACTCAGGACTATGCTGTAAACTCATTGTATTTCACAAAAAAGCTGACATTAGATAACTACTTCAGATGAAACATGTACATTCACAAAAAAGCTGACATTAGATAACTACTTCAGATGAAACATGTACATTCACAAATATGCTGACATTAGATAACTACTTCAGATGAAACATGTACATTCACAAATATGCTGACATTAGATAACTACTTCAGATGAAACATGTACATTCACAAATATGCTCATGCAAAACATGAATGGCAGAATAATAATTGTCACGATTGTTCACTGATTCGATGGGGACGTAAGTTATGTAAGGAAAAATTAGATTTATGAAAGCATGTTTGATACTGCACTAAAATAAAATAGCATGAATATTTACTTTAGAAGAAGTCTCATTCTGAAAATGTCCTACAAAGTCCAAATTATTATAGTCATACCAATGAGTTCTGGATACAATTTTCCATCATTCTTGAAATCATACCACATGGGTGCAACTGATGGAGCACGTCTCAGGACAAACATCTCTGCTGTGATGAGGGACTGCAGGGCTTTAATCATCCATTGAGGTACCAGCACAATCTTCCCTTTCAATAATTCTTTGCTGTAAAAAAAAAAGAGTATTATGAACATTGATTACCAAAATTGTACTGTGTTTGCTGTACACTTGATTACCACAGTGTAAAGTTTGCTGTACATTTAAATAAAATAGTCTCATAACACTGATTACCAAACTGTACTCTGCTGTACACTTGTATAAACTGTAGTCTCATAACACTGATTACCAAACTGTACTGTGTTTGCTGTACAAGTGAATAAATGGTGGTCTCATAAAACTGGTTACCAAACTGTACCGTGTTTGCTGTACATTTGTATAAACTGTAGTATCATAACACTGCTTTTCAAATTGTACATTGTTTGCTGTACACTTGAATCAACTGTAGACTCCTAGCAATAAACTGTAGTCCAATGACATTGATTACCAAACTGTACTGTGTTTGATATACACTAGAATAAACTGTCATCTCACAATACTGATTTCAAAATTGTACTGTTTGCTGTACACGTGAATAAACTGTGGTCTCATAGTAACACTAATTAACAAAGTCTACTGTGTTTGCTGTACATTTATATAAACTGTAGTCTCATAGCAGCACTGGTTGCCAAACTGTATTGTGTTTGCTGTACACTTGAATCATTTGTAGTCTCATAACACTTATTACCAAACTGTACTATGGTTGCAGTACGCTTGTATAAACTGTAGTATCATAGCACCACTGATAACCAAACTGTACTGTGTTCCTATAAACTGTACTTATATCTTAATGTCAGACCTGATCTACCAAAATAGGTATTTCAGATTAAGCAAAATAGATAAAGGACCACCGAGAGGAAACGGTCTCAACCATGACTATATTTTTGTGGCATGATGCCCCAGCTTTACACATCACTGTAAACTGCCATAATACAGATATCATCGCAATATTTCTTAATTTTTTGTAAAGCTGCATTCATCATCATCATCAGTCTCTTGACCTAGTAGAGTGGTTGAGACACTGTGCTGCTGAACATCTGATCATTTCCCTCAACGTGTCTCAATCATGTGCCAATGCCTTAGTGTCCGCAAAACTTTTCATGGTCCATTCCTTTGTCAGTCAATGTTTTTCTCTGTCTACCTCTCCTTCTGCCACCTGCCCTAAAATACTGTTGGCTTTAGTGACATGGTCATACCATTTCAGGTTTCTCTTCATGAGAATGGTCAGGAGGTCTTCATACTGACCTACTCTGTGCCTGATGTTGTTACACACTTCTTCATTTGTGATGTGGTCCATGTAAGAGATACCAGGGATGGATTGGTAGCATCTCATTCCAAGTATATGAATTATTCATTTTAATTCTGCTGTCAGGATCCAGGCCTCACATGACTACAAAAAGAATAAGCTCTCAATAATCTGATTTTAGTTTTCAGACAGATATTCGTGCCTCTCCAGAAGGGTCTTAGCTCTTTCATAACTGCTGTTGTTTGTGCTGCTCCTGACAAAATTTCTGCTCTTGATCCCTCTTCGGTTATTATGGTACCAAGATACTTGAACTGGCCCACTGTTTCCAGTTCCAGTTATCTGACACAATTAGTCATCAGCTTTGTGTTCTCAGTGCTTATCTCCATGTACAATCTAGAAGATGTTTCATCCAGGTTCTCTACTAAGGTAGCAAGGTCGTCTTCACTGCCTGCCAGCCCACGAATATCATTTGCTTGTGATTTTACGCCCACCAATGCTGACTGTCCAAAGGTGGTTTTCCAGGGTTTCACGCATGATGCGCTCTAAGTAGATGTTGAAATGTGTGGGTGACAGGATGTAGTCTTTACATTCTCCAACTGTTGTCTTGCAGTCCCCAACAGAACATTGAGCAATTACTGCACTGGCATGGCATACATCTGCCTGTTGGTAGTATTGGTCAACTTTGTACCCATGTTATACTTTATTTTGGCCCACAATGCCTAATGCCACGCTCTGTCAAAACCCTTTTTGAAATCTATGAATACATGATAGATGTCTTGTTTATGTTGCTAGTACTTTTCAAACAGAGCCCTGAGATTGAATATTTATTCTGTTGTGCTTCTTCCACTTCAGTACTTGACCTGTTGTTCATAGAGTATTTATCTGCTGTGGTTTCCATGTGTTCATGATGATCTTCAGCATCACCTTACTAGCATGCCTGATCAAACTGTGAGTCTGTAATTTTGGCACAGCTGGAGATTGCCTATTTGGGGGAGTGTTAGATTATCTATATTAGGCTTGGGTAATGCTGATAATTAGGTTATTTAGCACAATATATTTGGATTATAATGATACTTATGTTATTTTCAACATTAGGTTTGGATAATTCTGGTATTTAGGTTATTTACATTCAACTTGATTAATACTGGTAACTATGCCATTTAATAAATTAGGCCTGGATGATACTAGTCATTCAAAACAACTGCTCATGAAAAGTAACATTTTAACAATAAATTTGATATACATGTATTATGCATATTTAATATGATACTAGTACATAAGGTTCACTAGTGGTAGAAATTGCTAATTTTAACAGATAGGATATATAATGTATATTCAATGTAATATAGGCAAATAGGATACATACAAATAATATCAATCTCACCTGAAGTAGATGATGGTTCCAATTTCGTGTTGAAATCTCAGGAATAAGTCCAGTTGATCTGTGGATATCTGAAAACCTCCTGCTTGGTTTTTATTTTCCAACAGACTCCGATTAATCACCTATAGATATAAGAATACATTTAGTGCGATGGTGCTATTTCGATAATTCCCTTTTCGTTGTACAAAGTTCATTTAACTGCTGTAATCTTGGTATGAAATAAAAAATACTATGCAAAACAAATTGTCCCTGTATTACCATATTATAAATCTTACAGTGTTACAGGTGTATCATTTATTTCAAACAAATTGTCCCTGTATTACCATATTATAAATCTAACAGTGTTACAGGTGTATCATTTATTTCAAACAAATTGTCCCTGTATTACCAGATTATAAATCTTACAGTGTTACAGGTGTATCATTTACTTAAAGCCAATTGTCCCTGTATTACCAGATTATAAATCTTACAGTGTTACAGGTGTATCATTTACTTAAAACAAATTGTCCCTGTATTACCATATTATAAATCTTACAGTGTTACAGGTGTATCATTTACTTAAAACAAATTGTCCCTGTATTACCAGATTATAAATCTTACAGTGTTACAGGTGTATCATTTACTTAAAACAAATTGTCCCTGTATTACCAGATTATAAATCTTACAGTGTTACAGGTGTATCATTTATTTCAAACAAATTGTCCCTGTATTACCAGATTATAAATCTTACAGTGTTACAGGTGTATCATTTACTTAAAGGAAATATATGTATCTTACTTTTCTACAGGTATATCATTTATTTCAAAAAAATTGTCCCTGATATGACCAGATTATGTATCTTAAATTATTACAGTTACATCATTTACTTAAAACTAATTGTCCCCAATATGACCAGATTATGTATCTTAAAGTATTACCGGTGAATCATTTATTTATAACAAATGTCCTTGATGTACTGACTGAATCTCAAGTTTTGGAGCAGTTTCCAAACCTTCTAGAGTATGGAAATTCTATAGGTTGTAAGTTAATTATTTTTTGAGATTTCTAGTTTCACTTTCACTGTCCTGGAAACCCACATACACATAAAATTTCCTAGATTCCATTCATGTTTTCAACCTTAAGCAGTCTGTTAAACAACCCACCCATAAACTTGGTCACATTTGAGACTGGATTCTTCATAGACCTGATGATATTATTCTGCCATCTACACTTGTATCCCATGAACCTGCATCAGTTCATTTCTGCATTATATGCCATCTCAATGTATCAGTCCCTAACCCTCCACCTTTATTTGGAACTAAAAGACACCTCAGTATAGTAAACATAACCAAACTAATGCATGCCATCCAAGAAAACATAAAAACATTCTTACCTCGTACAGCAGAACAACTACCGGTAGATAACAGCCTGCTTTCTTTGCTTGAGAAATATGCCACAGGCACCAAGTACATAGTATCAATTAAAAAGTGTTCTCCTTGGTATAGAAGTGTTAGTGACCAGCTTACAATGCAAAAATACACCGCTGTAAAGCAGTGGCATTAGATTTCCACCAGACTCACTATTCATAAACAAATCGATGAAGCCACTAAGAAGATTGTCACAAACATAGTCCATTTAGGCAAATTATCCCATCACAATACTAAGATCATGGAGAGTTCCAGCTACAAAGAGCTCTTAGAGAACTAACAAACTAATGTCAAAGAACAAATATACAGAACGTCCAACGATATTCTTTCCATTAGACCTTCCGGCCCTGTTTGCAAATTTCTTTTGTGAGAAGATTCAAACCAATAAAGATATGATTGAGAACACAATTTCAATTGAGTTATTGTCACCATACAGTTATGATAAAGAATTTCAGTGACAACCGTTAGCAGCAATTGAACTTGTCTCTATGGATTTAGTATGGACAATCGTTTTGAAGCGTGGACCAAAGTCATGTGAACTTGATCCAATTTCAGCAACACTGCTGCTTGCATAGAGCGAATATTGCCTTCACTAACTGATTTTATTAATACATACATCACTCTTATCTGGGGAAATCCCACCATTTTTAAAAACTGCCATTGTAAAGCCTCTGCTGAAGAAGCCAACACTCGAACAGAATGATTAAAACAATTACTGCCCAGTTTATAATATCCCATTCATATCAAATTCGTAGAAAACGTTATTCTAAAACAACTTGTATCTCATCTGCATTCAAGCAGTCTTTTTAGCAATGCAGAGTTTGTATATCGCCCTTATTACAGTATTGAAACTTCTCTTCTGAAAGTAGATAATGACTTTCTGATTTGAATAGTGGAAAGATTACAGTCCTCACACTTCTTGATTTGTATGCAGCATTTGACACAATATACAGTGATATATTACTCCACAGTCTTCAGCATGTATTTGGCATTCACAATACAGCCTTCAAGTGGTTAAAGTCCTACTATGTCCACAGGACACAAATAGTATCTGGAAACGGAATACACTCCAGCCAAGTTGATCTATGTTGTGGTGTTCAACAGGGATCTGTTCTCGGACCTGTTCCATTCATTATATATACTCTACCTCTCTCAAGCATCATAAATATTTACACAATGTCTCACCAATTATTCACTGATGACACCCAAATATACAAGTCTAGCCACCCAACTGAAGTTGATTCTAACATCCAAGGATTAGAGAGGTGCATTTCTGATTTGAAATCACGGATGACATGTAACAAAGTGCAGATGAATGATGTTAAAACCAAGGCTATTATGATCAAAACACAAAAACTTTCTCATTCACATCCTTTACCTCAAGCAATAAATGTCAGCAACACCAACATTAAATTCACAAAGTCAGTATGACACCTAGGTGTTACTATGGTCAGTACTCTCACACTGCACCAACATGTCATGAACATACGCAAGGCTGCATATCTTGAGCTGAGACTCAGTTCCAGTCCCAAATATCTTTCTGTTGATGCCACCAAAATATTTATTTGTTCATTAGTACTTTTAAAGACTAGAATATTGTAACTCAATCCTGTCTGGTTCATCTCAATATCTACTCCAGGAACTTCAAAAAGTTCAAAACACAGCTGCTTGGATCAACCTTATAGTACCATGATTAAAGCACAACTCATCGCTGATCTGTACCCTACACTGACCATCCATTTGATCCAGAATCAAACACAAAATCTTTTCTCTGTGATATGTTTCACTCACGGACTCCAGTCCAACATACCTATTTGGGGCCCCGAGTGGCCGAGTGGTCTAAAGCGTTGTCCGTTACGGACCACTGCCATCTCACCTCTGTCTGCGTGTGTTCGAGTCTAAGGTTCGGCTAATGTAGTTATGTGAGAAAGCTTGCCAGTAGCTTCTCGTGGGTCGGTGGTTCTTTCCGGGATTTGTCCGGTTTCTTCCTCCACCATTAATACTGGCCGCCATGTATAGCCTATATTGTGCTGAAAAATGGCGTTAAACCATAACAACAAACAAACAAACAAACATACCTATTTAGCCTCATCCTTGTGCATACACCAGCAAGATACTCATGCTCCTCTTCTGATAATCGTATACTCATTATTCCCACTTTGAAAAGGAAGTCATATGGAAAACATTCTTTTTATACCAGGGCCCAACAATGTGATCCCTTTCAAGAGGGCTCTTAAAACTGACCTTTCTCGACTGCAGTAACAAATGTATTACGTCCTTATTATTATTAGCATTATATATATATATATATATATATATATATATATATATATATATATATATATATATATATATAATATATATATATAAAACTTTTATTCAGTGACTAGATAAGAAAGTTTTAATGCATGTACTATGACTGTCCTGGTAAATCTACCTTATGCCCTTGAGCCCTTAAGTTCATCAGTACTTGTTCCAGGGGGAGCCAACTTGCTGGTATCTCCTCCCCCCAATATGGCTGTTGAGATGCAACTTCTACAATTTTCTTCTTTAAATCCTCCAGTTTTCTGTCGACAACAGTGTTGTTAATGGCAAAGTCCTCTTCAACAAGATGATACCTGGAAGGCTTGTCATGAAGATGAGAACGGATTTCTCCAAAGTAGTTTTCACCGATTTCATGACGATTATCCTAGAATTAGAAGAGGAACTCACATTAAGTCATTAAAAGTCACTCTTCTTTAATAAGAATGATACACTTTAAAATTTACATATATTGATTGTATTCCTTGCTTTTAAAAACTACAGACAATATGGTGATAAACATGACTTATTCTTATATCTTTCAAATTTGATTGGTGTACTTCCTACATCACCAAAAAGTAAGGCAAAATAGTTAGCACTATTTTTTCAGTTCTAACTTTAAGCTATATTGCTACAGAATTGGTTGATTGGTAACATAGGTGTATTAGTAGATTGTTAAAGTATGAATTATAAGGTAGTCGCTTACAACAGAATGGGTAGATAAGTAACATAGGTGTATTAGTAGCTTGTTAAAGTATGAATTATAATGTTAAGCTAAATTGCTACAGAATGGGTAGATAGGTAACATAGGTGTATTAGTAGATTGTTAAAGTATGAATTATAAGGTAGTCACTTACAACAGAATGGGTAGATAGGTAACATAGGTGTATTAGTAGCTTGTTAAAGTATGACTTATAAGGTAAAACTTAAACAGAACTTAGAACATTTACTAGCTGCAATGTTTATAAAAAAAATCAAAAGCAAATCACAATGACCTACTGGCATTAGTAGAATCTTAATATGTTTTATTATTGTACAGTAAAACCTGTTATGAGAGACCATCACTTCTGCCAGCAAAAAACTGTCTCTTAAGACCAGTGATCTCTCATAGAAGGTTTTTACAAAAGAACCAGTTTACAAGGTCCAGAACAATTTCAAGAAAAATAACCACAATCACTGTACATATATACTCTTCTTTATGAATAGTTCTTGCTAAAATAGTGTATGCTTTCATCAAACAACACAATTCTATAGCAATAAAGGTATACATCTATCATTAAACATGAAATCATATTTATATTTGAAGATAACATATTGTAGCATATAAAATCATTTCTGAATTACTCCTTTCCTTTATAACAACCAAAGTTTGTTTTACCCATGTTTAAACCTCCTTTTTGCAAGTGGTCTTCTGTTTTTCACTCAGTCCTGCATCAATTTAACTTGTCTTGTATCAAGGTCCCTTGTCCTGTATCAATTTTACTTGTCCTGCATAATGTTTACATGTTCTGTATCAAGTTTACACTAAATCTGCTTAAAATTCTACATGTCTAATCAGACACATTTTGAAAAATGTTATTTCCTTTTCCTCAGTCACCACTTAATTATCTAAGTGTATGAGTGATATGTTTTGAGTTCTCATACAGATGAACCCAGTCATAAAGTTTGTAGGCATAAAATTGGATACAGGTTCTCATATTAAAGATATGAGGTGATATGTTTTCTGATTATTTGTGAACCAGAAGTATACTTAAAACAATGCGTGATATAAGACTAAATTAAATCTGTGATTAAGTGAGTGCTGACAAAAACCATAACCACTTCACTCTGAACGTAATGGTACAAATCTGTTACAACAAGATCTGACACGAGATGTGTGCTTGCACAATACTCTTAAGTGTAACAATTTTACTATGATATACAAATCTACATGATATCTGTCAATGGGTGAGTTCTTTCCGAATACCCCATTCTAACAGTTATAATTTTAAAATACCGCACAATTCTACATAATATCTCTCAATGGGTGAGTACTTACATACTATCCCATTCTAACTGTCATAATTGTACAATGACATACAAGTCGAAATTATATCTCTCAGTGGGTGTGTACTTACAGAATATCCAGTTCTGTCATAATTGACAATCGTGTGAACCAACAATTACACCAGCGAGACCAAATCCACTTGTCCAACAGAGGTACTGCCTTGCTCCTTAGGAATATAGACCAGTACATAAGACTTATAAAATGGGTTAGGCATGGGTCAGAAAACTGCTTGTATTGTGGAGAGCATGGTCATGTAACACAGTGGTGTCTGCATGGAAAACAGATTCGTTGCCATCTTTGTAACGAACTAGACATAAGCAAAACTTGTGCACATACCAATAGGTACAAGGCTATGATGTACAGGCCGATGCAACACACATTCAGCAACAAAATGCATTAGAATATGTGTATACTTTTCAATGTAATAATTATAATTCTGTGAACAGGTTTCAGGCACTATCTGATTTGTGTACAAAGTGCAGCTTATTAACTTATTAACTTGTAAACAATTATGCGATACTGTTCAAGTCACTTCTCCCTCTGTGGTTCCCCAAGTGTTTAATATGTCAATGTCTTCTTGTATGCATGTAAATCGGTCTCATTTTGAATATTCTCCTGTATCCATTACATGTGGTCATTGTACGACAGATGGATCTTATATGTTATCTTCTTCATGTGTTGATGTAAAGAATCAAGGCAATGTAAATAAATCTGTCAAGTCTACAAACAATACATGGTGTACTGCCTTGCCTGAAAATCATTCCTCTGATAAAATTTGTCATGTCTTTGGGCACCTCAAAAGAGGTCTGCATGTAATCAACCTAAATATTCAACACATCCTCCCAAAACTGAATGAGATAAAGTTAATATTACAGTATACTAGATCAGTCAGTATTCTAGGTCTATGTGAAACCTTTCTTTCTGATGATACTGATGATTTGGCTCTCCAAATACAGGGCTTCCACTTTGAAAGAAAAGATAGAGACTCCATGGGTGGTGCAGGTATTCTTCTCTATGTAGACAGTTCCATTAGTTATAACAGACGTGTTGATCTAAAGACTATTGGGGTAGAGAGTATCTGGATCGAAGTAACCCTTGCCCAATCAAAGCCAATACTCTTATGTTCAGTTACATGCCACCCAGTTCCACAGCTGATTGGATTCATATATTTGAGGCTCAAATTCAAAAACATTGCTAAAGGAAGATTTAGAAACTATCATATTAGGTGATTTTAACATTGACTACATGAAAACTCCACCATTAACATGGATAAGTAACTGTGAAACTTACAACTTTACTCAATTAATTAACACCCCAACTAGAGTAACAGATAAAAGTGCTACTATCATTGATCATGTCTATACTAATAAACCTGAAAACATAAGTGAAATAGATGTGCCAGTGTATACACTGAGTGACCACTACCCAGTCTGTATAACTAGACATGTTCCGAAATCATCTAAAATGGGCAACACATTGAAATACAATACAGGGACTTTAAAAAGCTTTGATGAGGATATGTTCTTAAATGATTTAGTATGCAAACCCTTTCAATAAGTCTGCAATATAGCTGATGTCAACACTGCTTTAGATAAATGGTATCAGATGTTCAATGCAGCCTTAGACAAGCATGCCCCAATTAAAACAAAAAGGGTTAAACACCAAATTACACCCAAGTGGATTACACCTGAGATCAATGAGGCTAGGCACCTAAGAGATAATTTCCACAAGAAAAAAAACATGAAAAGCTATAGAAAGTGGAGGAATAAAACAAAGCATCTGATCACTAAGGCAAAAGAGAACTACTATAAACAGGCTATTAATGAAAGTAAGAGTACCAAAACATTGGGGAAGCATCTAAAAGAGCTGAACCCACCCAAGAACAGTTGTATTCCACCTAGACTTAAGCAAAATGATGATATAGCAACATCTGTACAAGACATTGTGGATATGTTCAACAATTTGTTCATAACCATCTCTAGTAACAGTATTAAGAACCAGACCAATATCCCAATAGAACTTGATGCTCTACAGTTATTTATAAAAGCTAAAATTCCTGAAGATAATTATTTTTCAATAGCTAATGACAGTGAAGCAGACGTTTTTGATATGCTAATTAAGTTGAATATTAATAAATCCTCTGGATTGGATGGTAATAGTCCACGAATCCTTAAAATTGCTGCTCCAGTAATAACAGTCACTAACGCATAGGGCATAACCGACTTTTGATCCGGAAATCGGATTCCACCGGATAGTATGAACTTCTTTTAATCGGAGTCGGACAAGGCAGGAACGACCGATTCGGATAATAAAAATAATAAAGTTGAATTTCTATAGCACCGTGTCTAACACTGCGTGTCATTCGATAGTGCGTTAATAACGTTAAATTAGAAGTCAGAAAAGTCCAATATGGTCAACACAAGCATGCTGTGAGACAATCTATTTGAACCGGCGGGTGAAAACCGGAAATGAAGCAGGATATGGTAAAGTACTAAGTAACATGCTAGACACGGCAAAACCAGATACCAGAAACCCGGAAACGGAAGATTAATTTTTTTAGAAAAAAAATACGGATTTAGCATTCCAATTAATTGAATCATATCAAGGCAGTTCTTTTATATAAATGTCTACATGGAACTGCACCAGAGTATCTTCAGGACTTATTCAGGCCCTTTTCAACACAATACCAGTTGAGATCAATCTCACATGGAAACCTCCTCAAGAACTGAGCAATTCAAAAAGAGTTTTCAATACTCTGATACAGTTCTGTGGAATAAGCTTCCACTACATGTAAAATCGACTGAAAATATTAGAGTATTTAAGAAGGGATATCAGGAGCATGCATGTGTTTCTAACAGATAATGGAATTTAGTATTTTAATACAGAACAATGCTAATATAAGCACTAATTATTGCTTCTTCACACAATTTGCATTTGTTATACTTTCATTAAGAGGGCCTCAAGGGAGAATAGTCCTTGACTAATGAGTCACCCTCTATAAATAAAGCATTATTATTATTATTATTATAATATCTCTCAGTGAGTTTGTACTTACAGAATATCCCATTCTAACTGTCATAATTGTACAATACCACACAAATCTACATTATATCTCTCAGTGTGTGTGTACTTACAGAATGTGCCATTCTAACTGTCATAATTGTACAATACCATATAATTCTACAATATATCTCTCATGGGGCGAGTACTTACAGAATATTCCATTCTAACTGTCATATTTGTACAATACCATACAAGTCTACAATATATCTCTTAATGGGAGAGTACTTACAGAATACCCCATTCTACCTGTCATAATTGTACAATGATATACAAATCTACATTATATCTCTTAATGGGAGAGTACTTACAGAATATCCCATTCTAACTGCCATAACTGTACAATGCCAAACAATTCTACAATATATCTCTCAGCGGGCTAGTACTTACAGAATATCCCATTCTAACTGTCATAATTGTACAATACCATACAAATCTACATTATATCTCTCAATGGGAGAGTACTTACAGAATATCCCATTCTAACTGTCATAATTGTACAATACCATACAAATCTACATTATATCTCTCAGTGGGTGTGTACTTACAGAATGTCCCATTCTAACTCAGTAACTGTCATAATTGTACAATACCATACAAATCTACATTATAGATCTCAGTGGGTGTGTACGTACAGAATGTCCCATTCTAACTGTCATAATTGTACAATACCATACAAATCTACATTATATCTCTCAGTGGGTGTGTACTTACAGAATATCCCATTCTAACTGTCATAATTGTACAATACCATACAAATCTACATTATATCTCTCAGTGGCTGTGTACTTACAGAATATCCCATTCTAACTGTCATAATTGTACAATATCATACAAATCTAAATTATATCTCTCAGCGGGCTAGTACTTACAGAATATACCATTCTAACTGTCATAATTGTACAATACCATACAATTCTACATTATATCTGTCAGTAGGTGAGTAATTAAAAAATAACCCCACTCTTTGAGCAATAATTTTACAACTCAAGTACATATATTAACAGATCTATCAAAGGAAGAGTGTTAACATAATACAGCACTCTGATGGTAATGCTAGATAGCTATACAGAATCTGGAATTAGATACGTCATTAATGTTACATAGGTAGCAGCACAGTATGGCACAGACCATTTATATGTAATTGTTATTGTTATTATTGTTATTTTTCTCACATCGAGTGTGTCAACAATTACACGCTTGTATAAAAAGGGTTGGATTTTACAAGCTTTATCCTGGTGCCGATGCATTTGATTAAATACAAATCGAGTGTGATCAGATTGTGATTTAATTACCCATATATTCGATCTAGTCCAATTCAATATCTTGTCCGAAGATCGCATACATTTATCGTCACAAATCCATGTGGAGTGCCTGGAGCATGACTAAAGAAATTTTTTAATTTATTATAATCGTAATCACCGCAGCATCAAGTTTGATGAATATTTCTAAATGTATGTGTGTCAAATCCGTTAAACACAGCGAAGATATTGCAATTATCTCGGACCACTCTAGGGATTTGAACATATCTTTGAGTGACATATATTACGTCGGTGTTTTTGTGTCTTCCACGGGAGAAATTCCTAGCTGGAATTTTTTGTTTATCTAGCATCACATCTTCGTACACTATTAAATTGTTGATACTCACGTCGATATCATCGATGCTGGGAGCCTCTTCAATATCGGTTATACATTCAATGATATTCCCTCCGGTTGTCTCCGCTGCTCTCTCATTATAATCTTTTAATATGGTATAAGAACATTGATCGTCTACACTCAGTCATACTAAATAAAGTTTATCCCACTTCATCCATTTCAGTAATAGATTAAGTAACAATTGTGTTTTACCACTTCCAGATGGACCAAAGATAATCATTCAAATTGAATTTGGTAATATTGCATGATGTTTGACATGTTCCTGTTTCTTTAATACATAATAGTCTGTAATCTCCATTAGATAAAACATAAATATATGATGAATTTATATTGTGTGAAATGTAGGTCGCGTACGTCAGCAATTGACCCAATACCTATCACGACTGGCAATAATAGAGATGCAATCACAGTGCAGATTTGTCAGTAAGGACAAGGGAGGTGATATCACCGCCAAGTTAACAAAGTTCCCAGGAGCTCCATGGGCGAAGTATCCAGGTGAAAATGACCTCCCGGGATATAGTTATTGTGGTCTGGGGACCAGACTTGATAACAGTCTCGATGATCAATATCAACCCTAACCAGGTGAATATCCAATAAATGCTATCGATAAGGCCTGTCATGCTCATGATGTTGCATATCTAAGTAAAGATCTTCAACAGCGACACATCACAGATATAAAATTGATTCACGCGTTAAATTACATCCCTTATAAATCCTTCAAAGAAAGATTTGCTTCATGGTTGATAAAAACAGCTATGAAAAGTAAATTAGTATTGGGAATTGGTATTGAATTACATGGAATCAATTTATTATTCTCCAGCCGGATACTGGAAAGGCAGCGCTGCGATTAATAAACTCGCTAACGCGGCTAAGGTTAAAAATACTACCGCGGCAGATTGGCTATCTAGGCAAACAATATGGCAAATTTATCTACCATCACCAAAGAAAATTCAATACGCATCGTTTGATGTTATTGTTTCTAAAGAAGTTCATCAGGCTAATATATTATTTTTGTCGCACGATACTGTCAAAAAAACGTGTTTACAAATATGCGTTGACCATCGTTAACATTGTGAGTAGATATAAAGAAGCTGAATCGTTGATGACAAAGTCCTCATCTGAGGTTGCCTTCGCATTTAAGAGAATTTATCGACGAGGTCTTGAACTACAAGGTGGTCTCCGATGACCTAATCTCCTCCAGGTTGGTCCTGGTAAAAAGTTTCAAGGTAAAGTATCATCAACGATGAAGCAACATAATACTGATTATACGATGAGGACATACTGCAATACATCGTGATCAGGCAATTGTTGAGCGATTTAACAGAAAAGTTGCGAATAAATTATTTCATTATCAATACGCGAAGGAATTTATCTATGATAAACGATCATGTGAATGGGTGAATAGATTAGCAGGTGTAACTGCTGCGCTCAACAACAAGATTATTCAAACCATTAACATGAAACCGGTTATCGCAATCACAAAAAAATATAAATTTACCCGTTGTGGTTTTTCATCTCAACAGGTATTACCTAGCAATGTCACTGTGTTATATTTGTATGAGCCTGGTGATCTTGAAGGTAGTAGAAAGAGGTCAAATGATCCTATATGAAGTATCATATCACATAAAATATTCAGTGTGGTCACATCTAAAAACAGACCAGAAATCTTAAGATTAGATTCAACTGCTCCACAACGTGGATTTACTCCTGAAGCATTACAAGTTATTCCCCACAATACTTAATTACCCCCCCCCCACGTGGACTTAGTTAGCACGATGATTTCGATAAAATTTCAGACAGGTCAATATTACATTATCTCTGCTATGGTCACAACTATAATCATTTCTATCACCGGTAAATTGTTTGGGATATTTTCCCGACCATTCCTTTCTACAATTACAGCTCGAACAGTGATTATCTTGTTGCTTTAATTTAAGAATAAATTCAGCATCGAGATCAAATTCTCTATTACTTTTTGTCTTGCTGTTTATACCCCACTAGTTTTTTCTCTAATCGTGGTATCATTGACCATATCAACATTTTTTCCGTCGTTGAAATTCACCAAAGATGATTTATTCTTCGTACCCGTGATACCACCAAGTAATTTACATTTGACCACTCAATGACATCATTGATGATCCAAACAATCGTATCAGTGATTGTTAATATTTGTGAAGACTGTATCGTCATCACGTAACCTAACCGCCATGGATATTTATCAGCGTTTATTGGATCTCTGACAATAGTGATATCAACTAGAACAATATCATTTAACATGAGTATTTGTCGTTGTGAAGATCCAGGAACAATAATTCTCATTGAATTTTATCCGGTTGTAATCTTATCTTGGATTTTTATTCTGTTAACTCTGCGTTGAGTGATCGATGATCTGTTTTAATTTCTTCGTAATAATCTACTGTTACTTTCAACCATAGATGAGGAGATGTTGGTGGTTGACTATGATCACGATACATTATCACAGCGGTGTTTTTCATTAACAACCACTCCAAGAATGTGTTTAGTAGCGTCAATGATACTGTACATATTTCCATTGAAATTATTATTCCAGGAATATATTTCGTACCCATTTCTTTTGGAGGTCCAATCGATGCCATTATACCGAAATGAAAAACGATACGTACATGCTTTTACTCCTCGGGATGTCATTTCCCGGGCAAGTCGATGAGTCAGAATTAATACAATCATGTCAGAGTTCTTCCCAAATAAATCGATTACTCTGCTGTTTAGCGCATCCTCTTGACCCGTTTAAAAATACAGTCTGATGTCTGGTTATTGGATCATACACAGATGGACACGATGATAATTCCATGTTTGTATCCTCGCGGTAATTATCCTCAGTAAAAACATCTGCTGATTCGCAATATCCGTGTAAAGTTTCTTGTTTTACTCTCCATGATCCTCATTCGTTTAATATCTTAGTAAATTCCTCGATGTTTTTCCAATGTTCATGATTAAAATAAAATGAATGACTTGCTAGAAAATCTTTTTATCATCAAAAGTAAATTTATTGAAACATAGCCAAGTATCGATGATTTTAAATGTATATATTATGGCGATTCGCCTTCGAAATATTCGAGGATGGTTCCTAATTTGTCCTTATTGGAAAAATCAGCGGTTTTCCTTGATGTAAATATCTGATTTTTTGTTGTATGCGCGATTATAAAGTCTAATTCTGCGTAGTCAAAATGAATCGCATACAATGCCATTTATGATCACAGGATCCACCTTGAGTAAATTTCCCAATTATTCTTCTGATGTAAATCTTTGCTTCTTTTTCTTTGTGGCGATTTGTATCCCAATCTTCACATTTTTCCGGAGTTGGTAACCAAACTTTGGTCTGCGCACGATATGATAGAATTGCCTCGGAGACGGTCAACGATTTCAACATGTTTTTATCAAGGAGAAACCTTAATAGTATTATTGGAGCACATCTTTTTGCTGCAAAATGTTTTCAATTTAAATTTAAATTTATAGGAAACTCAGGTTCATGTTCAAGAAGATGCGTAGGCTAATACTGCGCTATGTACAATCAATAATTTAAACGTCGTTCTAATTGCATCATTGTTTGTATTAATTGTGGATGTGGTATATGAGGCAAAACTCGATTATGTTATGATTTTGGCGGTAAAAGATATAGTGAGCTTGTTAGACACTACGCCAAGAAATATACTATTGTATTTGATGAATGTATTATATTAATGGAAAACATAGTGAAAAGCAATTAAATAGTTGCCTTGGTTAGGAAATATATGGATTAAATTGAATTTCTTTCTCACTCGGTTTACAACGATTACGTGGTTTCTCGTGGGATTGTTAGACATTGTCAATGAAGAGTAAAGATCGGTCGGATTAGTAGAACAGGTTATATATTGGTTGTTGCTGGTGGAAAAACACACCTCGCTCATTGATTCATTTATGAATGTTTTAATGGACCAATCGGTGAAGGTAATCAATCGAATCCCCTTGGATAATCGCGTAGAAAATTTGTTGGTTGTTTTTAACCTTGAGTTTTTCGACTGTAATGTTTCATTTGTGCGTTGTTGAATCATATTTTTATTTTGTAGCTCTGAATTAGATTTTTCTATTTTTTTTTTCAATGGTTAAAAAATTAGGTTTTGATAGAAGTTTATTGTTAAATCTAGGGTCCGTTTGTATAAAATTTACCACAGGGGTGGGGGGTGAGGTGTGTTTGTGTGTGTTTGTTATGCATGGTTGGTTGTTGAACCGGTATAATATTTTCTGACGTTGTAACACACATGGAGATTTTTCAAAATATCATCAATACGATTATAAACAATATGAAACATCGAAGCGATCTCCGCGACAGGATTTGGTTTTAGTTTAATTAGTTTTGCGATATCATTGTTGGATAATACTACTTTGAACGGCATTATCGTTATTACCATTATTTGTTTTTTTAATTATGGTAATATTTTATTTTTGAAATAAATTAAATTGAAAAGGCCAATAAAATTTCATTATTGTTATTATTGTTAATATTGTTATTATTGCGAAATCTTTATAATTTTATCTTCAGATTTTGCTCTCGATAATATTTCTTTGAGACGTTCCAGAGGTATACACGAGCAAGAATAATTCAATATCTGATCGTGGTTACATGAAATTATTGTAACTTGATCACGTTGAAGTTGTTCTCGTTGGTGCTCCGTAAACAGAAATGTATCATTACCAAATTCATCAATGACAAGTTCAAAATTCCCCATGATTGTTCCCGCTAATGATTTTCAAATCGTGTCTTCAAGCTGTTCTTTATCATAGATGTATTCTCGTGCGTGATAATACATTGTTATTGCTGTTATTTTTTTAATTAAGATTTCACGTCAAGGTTAATTTGTAGTTGTTCATTTAATAAAACAATTAAGTTAAAATTTTGATCAACGAGTTTACAATTTATCTTTGTTATCCAGGAATTATTGCATGTTAATACACTGTATTGATTGGTGTTTGTATCATCAAATATCCCGTGGTACCTGATGGGAGAAAGTTATAGAATATATCCTTGATCTGCTTGATTTGACAAAATTCTGTATTCACGTTGTAACTTCCAATGATGATATCACATACAAGATTCACAGCGATCACCGAGGTTATATCAACGTTGCCCGGTGATACATGTCTACAGGTTCGTTCTGGGGAATTATTGTGTCTGAAAATATTTGGCACCGGTGAAAGTTTTGTCATTGCGGTGTGTATTTGAGGGAACTATTCCTCGATGAGATCGTTGAGTGACGTTTTGTAAACTCAGGTAAATTATATCCAGGATATGTATATGTTAGCATATCTTTAACGCATATATTAAATGTATTTGTAGATTCTACTCTATAATAATCTAATTCAGCATCTAATACAACGTGAACAAGACGCAGGTTAATTATTTCCATATCAGATGCATGTTGATTTAATATTTCTATGTACTTGATATTTGAGGACTTTTGATGATAAATTTAGATATTGTTCTTGAAAACTCTGCCGCAAATTATTGATATAGTCTTTATAATTATTATTAATATAATTAAAATCTCTCAAAATATTATCTAAATCCGTTGTGATCCACCCCTCTCCATCTCTCTCAAAAAGCCCAAATCCTCTATCATAACTATCAGGTTTTGTTAAATTTTTTACATAATAATAACGGGGATTTATAAGGATAATATCACGATATGATTTATTATCAGTAGTGTAATCCTCTTTTTTAGGTTCAGGTGGAAGCGGTTTTTTGGGTGGTGAGATTTCAGGCTACCCTAATTGAGTTCTGACCGTCAAGTTATATATATTTGCGGAGTAACCGGGAGAGTTTATCTCGATGGCTATTGATAGCAATGGTTCATGAACAGTTATCGCGATCTTAGATTCAACCCCGGTGATAGATTTGATCCTGCATTGAATTTCTTCGTTGATATCTTCAATGTAATAAGCTCCTTTGGGAAGATACATTGTTTGACAATCTGGTTCATCGGTTGGTTTATCCTTGTTCGCTAACACATATGTGTTATTGGGTTGTTTACCAGTGAATGAACTTGATCTGATATTGGGCCAGCTTTACTAGACTACTAATCGAGTTAACGCGATCTCTTTTACTAAATTAGGAATTGGAAATTCGATACTGAATTCAGGTTTTTTTTGTCGTGGTTGATATCGTTGTTTTCACCGGTGTGGTGTTTGCGACTATCCGTTGAAGTAATTATGCTGGTGTTGTCATTATGTTCTATATGTTTTTCTAATTATAACATCGCGGAGTCATAGATGCTCACCATCGACGAGACCCAGCTATAGGATATTATAGTGTCATCGAGAGACGACGATATCATCACGCATATTTGCAAGTACACGGTTGACACAGTATGAAATTTAACTGTGTAATCATATAGTTTACGCTGACTACACGATGATATTTCTTTGCATGAAATTATTCCTAGCACTTCTGTGATTGTTGTCGCCACGGATAAACAAATTAGAAAACCTACCCTACCGGAGCGATCATTCTCACCGACGATCATATCACACCGGTTCCGGCGATTACACCTGAAAACGAATACATGATTGTATCGATGTAGGCAATTCTTCGTCAATATTGTTTTACTTTGTGTTGATACTCATCTATGAGCGATTTTAATTTAGTTTGTAATTCGCGGAGTTGATCGTATCGATAGTGTTGGGTGGTCATTATATTAATTACGTTGTTTACTTAAATCGATTACAAAATCTACGTACCATGTGATGGTTACTCGAGCTAGATTGTTATATGTGGTACATATTGTAAATCGTTCAGTGATCCCTTGTCTATTACCGCGCTGATCATATTTTTTACCCCATCGGATGAGATAGATGATAATTAAATTGTATCGGCAAAACTAAGGTTAGTCTGTATATGCCTTTGATTTCAGTGGTGATATCAAGGGTGTTAATTTGTGGAGTCCAAGCGAAGGATCCATGTTGTATGGTGTATACGCTAGTTTGTTTAATATCATTGATGTATTTTTTTAATATCAGTGAGCTTAATATGAATCGTTGCTGGTTTTCCAAAGAAATTATCAAGAGCATCGGCAACCTTTACAAAATTATTACGGAGACGTGTAAATTGTTTATTTACATTTTCATCATATTCAGCTCACAGCGCTGTTAATTTATCGTCGATGGTTTTTACATCAGGGAGTTTTACAGGGATCACCGGTGGAATCCCAAAAACATTATAAACTACGGTTTGAACATTTTGAATACTTTTTTTGTAACCCAGTAAATTAATTTATGTGAGTATCATATTCAGATCGAAAAATATTTAATGTATTCGTCGATGATTATATATTCATTGTTCAACGATGTTGGTCTGTTATCGATAGTCGAATAATCAACTCCGGGTCATATTTTACCTATTGAATCAAAATACCCCGATGGAATTCTCAACTGCGTTGTCGATTTTAACTAAAATATCCTTGTTGGAAATATTACTAGTTTTCAATTTACCCTGTCTGTCTTGGAATATAACGATCTAATCCTGTGATACGTCTACAAGATGTAATAGCGCATCATTGATAAGTTTTTTTTACAACATCGCATGAAACCCCATCTTTTTTTTCCTCATGAGTGAGATCTTCCCCAAATATCTACCATTATACATTTTAGACCTTTTTAAAAGTTATCGCTGGTGTATCCATGTACGGTTTTATGAGGTGGTTTCGATGATGACATACTCGATGCAAAAAAATAACAATAATAACAATAACAATACATGCTTGTATACAAATGGTCTGTGCCGTTCTGTGCTGCATAGCTATACAGAATCTGAATTGTATCTGTCATTAGGTCAGTAATGTTACATACCTATAAAAATCTGAACTATATATGTCATTAAGTCTAAGTAAGAAATGTTACATACCTATAAAAATCTGAACAATATATGTCATTAAGTCTAAGTAAGAAATGTTACATACCTATAAAAATCTGAACTATATATGTCATTAAGTCTAAGTAAGAAATGTTACATAGCTATACAAAATCTGAACTACATCTGTCATCAAGTCAGAAGTGTTACATAGCTATACAAAATCTGAATTATATATGTCATTAAGTCTAAGTAAGAAATGTTACATAGCTATACAAAATCTGAACTATATCTGTCACCAAGCCAGTAATGGTACATAGCTATACAAAATCTGAACTAGATCTGTCATCAAGTCAGAAATGTTACATAGTTATACAAAATCTGAACTATATCTGTCATAAAGTCAGAAGTGTTACATAGCTATACAAAATCTGAACTATATTTGTCATCAAGCCAGTAATGGTACATAGTTATACAAAATCTGAACTATATCTGTCATCAAGTCAGAAGTGTTACATAGCTATACAAAATCTGAACTATATATGTTATCAAGTCAGAAGTGTTCCATAGCTATACAAAATCTGAACTATATCTGTCATCAAACCTGTAATGTTACATAGCTATACAAAATCTGAACTATATTTGTCATCAAGCCAGTAATGGTACATAGTTATACAAAATCTGAACTATATCTGTCATAAAGTCAGAAGTGTTACATAGCTATACAAAATCTGAACTACATCTGTCATAAAGTTAGAAGTGTTACATAGCTATACAAAATCTGAACTACATCTGTCATCAAGACAGTAATGTTACATAGTTATACAAAACCTGAACTATATCTGTCATCGTCAGAAGTGTTACATAGCTATACAAAATCTGAACTATATCTGTCATCAAGTCAAAAGTGTTACATAGCTATACAAAATCTGAACTATATCTGTCATAGTCAGAAGTGTTACATAGTTATACAAAATCTGAACTATATGTCATAAAGTCAGAAGTTTTACATAGCTATACAAAATCTGAACTATATGTCATCAAGTCAGAAGTGTTACATAGCTATACAAAATCTGAACTATATCTGTCATCAAGTCAAAAGTGTTACATAGCTATACAAAATCTGAACTATATCTGTCATAGTCAGAAGTGTTACATAGTTATACAAAATCTGAACTATATCTGTCATCAAGTCAGAAGTGTTACATAGCTATACAAAATCTGAACTATATATATTATCAAGTCAGAAGTGTTACATAGTTATACAAAATCTGAACTATATCTGTCATCAAGTCAAAAGTGTTACATAGCTATACAAAATCTGAACTATATCTGTCATCAAGTCAAAAGTGTTACATAGCTATACAAAATCTGAACTATATCTGTCATCAAGTCAGAAGTGTTACATAGCTATACAAAATCTGAACTATATCTGTCATAAAGTCAGAAGTGTTACATAGTTATACAAAATCTGAACTATATCTGTCATCAAGTCAGAAGTGTTACATAGCTATACAAAATCTGAACTATATCTATCATCAAGTCAGAAGTGTTACATAGCTATACAAAATCTGAACTATGTCTGTCATCAAGTCAAAAGTGTTACATAGCTATACAAAATCTGAACTATATCTGTCATCAAGTCAGAAGTGTTACATAGCTATACAAAATCAGAACTATATCTGTCACCAAGGCAGTAATGGTACAAAGCTATACAAAATCTGAACTACATCTGTCATCAAGTCAGAAGTGTTACATTGCTATACAAAATCTGAACTATATCTGTCATCAAGGCAGTAATGGTACAAAGCTATACAAAATCTGAACTACATCTGTCATCAAGTCAGAAGTGTTACATAGCTATACAAAATCTGAACTATATCTGTCATCAAGGCAGTAATGGTACAAAGCTTTAGAAGTGTTACATAGCTATACAAAATCTGAACTATATCTGTCATCAAGTCAGTAATGGTACAAAGTTGATTTGTTTGTTTGATTAAGATTTTTAACTTAGCTTTAACAATTTTTCAGTCACATTGCTACAGTGTCTGCAGTGAGGCAGTTTATTGTGATGTCTAGCACTGGGTCATCATGCCGGAGACATGTAACATGATGTCCCACCCAATCACATTATCCTTTGAACTGAGTACAATTTGAGCCATTTTGATTACATGAGATTTATCAAAATCTTATTTTCATTCCATGAGATTAGTTTATTCTCACTCTCATTATGTGGGATTATATGAATCGTACCATCATACATGTTCTTATTTGTGAATGTTTTGGATGGTGTAAATGAATAGGACATGTTTACACACACACACAAAAGCAGAGCAGTCTACACTACAAAAGTGTCTTGCATGATTCAGACATTTTTCAAGGCTTCAAGTTTATCATTGATTAGCTTGTCCAGATCCAACTATTCTTCCAGTTGTTTCTCTTCACAGATGTTCTTGAGCTATTTGATTTTTCTCACAGAAGTCCTTGAGCTCTTTTACTTTTTTCAAAGATGTCCTTGAGCAATTTGATTTTTTCTCACAGATGTCCTTGATCTACTTGACTTTTTCTCACAGATGTCCTTGAGCTAGTTAATGTTCTGCTGAAAGTAAGGTTACTCGGATGTTCAGCTTTTAATGCATAGTCAGCTACTAAACTGTCCATTGTTTCTATGTCATAAAATTAGTGCGGATTTTGTTTCTTTTTCAAATCAATAATACCTCATCCACTGCTTTTTTTCTATAGTTGTTGTCTCAATCTCCTTTGTTTCTCCTCATCTTGATAAAATGTCTTATATCTGCGGTATTCACTACTGCACTGATAAGCAGCCTTGGGGTGATATCAACTTTATTAATTCCACCAGCAGCTCTAACGGAATCAATAATGACCCTTTAGGCATTCAATATTTTTTCTGCTATAATTATCTCTTCAACTTCTTTATTTACTAAGAACCCCATCTCAACAGTGGCATGCCCATGTGCAGAGGCATAGCGATGATATTTTGCGCCCGGGGACGAACTATAAAATTGGCGCCCCAGCGATCTTGTAACCGATTTATTACCCTTGTTTACTTATTATAATGTAACGTTGTAAGCCTCATTTTGGCGCCCCTGTACCTTGGCGCCCGGGGACATATGTACCCCCCTGCCCCCCCCCATAGCTATGCCTCTGCCCATGTGACAAGAGAAGCTGGGTCTTCACAAGTTGTTAAAAGTTGGAATGTTGCTGATGAGCAAGCCTGTCATAATTGAGAAGTGCCATTACATTCTTTATTTCTTACAAATGATTTCTTGAAAAGGACCCAAGTGATCCATTGGTAATGACAAAGTCAACAAATGCTGAAAACACTTTAAGAACAGCATCACAGCAACTGATACTGAACTTTCTCTATCTAACTAATGAGTGCTTGATTCTCTTCAATTATCCTCTAATTGTGCTTTACTTTCTAAAATGACAGTAGCGTTAAGGCATGCCTCGTCTTTCACTACACCATAGTGAAGTGTTGATATTGTGTGGAATTTGTCAGCAAACCAAACAAGAATACTTTAGCATGCATCCTAAAATTCATAGATTTGTAGCTGACTCACTTTTTTGGCTTTTTTTAGTTTATAAATCATAGACTCTGCTACAGAGCCAACATAAACCATGTGTCTGGTAACATGATTGATTGGGTCAGTCACTTGAAATGTAACCATGCTTGTTGTTGTTTTGATTTCTACAATCATTTTTCTGATAACAAAACTCTTTAGAAGGCTTATTGTCACAATATTTAGATCATGATTAGTAAATTGTAGCATCAGTGTTTGGTGTTCTGTAAGGTAGGACTCAACATGCTTGAAATGTGAAATAAACAATGCCATCTTTGTTGCCAAAAATTCATCCTTGAAAAAAGGCTTCTTAAAGGTTCCAACAAATTTCAAGTCATCTGAGCAACAGCAATGTTCTAAAACCACCTGTGTTTCCAGAACAGAAGAGGAAAGTTGTTGTTGTAGTGTTTAATGCAATATTTTTGCATACAATACGCTATACATGGCATCCAGTATTAATAGGGAGAAAGAACCTGGGAAAAAACCTGGAAAGAACCACCGACCATCAGTGAAACGTAGCTAAGAGAACAAATTTTGTGCTTGATTCTAGATCGAATGGATAGCCAGTGTCGGTTACAGAGCAGTGGGGAGGTGTGCTCTGATTGTGGTACTCTAAACATGATCCGAGCATTTGTGTTTTGAACTTTTAGAAGTTTATAGAGTAGATATTGGGTAATACACATACATCAAACAAATAAAATTCACTCACCTCTGGTAAATGACAGCACAGTTACTGATGACACTGACACAGCAAATGTTTTTGATGATTTGTTAACTAAGTTAAAAGCACTAAGGTGGCATGTTTCTCTATTCCATAAGTTTCAAAGAAACTTTGTTTTTAAAAGAATGTCTCCATAAACTAGATACAAAGAAAGCAATATGACTTGATCAGTTTGGTGCACCACTCATTAAAACGTCTGCCTCATATATTTCTGATAGCATAACATTCATAATCAATTTAAATATTGCAACCTCATCTGTCCCCAAAATATGGAAAACTGAAAAAGTAATGCTTATGCACAAATCTGGTTCTAAGTCTGATACTGATCCCTACCAGCCAAATTCAATACTGCTAAAACCTGTCAAAATTGATTGAAAAATATATCCATCACCCGTTTATGTCATATGTAACGAAACACTTGCTGCTGTTACACCCTAATCAATGAGGATTTAGATACAAATATTCATGTGAGACTAACTTGAGCAATCTAAATGATAAATGGCTTCAAGCCCTTGATCAAAATTTAATAATAGGATCTATATTTATAGATTTCTGGAAAGTTTAGAACATGGTGGATCATAAAACATTTTTGAAGAATCTGGAACATTTCCAATGTGATGAAAGCACAATTAGATGGTTTATTTTATAGTTAAGTGAGAGAATACAACATGTTTATATAAATAATGTTCTGTCCAAACCTGGAACAATTATATATGAATTACCAAAAGGGTAAATTGTAATCCATTATTATGAATTTTATTTATTAATGATCTACCACATTTTAGAGGACCGGAGTGGTCTAAAGCGCTCTCCGTCTCAACACTAACTACGTGGGAAAAATGAAAAAAGGAAAACATGTTTTACCTGTTCAATAGCATCAGCATGAGTTCCCACGAGAATAATTGGGGGAGGGATGACTTTCTTGCTTTCGTTGTCTGGTGGAGCACAGGAATGAACGGAATTCATCCAAACAGAAAGTAGCTCTGAAAAGATAAGGAAAAAAATGTATAAATAACAATCTGAGTACAGACGAAACAAATTACATTGTGACTATGCCATTTTATACAACAGTACTGACTTTATGAATAATCCAGTTCAAGACAGTTTAAACTGAATCTATGACAGAATGAAATGTTTAAAGATGATCAAGTATTCAAAATATGAAAAACTCTAATATTGCAGACAAATTTACAAATAAACAAAACCTGAATAGGTTTCAGGAAATAAGTGTAATCAATTAAATTATTTGTATGTGGCCAGAACAAGGCTAAACTATAGTATCTCAATACAGTGTATTCTGACTCAGACACTCACCCCCATTACAGAGGCCTAAACGGCGGTGTCCTACAGTCTACTTTAGTACCCTCTATGTTTTTTAATTTTGTTCCAAATAGTCAACACATGATCCAACTCAAATGCACCAAAATGACCCATGCTGCCTTGAATGTGTGTGATTTGGACTTTTAACATAGCTTTAACCATTTTCCAGTCATATGTCTATGTCTGCAGTGTGGCAGGTTATAGAGACGCCTAGCAGTGGGGTATCATGTTTCATACATGTAGCATGATGTCACACCCAGTCATATTATCCTGACCGGTCCTAACACTAACCTCTTAATGCTGAGCGCCAAGCAAGGCAACTGTTGGTACCGTTTTTGTAAGTCTCTTTAGCATCGAACCCATGACCTGGTGCATCCAAGATGGATGCTCTAACAACTAGGCCACTGGAGCAGTCCCCATGCTACCTTGAAGAGCAAGGTTACAAGTAACTGTAAGGAAAGGGACAATGCCTGAAATATCTGAAAACTTGTAAGTAAATAACAACTGCCTCAACTATTTGAATCTGAGGTCTCAGAAACGCTTAATTACGCGTATTTGAATGTTTTTTTTTATCTGGAATGCAGAAAATCAATTACCCAGAAGTCACACGCATTCCAGTCTGCTTGAATTACCTGCTGCACGGGAAATGTTGATCAATTTAGCTGTACTGATATTTACAATGATAGAATTCAGTGGCTGAAAGACCACAGATGTATGTTGTCATTAGAGTACATCAAAAGAATATGATACAATAGCTTGGTGGCAATTACAAAGACTTTAGCTAGCTGCTGAGTGGGGACAAAATATATTAATATTTACAATGATTGAATTCAGAGGCAGAACCACCTAGTGTTGCACATATGGTACATCAAATCAACAAATTTAACTTTCATAATTGTGTTAGTTTCCTAGTGTAGCAAAGTAAGTAGTGTGTGTCACCTCTAAATAAACACACATTGAGACTTAGAACAAAATATTGTTTGCAAACTTTGGACAAGTATGCTGGGGTTAAAAAACAAATTGATGAAGATTTCAATCAGATTCAAAAGAGTGCTGAAGTTGTTTGAACTGATTGTTTGGATGGAACAGTAGCCAAGAGTAATAACGTGTGTGATGCCAGGCTTGATATTTGGACTAAGGTCTTTCTTTGAATTTATAAAATTCAGTCTCAATATAATAGACAAATTAGCGCTATATGTCAGTGGTGTAAAGAATTTGGAAAACTAAACTCAAAGACATGCACTTGTACTTCATTAAAATATTTTAGGTATGCCCAATATGGGGACTGCAATTTTGGCTGGTAGGACTCGTATTTTGGTAAACATACGAGTCATGGACTCTTAGTTTTAAATTCCTAGCGAGACATCTGTAAATACTTGTACGCAAATAGACACTGCCTGAAATATTTGATACTTAAAAAAGCAAATAAACACTGATTAATATTGTTTTGAAAACTTTTCAGCAAAGAAATACTGCCTGAAATATTTTATACTTAAAAGCAAATATACACTGCCTGAAATATTTGAATACTTCAAAGACAATAAACACTGCCTTACATTGTCTTGAAAACTTGTCAGCAATCAAATACTGCCTGAACTATTCTTTAATCCTTGTTCAAAATAGCCTTGAGTAAAATTAAATATGTCTCTCATTTTATAGGATATTTTGCTCAAAATGATCATGATGAACATTGGCAATATACTTAACGCAATAAACTTTTCATCCAAAAGTACTGAATGAGTACTTGCCCAGCATTCCTTCAATAAGAACTTGCCCAGATTGTCCTGAATTAATACATGCCCTGCATACCCTGGATCAGTATTTCCCCAGCAGGCCCCGACTCAGTATTTCCACATCCAGGCCCTAAATCAGTACTTCCCCAGCACCCCAAAAATCAGCACTTCCCCAGCAGGCCCCATCAGAACTTGCATAGGAAGCTTGCCCAAAATCAGTATATACCCAGCATTTTCTGAATCAGAATACTTGCCAATCTTGCCCTGAATCAGTAATAGCTATGATTGCCCTGAATGAGTAGTTTTGCCATCTTGACCTTTTCAGAGAAACAACATATAGCTCTGATTCAGCATTGCCAACCTGAGCAACAAATTGGAAAATTCAATACACCATTAGAAATTCTGATTAGCTACTTAGAACTGGGCATGTAAAGTTTTAATCCCTGAAATAGGCAACTTTAATACTGTAGGTGATTAAACGATTGTTATCTAAGAAAAGTTATATTCTAGTAAAGAGTGAAGTAATTTGTCATCACACAGTAGTAGAAGCCCTAAACTCACCACGCACTGTGCACTTCATTTTGCCTTCCTTGTCAATGCAACATTCATCATCTACCATATCGTCTAGATGTTTACTGATATTTGATACCAATAAGTATATGGCACGTCTTGACAGGAACATTTGGTGTGTTGTGTAGAAGGCATACTGGCCTGCAAAGTCCCAAACAGTTAATGGTGCATATTTGCCGAGATCATGTTTTATTTTATCTGCATTCTTTTGCAACAATTGTAACATTTCCTTGTTGAGATCCTTCATACGACTTTCACTGGAAACATTTGCTCCAGATTCTGATCTAACCATGGTTTTTGTATTAGACATTGGAAGATTTTTCAGAACTACAGGAGACCCTACTTGTTGACTAGTTTTGACCAATTGGGGATGAGGAGAAACAAGGTTTGGTTCTTCAGCAACATGGTCCTGTGCACTAATGTCAGTTATCTCCCCTTCATGGGGAATTACAACATGTTTTGCATCAGCAGCCTCACTCCGCACTTGTTGTTTCTCAATGATAACAGTAGCAAGTTGTTGCAGTCGATAATCCTGTTCTAACTCTGAAAAAGAGCAGTTTATAGAACTGAATTATGCACTGTATGAGACAATCAAACCAAACATATAATTCAAGAGTAAATAGAAAGTTAGGATCAAACTTTACTATCTCACCTTGATGCAGATTCTATACCACTTATTTAAGTACAGGTGATGCAAACACTTTAATAAGAATCCAGAAATCCTGATTTGTTTGCCTTGAATTTTACCTAATTAATGTAAAGCCCCAGATTAATCTTGTATAAACTTGTACTAATACAAGAATAATTTTTTTCAACAAAATAAGAAATGAAAATGAAACTAATACAAAGGTACATTTGAAGTACAAATGCTTATTTTTTATATATATATATATATATATTTATAATTATACTTTTACTAACAATGGTTATTTCGAAAACACCATTGACAAGAAGAATGTGTACACTATTAGTTTTTCTGAAAGTAGCTAAGGCTTTTAAAGGCATACAACTTAAGTAAAAACGAATGAAATTATATATATCTTTTTTCAGTTCATGATTACTTATTTAGTTGAAAAATTACGATTCAGGATGTTACTGAGGCTGAAATCAGGCTAGTATCAGAAATTTTGTGATAAAATACGCGGTTTTTCATTATTGTCTGGCAGAAAAAAATTCGCAATTTGCCACGCCTATATTCATGTAACCTCTAAGTTGACCTCTCCCGAAGATTATGAATTTTAGCCATGCACAAACACGTATTTACAAAAATAATGGCGGACGCAGTCACGCAACTATAAATCGAAAGCGATTCTGAAAGGAGGGGGAAAAAGGCTCTCTTGGCAAATTATGGCAGCACACGCATATGTATTGGTAACCAGCATGAACAATGAAATAAAAAGAAGTCCAATTTGCACCTGAAAACTAATCCAAAGGTCGCCAAATTCTTGCTGGACAAGTGAGTCTCAATTTTGCACTGAACAGTCAAGTTTTAATACCGCTATTTTATTTCTGTATTGTTAATTCTTTATCAAAACTTTTAAAATAACATGTGATATTGGCATTATTCCATTTAGCTTGAAATAAAATGTCACAGCCCTGCAACAATATCGCTGAAACCCGCATGTAAACCATGACATATACTGTGCTGTTTTTGAGGCTACCAAAGGAGCTTTAATGATCATCTTCATTTTCGCACGCAACCATAAGACTTTATTTAGAGGCAAGCAGTCACTACTGTTTTCTTTAATAAAAAATATATATAATGTTAATGGTGATGGTTGTAAATGAAAGTACATTTTATAAATACTATTAGTTGTAAAGTATATATAATTATTGTGTCTAATGAAACATTTATTTTTCCTTGCTATATTGGTTATGAATTGAATGGCAGTGCAAGGAAAACATCAGAAACAGAGAGGAATGTCACAGAAGACATGGCAACAACTTATACATCTGGGCTAACAATTGATAGGATACAAATTCCTGCTTTGTCCGATATAACCACATCGGAATCAGATATGGCATCTGTGTAAGTATTACTTCATTTTATTAAATTTTATGTATATTTACTTGTTTACAAATATTTTGGTAGATGCACATCTAAGGAATTTATGTATTACCTGTAAATGTATCATTCTATATTAGTTTCATATTTTGCAGTTGGTAAAAATTGTGCATTTTGTTAAAATATGGTTTGTTTTATTTAGAATATTTTTGTTGTAAATTGTTTGTTGGCATATATCTTTTCTTGTTATTTACATGTTCCTCATCATGCTGTTTGTATTTTAGTGAAAGGGCCTCAAGGGAGAATAGTCTTTGACTAAATGAGTCACCCTTTAAAAGATTATTATTATTATTATTATTTCTTGAAGCATTATCATTCCCATCGTAATAACCATGATAAATGATAATGCTTTCTTTTGATACAAAACTAAAGATTTCCAAGTTCAATATTAGTATTTACACATTTCAAAATTTTATTTTAAGGGATTCAGTCTTGTCTGAAGCTGAAAAACTTGAGGAAAAGTAAAGTGTTATAATGGAAAAGTTTAAAAGTTTTATCAACCCATTTGAGAAAGTATACTAAGAAAAATAATTGTGATACATAACTTCAATATTTGTTTCTCTGCAATAGTTTGTTTCGGTGATGTACTATAGTTTGGCATTGAGTAAATGGTAATTACTTGTCAAAAGCATAAAGACCCAGCATATGATACTAACACATCAATACTTAATATTTCTGTTAAGTATACTAAAAAACAGCCATTATGATACATGTAACTAGATTAAAAGTAATTGTATTATATATAAATAAAATATATATATATATATACATATATATATATATATATATATATATATATATATATATATATATATATATATATATATATATATATATATATATATATATATATATATATATATAGTATTGTATTGGTATTTGTGGATGGTATTTGTGTATGAACCAGAAAGTTGCTCCAACAAAAGCTTTCTTTGCTTTGTATGAACATACAAGTTAAAAATGTGTAATTACAATATATCTTAAAAAAACTTATTGATGCATAATTGAAAGAATGAAGATATATTGGTTATTATATTAAAAAAAATGAATACATTGTATTATAAATACAAATCACAATAAGGCCATAGTTATGGTTTGTCTGTTTAGTACACATGGAGAGGGCAAGGGCTGTTTACCCAAATGCATATGCTTGTGTATGGGGGTGGGTGGTCTACTGATAATGTATTTACACATATACCTCAATAGTAATTTGTCTAATACGTAACCTGCTTGACTGGGTTCAGTTGGTGTTTGTGTTTTAGCGGACAATAGATAAACGTTTTAAAGTTATGCAGCTTATTTCTTTGACACAGTGAGACATTCAACATTGGTGGACTATCTGTTAAATTCAATACATAATATTATTCATCCTTGATCTTTTCTGTGAGGATTAAATATAGGCTGTTCTACAGAATGAGGAGGGCAATTGCATGTACGCAGATTGGGTGTGTGTAAAAAACAAAGTATGCATGTGTACAGAGAGGGAGGGGTCAAGCTTTGCCTGATTTTTGTGCACATGCCCATTGTTGGAATCAGATTTTGTTTCCGGATATTTTTACTTTTCTGCTTGCAATCTAATTCACACCGTTCTGAGCTATACACAGACAGGTGAACATTTGCTAAAGTAGGATAAACTGGGGATTGGAAGTAAAAAGTGGCCAGGAGGAAAATGATGGGTCAGAAGAAGAAAAAACTTTTAACCTTATGCAGATGCTGAATGATGTTTCTAGCACTCCTAGGCATATATCTAAGCAAAAAATTCTCAGGTATTAACAGCTGCCTCATTTGGTGCTCAGCATTAAGAGGTTAGTGTATGGACTGGTCGTCCTACTGTCAGGATAATGTAACTGGGTGGGCCATCATGCTACATGTGTGCGGCATGATGCCTCAGTGCTGGACATCATAATAAACTGCCACACTTCAAACATCATAGCAATATGACTGAAAAATTGTTCAAGGTATGTTAAAAATCCAAATCACACACACTGTTACAATTTTGAAACAGAATTGTCATACTTTAGTCACTGTTCAGTAGGCCGAACTTCATGAACTCGAGCAGTGATATATTGCTGCAAGCAGGGTTAATGGTCAGTTAGCAATTAAAACACCCCTGTAAATGTGTAAGACTTTGTTTGTCTGCGTGGGCTAATTGGTATCAACACTGCATAAATACATTTTGCCTTGGGTTACAACACTGCCAAAACTTAATGGGTACATCAATGTCAGTATAAAGTACAACCAGTCATTTTACATCTGAAAAAGCAAGAGGGCAAAGTCTCTTCGCCTGGTAGCATGACCCCTGCATTCCTGAATTTATCTGAGTCGGTTTTGCATTGTATATACTAATCAGTATATGTGTGTGTGTGTGTGTGTGTGTGTGTGTGTGTGTGTGATGGGGTGGGTGGGCTTAACTTCAATATTTGTTTCTCTGCAATAGTTTGTTTCGGTGATGTACTATAGTTTGGCATTGAGTAAATGGTAATCACTTGTCAAAAGCATAAAGACCCAGCATATGATACTAACACATCAATGTAATTTCTATAAAACTGTCTAATATTTTGGAATGGGATGTCTGTAATCAATCTTTTATAGTAATGGTACACTAGTTTCTCATATAAAAGTTGAAAAGGCCAAAAGAGCGACAGAGCTGAAGCTGGTCAAGACAGCAGCGAACAAAGAGGGAAAGGCATAGCTGGCCACGATAGCAGCAACAACAACACAAAGTGAATTCACTATTTTTCATGATCGTTTGACGATAAATGCGAGGTCATACTCAAGGAGCATGTCTGGAGTACTTACCGTCGCGAAGTTTGACATTCTTTGCAGCAGAAAGAGAATACCGGACACTTGAAGTGATCATCAGCATGGCATGGCAGAGAGATACGAACAGGCACACACAAATAGTAGTGGTTCTGGTGGTAGAGCCTGACCCCGACCCACTGAATTATGATATGTCAGTGAGGGAGAGCCAGCTGTCCATAACTGTCAGCCTGTAATGGCGATGGAAAGGTTTAGAGGGATCTGCAGATAAGGATGCCGCCCATAAACCAGAACAGGCCTCGCCCATAAAAACGAGCCGTTCAAGTCATCGTGGGCCGTCAACATGTTATAACTGCAAGCGCCCGGGGCATTTTGCCAGGGATTGTCACAATGGCAGGCAGAAACAGGTGAATACCGTCACTTGGAAGGAGTGCAAGCTGGAGGCAAGCTGTAAACCAGCAAACCTGCAACTGTCAACAGAGAAGGTGCCACCATGCTGTGTGACATTTGGTGTAGCGATCCAGTCCTTGTTGACAACAAATACGTGAAGCCTAAGGATTTCACAAGGGAGATCCAGTACACAAACAGTGAGCAAATTGTTGCCAGTAGGTATCATTGACCTTGAATCACCGTACATGAAGGGGAACCTTGAAGCTGTGCACACATTGTCATGTGGAAATTGGTATATTGTAACAGTAGTAGATTATGCTCCATGTTATCCACAGGCTGACATGTTGAGTAATACGTATTCGAAAATAGTCGCTGAAGCGCAAACTACCTGATGAGATCTTGGTCGATCAAGGTACACAGTTCATGAGTCACATTATGGCAGAGGTGAACCGACTCAAATTGAATAAGCACCTCACAATTACACCACATCACCCTCGAATGTAACTGGTCGAACAGTTTAGTGTCGCAATGAAAAACACTTAAGAAGCTCTTCTATGTCCACCCTTAAGATTGGGATTGGTATCTTCCTGTCATGCATGTCGCATACCAGGAAGAACCACTAGAATATTTAAAGTTTTCTGTCTTTGAACTCTTGTAAGGAAGGACTGTGCGTGGCCCAACCATACTGAGACAAATGTGGACAGACAATCATGGTGTTGAAGTGGTAATAATACCGATTATTATGTCGCAGACTTTCAAAACAAACTTGGAAGAAACTTATTTCCTTGCACAGAAGAACCTCATGTGAGCAAATGTTTTATCTTTGTCACAATCATCACTGAGGACACCAAAGGTGTGACCCCATGTTGAGTGCAGTTCAGTGTGAAGAGATGCAGACATTACCGATGTGCTTACGGAAATACCCGGGAGAATGTCACTTGTAGAGTTCCGGTTAAAGCTCGTATATGACTGGGCAGTAGAGCAGAAACCCTACCCTTTGCCCCACATGAAATGGCCAGTCATAAGGGATGAGATAAAGCTGACGATTGCTCTGGGACCAATTGAGCCCGCTGACTCTGTACTGCACTCTGGTAGCCCAAGTGCAGAAAGATGGTACACATCGGGTTTGCGTTGACTACCAGAAGCCGAGTCAGGTGCCAGAATTTCAGGTTGAAATGCTACCTGACCCACAATATATTTTCGCTTCTGTCTCGAAAGTGAGATATTTCTCAAAGTTGGTTCTGTACAAGGGCTATTGGCAAATTCCTGTAAGGAAGGAGGATAGGGCAAAGCTCGCTTTTGTTAGTCCTGATGGAACCTACTAATGGTTGGTCATCATGTTCACAGTCCAGATTTCGTCTAGCATCTTCACTATAATGATGCAGTATTTGTTGAAGCCCTTACACAATAGGTGTGTCCACACTATCATGGATGATCTCTTGCTAGCCCAATAGACTTGGAATGAATGTTTCATTCCTGAATGCATGGCCAATGTTTCCCTTAGAAGAGAGTACATTTTAACTGATATGTAGCTTAATGATGAAATGGTATTAATCCAGAAGATGAAAGGTCTAACTATTAACGATTAGTGGTGTCCACGCATTAGTATGTACATGTTCCATTTTCTTTAAACCTGTTGGGCCCTGGTTTTGTTTACGAACATTTGTAAAACTTCCGCTCTTCATACAGATAATATATCGTACAACATTTGCTACCGGGCGAACTGTAACGATTGAATATAGTTATACTAAAAGCGGCACTAGCACATACAGGATCATTATTGGCATCGTGACCACTGCTGCTATTTTGAACACCCACTCCACAGAATAAAGTTATTTTATTCCTGATTAATGCCAAATGAGAATTGAAGAATTGGGGAATTTGTGATTTTTTGTATGCGACATATATATGTGAACTGTTTAGAGAGTTGTGAAATTCACAAATGAAAGATCTACCTTATAACCTATGAGTGCAGACCTGCCAACCCTGACAAGACCATCTCACTAAGGCAGTTTACATTTTCCCATAACTTTGACCAGTTTTCAGTAAGGTGTAACAAAATATCATAAACTGCTATTGTAAAGCTATAAAAGGTATTCAAAAGTCTAGTATGCGAAACATGCAGCAACAGTAAACATTATATTCAACTAAAACGTTTGTACACGCAGACCTTATTTAACAATAGTACAGTTGTACAAACTTCAGTTCCAAACTCGGTGCAGCTGAATGTGCGGTTGCTATTTCTCAACTTGACATAATTCTTGGAATACTTTTTACAATTTTACTCAATGACAGCAGTTGTATCTCCCACCATAAGACATCCTTAGATTGAACCATGATATGCAATAAATGTAATTGTGTCCCTTCCTGCTTGCATTAAAAAAATCTGAATATTCCTTTATAAATCTTTTTCTGTGCTGATTATTAACACTTTTTAGAGGTTTAATTTCTGTTTCGTCTTCAATCTGCATCGCTTGCAGGATGCCATTTCTTTTAACTTATGTAATCAACAGGTTGATCATGCAGACACTTTAAACGAAACAATATGTGTAGTTTAAGATACAGCTGAGGTACAGATGTAACGGTTTAGTCTGGTTCCATAACAAATTCCAATAATTTTAATATGAAACCCGGATCCAAATCAAACACAGATTAGCCAATTATCTTTTTCAGCAGCAATACTTTGTTCCATAGTTTTTTCTGTTATTTAGTAAGATCGTATTTTAAGGGTCATGTTTGTCAGACTTATGGCGAAATTGTAAGGATTGCAAGGTCTGTGATTGCAGAGAATGAGCATGCTCTGTCCTTAGAGTTGAAAGGTAATATCTACTGCTGAAAGTATGGAAATATAAGATTATTGCATTTCCAACAATCCTAAAAGATTCTTCAATTTGCATCATACACAAATGGAATCTGAAGACCTGCCTTTACACATTTACATCTGCAGATGTTAACATCTACGGTAGAATGTCACTCTTTATTTGAAAACAGTGAACAGGATAAAGGTTCCTAATATGACTAAAAGAGCACATTTTCCAAGATGAAAGGTGAAATAAAAAAATCTGACATAAAAAGAATGGGTGTATATACAATTACCTTTTTTCCGGAATGTCCATTCATGGCTGGATAATGAAACATCACAGCAATGCAAATGGACATCTATGCCCTCGGTACTGTCTGTCTTTGACATGTCGACATCCTCTCCAAGAAGTCGCTTTATGAGGGTTGTCTTGCCTACACCCTGATGTCCGACAACCATAACTCGTTAAATGTAAACTTTCACCTTTCCATCTTTTAGTGCATTTTCAAACAGTTGGATGGATCTGTCATCCATGTTCAAAATTTCTACTGGAATTCCTGTGCCTGTAATTGATGATTAGTTACATATTACTGACATACAAACTGAGTAAACTAGAATAGTATACATGCTGGACCTCCACTTCCACATATAAGTCTAATGACCCTGATAATAAGGCCCCAGTTTCTCAACGTAATCTACTATTAATAAGACCCCAGTTTCTCAACGTAATCTACTATTAATAAGGCCCCAGTTTCTCAACTTAATCTACTACAGTCGACTCCGGTTAACTGCACACCCTCGGGCCCGTCATGAGACTGTGCAGTTAACCGGAGTGTGCATTTAACCGGAGTACGGTACTGTACATTTTTAAGCATTGGGAAAAACCGGGACCGGCATGATTACGTGCAGTTATCCGGAGTGTGCAGTTAACCGATGTGCAGTTTAAGTGGAGTCGACTGTATTAATAAGGCCCCAGTTTCTCAACTTAATCTACTATTAATAAGGCCCCAGTCTCGCAACGTACTCTACTATTAATAAGGCCCCAGTTTCTAAACTTAATCTACTATTAATAAGGCCCCAGTCTCTCAACTTAATCTACTATTAATAAGACCCCAGTTTCTAAATTCATCTACTATTAATAAGGCCCCAGTCTCTCAACTTAATCTACTATTAATAAGGCCCAGGTCTCTCAACTTAATCTACTATTTTAATGAAGACCCCCGATACATTTTGAAGGTTACAACCAGTCCACATCCATTTTCTTTCATTGATAAAAGTATAAGACATTATGAATACTCTAACTATTATCCAAATATATTTCCGTGCCTACTGGACACAGCCTAGAAAGTATCATTCAATAATGACTACCTTTACATCTTATTGGTATATTGATTCATAAATATTTCAAGGCATTGATAATTTTACTGTTCCAATACACATATCGATACAAGAGGTGGAGAATCTAAACAAAACATTATTAACTGGATGCAAGTTATTTTTAACTAGTGCATTCTTGAGTAATTATTACACATTTGCCTTGTTATTACTTAAACTTAGAAATCATCCACGACAGATTGTGAAAGCACATACACTCATTAATTGGGTAAAAATGAAAGACTTGAAACACCCACTCGATATCTGCAAGCTAACACAAAGTGATGTTGCTTGTAATTTGTATCCATACACCAATTCCATGATAATTAGTTATCCCTACAGCATGTTCAACATAAAAGAGATATTCCAAATGTATTCCACATGTATAATGAAATACATCAGTCATCATTCAATAACCACTTTTAAGCAAAGTTTCTTTGTTGTTTTGTATCTTGTCAACTTAATGGTATATTAAGAAATCTACATTAACAATGTGTAACACAGTGAAACAGGTTACAACGAATTTTCAAAGGTGATTATTGATTGTTCTGGGCCAAGGTAAACAATAACCACCAATCCGAACTTAATTAGCATATTTACTGTAGGACAAATAGTACGCAGTTACCAGACCAACTGATAAACGTGACAAAAGAGTGGTCAATACACATATCGATACAAGAGGTTTAGATATTCCAAATGTGTTCCGCGTGTATAATGAAGTTCATCAATCATCATGTAATAACCACCCTTATGAAACATTTCTTTGTTGGTTTGTATCTTGTCCACTTAACGGTATATTAACAAATCTACACTAACAGTGTGTCACACAGTGAAACAAGTTACAGAGAATTATTAATGGGCCAGGGTAAACAATAACTACCAATCCAAACTTAACTAGCATATTCCCTGCAGGACAAACAGGAAGCAGTTACCAGAGCAACTGATAAACTTGACAAAAGAGTGTCCATAATTGATATGTAAAGCACTAACAAAGAGATGATGCCAGGCTATGTGATTGTGTGAATAAGCAACATTTTTACAAATTCATATAATGGGATGGCAGTGATGCGCAACAACACCAACAAATTAGTTGATACTGACACATATAACAAATATAAATTGTGCAGTTAGTAAAAAAGAGCAATAAATTTCCAAAAAAGCTTGTGACAACATACTTCAATGCAGTAGAGGTGTTGTAGCACCTGTTGCAACATTTATCAGGTAGACAACATTTTACACAGATGGACCCCTAGCTCAGCTTGACATAAATGGTTGCTAAATAAAATTTGATTGACACTGTGTCTTGGAACAAGCATTATGCCTTAGTGTGAGCCCTACATCAAGGACATTTAAAAGTGTGTGTCAAAATATGAGCTACCTAGAAAACCCAAAATGACCAAAATGTAATTATCTACACGATTTCATGAATTATATCAGATTATTGGATCTGAGAAGGGTTATGTTTTAGGCTGAATGCCATATTTGATCACAATATAGCTTACACATTGCAGCCAGTAAAGCTGGTGGAGGAAAAACCAGAGAAAACTCCAGTAGGAAACAATGACCCAATTTTGTAAGACTTACTAAATATGGATTCAGTTACATTTAAATGTACTACAGAAGAGAAAATATGACTTTTGAAATATGTGAAATGTAAAATTTGCAAGAACATTTTCTTCCATATACATGTACTTCAATTATAGTACAATGCTTAACTGAATTGAATTGATATTGCTGGAAATAAATTGGCTATCAAGTCAGGGATTACAACAGTCACAATGATTAAGACAACTTGTAACTTTTAGTATAAAACATCAATAAATTATGTTTTCATAGACTGCTAGATAAATCAGGTATTGCTGAATTGAATTAATATGTGGTCAAGTCATGTGAGGACAACAGTCACAATAACTAAGGCAGCTTGTATATTATAAAATAAAACATCAATAAATTATGTTATTATAGACTGCTAGATAAATCAAGTATTGCTGAATTGAATTTATAATGGGGTCAAGTCGGTGAGGACAACACTCACAATGACTAAGACAATTTGTAAATTATAAAATAAAACATCAATAAATTATGTTTTTATAGATTGCTAGATAAATCAGGTATTGCTGAATTGAATTTGTAATGGGGTCATGTCAGTGAGGATAACATCAATATATTATGTTTGTATAAACTGCTAGATAAATAAGGTATTGCTGAATTTAATTTATAATGGGGTCAAGTTGGTGAGGATAACACTTAGGATAATTTGGACATTTGAGATTCTTATTAAATGTCAGAATTATGTGCATCAAGTATTAAATTAAGTAAATGACTAAATCGGATTGAAAATTTCAAATCGGTCAGGATAATGACCACAATGACTTGAGCATTATATTTTCCTAAGTACCGGTACATTTTCAGATTTATAATTTAAGAAAATAAATTATATATTTAGAACATTTTGACATTTCTCCGTATACATTTAGCTTCCAAACAAATGTTTTGAATAAAGAAAATTAAAAAATATAAGTATTGTTCTTTAACACATTAACCCTTAAAGTGCGTATCGCTACTCCAGTCACGCTGTTGTATGTGGTCCCATAGTGCGTGTCGCGACTCGAGTCAATTTCGAGGTGAGCAACAATGATTGCATTCAATAACTTCATCTTGCCATAAATGCCTGTAAAACTATATTTGATTGGTTTAAAAAGGCCCGGAACAAGCATACTGCAGTACTTTACTATATTATTAACGATGTAGTTTTACAAATGCTCGCTTCTAAACACATGGTACTAGTGCAAAACTAAAATGGCCGACGCTGAATACGAAGGTGATTTCTTGCAACAAATATTCACGTCTGATAGTGATGCTAATAGTGATTTTGAATAATTTGAGAAAAATGACATTATTGGAGCAAGCGAGGTATTGATGGAAATACACATGAATGATTTTGAGCCAGTAAATTACGTGGAGCTGGAGTCGGATGTACATGCTCACTTGCCGTGAAAAGATGGCGCGCCTGTCAACCCCCATTCACTGGTAATTCAAAATTAAATGTCGAGATGGTGAATAATGAACAATCGGACTATTGAAGACTTTTTCTTAGATGACGAGTTATTGAATCTGATAGTAGATCAAACAAATCGTAATGCAGATCAGAGAGTTCATGGGCCAGACTTGAAGGAAAAATGTCGCATGAAGAAATGGCGGCCGGTCGCACCTGAGCATCTAAAACGTTTTCGCATCGATTAAAACAATGGATTTAGTACATATGTCTGTTCCCGATTCCTAATGGGCTATTGATGATGCGATATCAACCGCATACTTCAGGAAAAAAAATAAGTATGGGATATACATTTCTTAGATATATTTGAACTTTTCCATAAAAAACAAACAAAATTACTGATGAAATACAATTTTAACTTGTCATTTTACCTGTATTTACACCTGTACCTGCAAATATGTTAAACCTACACATGTGTCTTGATGCCAATCTTAAAGTATAGACACGTGCCATCATTTGTCATATACGGTTTGTCTATCAATTGTGTATATTTAATGAAATACATGTAATTTAAAGACTGTGGAGTTTTCTTCTTTTCTCTCCTGAAACAATTCAGCACTGAGGGACCTTTTACTGCAAAACAATTCAGCACTTTAAGGGTTAATCCCTGAGCCAAACAGCTAGGTAGTCCCCGACAGCTAGACCAGCGAAAGTTGGTCGCTAAGCCTTTTTTTTATTTTGACTTGGCGGCTTATAAGCCGCCAAGTCAAAATAAAAAAAAAGGCTTAGCGACCAACTTTCACTGGTCTACCCGACAGCATACTTGCAGAGATCGCCTAGAGCAGTGGTAGCCTTACCAGTGCCTGTATCCCGAATAGCAGAGAACTCGCCCCATGGAGAACTCGCCCGGGGAGAACTCGCCCCATGGAGAACTCGCCCTGGGAGAACTCATCCCAGGTGTCAGGAGAAGTCGCCCCAAGGATAATATATCATAATTCTGAGATTTCGCCACAAGGTTGTCAAGGCATTATTTATTGTTGTTTTTCTTCAACTTAGTAACTTATTAAATCTATATAATTTGCAATGTTTTCCCTTCAACTTTTCCTTTTGATCAACTCCACTTCTGTACTTAACGAAAAAGAAGTGTTATCTGTCCCTTTCGCTCTGCTCTTCAAATCATTTGATTCGTTTTATTTGGAAAAATAAAAGAGAGGATGTAAGCATGATGGGATGTTTGCAGTTTTAAATATAAAATGGTTCCAACATAACAACCTAAGTCATCCTGATATGACGTTATGACATTGACTTTTATAACCCGAAATCAACTGAATTGGCGCTGTACAGACCCAGACTCAAGATCAAGCGGACTATAAGAAGATAAATATAGAAAGTAAAGTGAGACACAGTAAAATAAACATAAAAAACACCTCACTTTACCAAAATTCAAAATTTAAAAAAAATATTAAACATATGTAATACCATTAAAAAATGATGAACGTGATGACCCAATTAGAGGTGGAATTCACGAAATAAGACAACTAGTCAAATTCGAACGAAAAGGCTATCCTAAAAAAAAAACTGTGTATATATACATATATAGCATACATACAAATAGTACCAATATTAATAGCAAACACAGGATATAGGAGACCACTAGCCATGGTCAACCCAAATTTATTAAGAAAGTGGATCCAAAGGAGGGCAGATAAATTCCACCTCGGAAAACCCTTTTATATTAACACTAGGGAAAAGAAAATAAAAATACCCCTTTCAAATTTTTTTTATATAATCCCGATGGGAAAAACTAAATTAAGGGAACTTAAAGAAAGGAAAAAAAAACAACGAAAAAAAACACATAAACTACATGGGGGGGGGGGGCACATAAACACATAAAAACCTTTTACTTTTTTTTAATTGGGGAGGGGGCATCTGTCTGGTGCCCCCAAAATTAGAAAAAAATGAGAAAGAATTGGCGCTGACGTCAAAATTTATGTTATTATCTCTCTAACCGAACACTTTAATATGGTTTTTCATTGAGATTTGCTATTGCTAGCCATCAGCAAATGATACTTGAACTCAAAACACAAAAGCATTATTGATGCCTAGTCAAGAAATGCGGTCGCTATCGAATTAATCATCATGGCTAATGCGCAGAATTCGGACGGTTTCTGAAAGATAAATTTTACAAAACCATTTTGTTTATTTCTTCTTTTTTTTGTCAGTGTTCCTAATTTTATTTTTTCTCAATAATAAGGAACTATTTCAAGTTAAAAGAGAAGTTTAAAAAATATTTAACTACTAAATTACCGATGTAAGATAAACAAGATTACGTTATAATAACACCACGATCACGTGTGCTAGACCCAAATACACTAATGAGGCACAAATCAATGTCGCTGACACGTTAACTCATTATATACGTTTCTTTCCTTAATGCATACATTTTTGCTGTTTCAATATACGTCTATCATTACAAAAAGGTCATGCTACATAGGTAACACTTTTTATGCACGGCGTTTTTTTGTGTGGTAAAACAAGGGTTTTTTCTGAGTATAAAAGGCGCTCAAAATTGACTTGTACGTTTTATTATAAATAATACAACCAAAACAATCGTTATTGTTGATCCATATAATTTTGTATGGGTAACTTACGTTACTTGGTGTATGTTACATTTAGATAACGAAAATGTTCTTTTTTCTTTTTCTTTTCTGTCTGTTTAGTACTAATAAAAAAAATCTTGCAAATTCTTGGGTCTTTTTCAAAGAGATATTTTTGTGTGTGTGTAAAGTGTTCTTAAGCTGGTAATTTGATACATTTAGGAGACTAAAATTTATTAATTATACGACATAGATAGATAATGAAGGATTCGATTGTATTGTGAAAAGAATTACATCTCCCTCCCTCTCTCTCTCTCTCTCGTACATACTGATTTGTTGAAAGCCCAATGTTGAGTAATATTACGGGCATTGTTCAGCGCAGAATCAATTATATGTGTAGGATAATTTCTGTTTTGTAAATATGTTTGGAATTTATTCAACAAATTTTGTAATTGACAATCATTTGAAATAATACGTCGGCATCTTTTCGACTGGCTATATGGTATACCGTTTTAACATGACATGGGATGACAGGAAGATTATTCCGCATATTGGTGGATATTAGTTTCCTTGATATGAATATTTGCAAAGATAGTGTTATCATTATTTTATATCACATTTACATCTGAAAATGAAACAAGCGTACTAGATGCAGTATAAGTAAATTTAATTGTCGGATGAAAATGATTTAGGCGATCAATAAAATTTTACAGTTCTTCGGTTGAATGCTTTCAGATATAAATATGTCATGGAAAATTCTGAACCTAAGAGATGGATTAAACTTTTCGTTTTGAAGAAAGTCCTTTTCAAATTTACCCATGAAAGGAAAGCGTATGAAGGAGCCATATTAATTCATATTGCCGTACCCATTATGTATATGTATTTCGTATTATTAAATTGAAAATAATTATTTTCCAAGATAAGTTTTAATATTTTGCAAATATCTTCACAAGATAGTGGGTTATTATTAGGATTGTTATCAAGAAAATTTGTACACGCTTCAATACCAACTGCATACGGAAGTTGGTATGTAGTGATTAGGGATGTTTATATCGTTTTTTTTCCAAAACCGATTATCGTTTGTAGAAATCCGATTTTAAACCGATTATCGGTTTTTGTCCTACATTGAACATTACAAGAAATATATTCTTATAATGCAAGTTAGTGAATGCCTCTTGCGAATAAAAGATATTCATTACATACCATAACGTATAGACGCGCATCGTCTGACGGCATGGAGGACGATATTGTGGCTCCACCAAAGCCATCAAATTACGGAAGGAATTGGATTCAACAATCGAAATTGGTAGCATGTTTTCAGCGACAAACTTAGCTACAGCAGCAGTAACTTTTTCTTGATGACTATCAGGTCAGTTTCTTTGTGTTCCAATAAATGTTGTTAATCGCGGCTAAACATTTGAAGGAGCCGCAATTCCAGGATGTTTGCTACGCAAATGTGCATGCAATCCAGTAGTAGTACCACCGCTCCGACTTATTTGTTGTGAACATAGTTTACAGCGAGCCATGCTTGATGAAATTTTTTCAAAGTTTTCCCATACGTCAGATTTATTTATACGACCAGCCATATTTGTAAACTTGAAAAGACACAACCAGCAGAGACCAGTCCTCAACAACAGAGACTGTAGCTTTTAACAGTCTATTGTTGTCAATTTCGGACATCAAAGAACTTAGCGACCGGTCGGTCGACTAACTATTTACATCCTTCAACAATAAATGTATTCATTTACAAACACGCTGCATGGAGCGCTCACAAATTTTAAACAAACACACCTTATCTGCTGGCCATATTGTATTAAAATGTAAACACTAAACAAATGCATGAATTAATTTTTTTCTGGCATTTTTTAAAAATTTTCACTACAAAAATGGTAAAGAATATTGAATTCGATTATCGTTTTGTAAAAACAAAAACCGATAATCGTTTTCAAAACCGATAATCGGATTTCCGATTTTCGTTTAACGACCCTAGTAGTGATGTTACACCTAATAATACCAGGATTGAAATTAACAGATAGCTGTGGAATAGACTTCAACTTTTAATGAAAGCGAATTGAGGTATACGCATGTTAAGAGGGAAAGTATCAAATTCCTCATATACGGATTTTTTTTAGCCATCTCATTAATGCATGTTGAATTTTTTTAAATTTAATTTCTATTGACAGATCTTTACCAATATGTTTGTAGTAGTTTTCATCATTATTATTTATAATAACCTTGATTCATAATATTATGTGTGTTTGACTAATCATCCTTTTCAATCACTATACTGTCGTCATTCATTAGATTATATATAGACTGAATTTCGTCTTAGAAATATTACTGTGATATTGCTTTTATGATTACCAGTTAATATCTTTTTGTGAGCGCGTATAAATAAAAATCTAAAATTAAATCACGTAAAAGATGTTTTAATTCTGTTATTAAAAGGTTGTCTGAGTTTTGGGGCGACTTCTCCAACCAATCTGGGGTGACTTCTCCAGATACGTTGGGGCGAGTTCTCCCAGGGCGAGTTCTCTGCATACCCCTGTATCCCTGAGACATGCTGACAATACTTGGCTTGCAGATTTTTTTCAGAAAGCTACGAGTAATAAATGTTATATTTTTAGATTTACGTTTCTTTAATTAAGCTAAAATTTGGCACAGCAGTTCTTGATAGAATTACGTACCAAATGGTACAAAAATTTCGAACTACATACAAAAATAAAACTGACACATAAAGATAAAATGAATTTCGTACCAATTTGTTTCTCTTGCCATGGATAATCCATAAAAATCCACGATGAATTCACACTGAATAATTAACACTATCAACACGTGAAGTTCACTCCATTTGATGAATATACAAATTCCACTTGTCATCTCTATTGCCAACTAAACCTCGTGTAAATACTTCTTCAGTCTGTCAAGTAAAAGTCTACTTCCAGCGGCTGATTCTCGTAATTTTCTTCCTTTTCTAATCTAAATATTTTCACTAATTTTGCCACTATCGAAGTCAAATTTCTTCAGCAATATACAATCTATCTATATAAGCTAACATTTGATTGGTTAAACTACCGGCATAACTAGGATATGGCCTCAAATCAACCAATGGTTTGCGCCGATTCAAGTCATCGCTCGGGATACAGGTATAGTAAAATAGTGCCACTCAAACTCGGCGCTCGGGATACAAGCTATGCAAACTCAGCCCCGTTATCGAGACACTCTGGAGATGAGGAAGGTAAAGTGCGACGAGTTATTGAGGCGGCAGGTGTTAATGTGTTAAGGAAAGCACTCACTAATGTCTTTATAACTAATTCTTAAAGCAAGTGATATCATATATAATTTCCTTGTAAATAAAATTAGAAATGAATAGAATTCATATAATTTAGATGAGAAAAAGAAATTACAAATTTACTTTAATAAATACTGTTCATGCTTAAATAAACTTAAAAAGCAACATTACTGTCCAAACTATTGCGTAAAGTTACATAATTTTATACTAAAAGTAAAAACAAAACAAAACTCAAAATAACTGATGTGACTACCATAGATTTGTTGTTATTAACCCATTACTCCCCAGCTACGCTTTTCTACGCCTTTACCATTGCATCCCGTCTACGCATTTCTACGCCTTTACCTTTGCCCCCCATCTATGCTTTTCTATGCCTTAGACAGTATCGACCAATAAATATGATATATCTTCCATTTAAATGTTGATTCGCCGCGCAGTAACCAAACGTTGGTATAAAAATTAAATAATCTTTACTAACATTTGATTTTAATTATGTACTTCGTAACATTATAACCTATAAATCTAAATTTAACCGACCAACTATGCATAGTGGGGTTTTCCACGGTCGCATGCAAAATGGAGTCGTTTGCCGATTATATTACCTCAATTCGATGTAAATATTATGACCTTTTCAACACGTGTAAGTTATTCATAATCGTAATATAGTCAAATATGATGCTGAATTTTACATTAGTTGTATAAATTCATTGTCATCCTGATTATTATGTACAAAATCACATTCTTAAAATGCGCGGCAAATGCGACAAGTCTTCTTCCATACATTGTAATGTTTAACGTAGCATTTAAGTGTTTAAAACATGAAATCTGCTGAAAGTCCAGGAATTTTAAATAAAATAACACAATTAAGAATGTGTTGTTCATTTCTTCCATTCATTTCAATATACAAAGTTTCAATCAAATCGTATAACAGACAATACCAGAAGTGAATTGTTTTTATTTACGAAGGGAATTCCTTGATTTCATCATGGCAATGTCGTCGTCTGTTGGTTACAGTGATTTGTCTGGAAGTGAAAACGATTTTTGTGGATTCAGTTCAGACGAAATACCAAAATTGTTTAACAATAATGCATTTAATGACAAAGTATCTGAAATTATGTCATCAGATATCGACATTGAAATGTCATCAGACTGTAGTGACACTGATGATCAGCCAGCTTGGATTGCAGACGTGCAAGATACTGATAGAAGTCCATTTACCCTGCAGTCAGGACCATCACATACTTTGCAGGAAACAGCATCAGAACTAGACTATTTGCAATTATATTTTCCAGTTGGACTTTTTGAAAAAATTGTAAATGAAACAAATAAATTTGCAGCCGAACAAAATCTGGATCATGAAATTGTTGATGTTAACTGGACAGAGACCAGTGTGCCTGAAATGTCTGCCTTTCTTGGCATGTTGATCTTAATGGGGATAATAAAAGCTCCTGACTGTAGTTTTTATTGGTCAAATGACAATTTTCTATCAAATCAAGAAATCAAGAAATCAAAAATGTAATGCCACGCAGAAGATTTGAAAAATTCCTTCAATACCTTCACCTAAATGATGACAACACAAATTTTCCTGCTGATCACCCTAACCATGACAAACTTCACAAAATACGTCCAATAATGGATCAAGTTCTGGAGAACATTGAAAAAACTTACAAGCCTTGGCAACATCAAACCATTGATGAAGGTTTGTATACATTTCTACATTCTTAATATATTTCTTTCCAACAGTAGATATCACAACTGAAATACACATCCATGCATATTATCTTTCATCATTACATTAATCTGATATTTGTTCAAGTACAAAAAGCCTATAATGTATTTATGATTTAAATTATATGTATAATAAAAGTCACTTTTGTGTGTATGTCATATACACATAAAAACATATCCATAACCACACAATTCCAATCTATCATACATCAATACATAAATCGAAACATTAAATTCATGAAATGATGATAATGTAAAATGTAATGCATACCTTTTCATAATAATATTTAAAATAAGTTTAACTTTTCATTCACTAATCCTGTCTTAAGTTTGATTAAAATTTCAAACAATACTTCATTTAAATTAATGATTTATCAAAAACATAATGCCCTTTACAGGTATGATTGCATTCAAGGGATGGCACAAGGCCAAGCAGTATCTGCCTTCAAAGCCAATCAAGTGGGGCCTAAAAGTATGGATGCGCTGTGATAGTTTGTCTTGTTTCTGTCACCAGTTTGAGTTTTATCAGGGGAAGGAAGATACAGATGAAGTGAATGAAAGCATGAAGGGTCTTGGGTATCGAGTTGTGCAAAAGCTTACTATGCCTTTGAGAGTAAAATTTTATCATGTATATTTTGACAACTTTTTAACGTCCATTCGACTGGTACGTAGTTTATTAAGACATGGTATATATACCTGTGGCACCATGAGGAAAAACCGTAAAGGCTTCCCAGAGGAATTTAAATATCCACCATACATGGAGCAAGAAGACCATTTAATTAGACAGGATGGAAACCTTACAGCCACACTGTGGAAGGATAATAAACCAGTCACAGTCCTATCCACAGCAGCAGATCCAGCCATCATTGGTATTTTTAACCGGAAACAGTGCAACTGGTAAACTGTCCAAAGGCGGTCACAAATTACCAACAATACTACAGAGGGGTTGACTTATCATATGTGACCATCTCAGGGCCAAATATCCAGTTGGACGATCATCAAAGAAATGGTGGCAATATATGTTTCATTTTATTATAAATATTTGTATAATAAATGGTTTTATAACAATGTTGGAAAGTCATCCTGAGAGTCAGGAAAGAAGAAAAAGATTCAGACAATTAGATTTTCGAATTAATTTGGCAAAGCAGCTCATAGGAAGTTTCAAGGGCAGGAAGGTTGCCATGCATCGAACATCTGTAGCCCCAGTGACACAGGCTAATATTGAGACACGCAGACTGCAGACACTTAAAAGGAAAAAATCCACCTGCAAATAATGTACCAAGCATGGAGAAAAGAGACTAAAGAAACGAAAATTGGCTGTGTCATTTGCAATGTCCATCTATGCTGCATAGAATGTCACAGCATGTTTCATCAAAGCGTGATTGTAGGAGTAGACCAGCATGTTGGTCTCTAAGCCATTTTTTTTATTTTGACATAGCGGCTATGTCAAAATAAAAAACAAGGCTTAGAGACCAACTTGCTGGTCTAGTTGAGGAGTAGCTGTAATGTGCTCTACAATTGTCGTTTTTTCATATTGTCATATTTGTTTATTTTGTTCCTTAACATGAAACTCAGAGAAGTGATTTTCAAAATAGTTGATATTTATATTCGAGATCAGCTCTTCAATGACATGAAAATTTATTAGGTCATTATTTTTCTCTTAAATATATACATGCATAGCCATAGGACTACTAGATTTACATATCCTTAACCACATCGCTAATGACAAATAACAAGAACTCGTTATGAAATATTTTAAATAACCTTTAATAAGCCCATGTTTGGAATGATGCCAAGTAAATTAATGTCTTTGTACAATCTTTTTCTTTCTCTTGTTTTTTTTTAAAATTCTGATTGAAAAATCTAGATTAGTCATGCATAAAAGTACCAATAATTTCAAGCTACTAAGTTTTAATAACATCAAAACTTTGATAATTAATTTCATTGTTGCCGACAGAACAGTACCCGAGTTATTCATCGACGATGAAATGAATCATTCAAGTCCATCCTTGCATGAAATAAAGTCATATATCCAACTGAATCACACTACTGCCAAGAGTAAAATGGAGCCACGCATGCCATGTGGGTGCATCTATTTTTAAAAACGGATTTTCATAATATGACTATACACGTTTAAATTATGTTGAAAAGAAATTATGGATAATTATAGGTTATATTGATTAGTATGTACTGGTACTTTCCTTTTCTTTTTTTATTTGATCTGATTTTTTTTTTTTTGGGGGGGGGCTATGTATTGTTATTATCATTACAAAAAAAGTGATATAAGAAAACAGCCATGACCTAACATAGCACATTGAATTATCCAACGTCGCATAGTGTAATATATTACGGACTATTATTTTTGTTAAATAGCTAAATATTTATTCACATAATATTTATATCATGTTTCTTATGGATTTCAAATATTGCTTCATTTATGTGGCAAATGAATTAAAATTATGGCCTGTCTAATGAACAAGCACTGACTAGATATCGCGATGTCCACCATTATTACTTTTCTGCATCTTGTTAGGTTCACTTGTGATCTTTATCTGATATTACAAAGAATATAACATGAACATGGCTATGAAAATTTTCAAGTAAATATTTTACAAAATAATGTTACCAAATATGCTAATTAAGTACATATTGACATTTAAATATTGATGTTTAAAGTTTCGATGCACAGGTTGATGTGATTAAAACAAAGCAACTTGTGCATCGGTAGTAGTTGGTTTTATCACAAAATGATAACAAATAATAAATTATTGTAATCTGTCATTTATAACAAATACTAACTTGTGGTGGAAATGATTAGGTTAGAGGCTATTCGAGCAATGGGAGAATATAATTTTTGGAAGATGACAATGCTTTTCAATTTATGTGTTTTTTTATGGGGAGCAAGGGTATGACGTCGTGAATGTCATATGGGAGGCACAGGTAATATGGTTTGATTTTCATATGGGGAGTAAAGGGTTAACTGACATAAACGAACCCATGCAGACAGAAATGAGATGTCAGTGATCCAGAATGGTGAATGCTTTAGATCACTCTGCCATTCGTGTCCTTGACTAGTTTTAAGAGCTGCTGACAGGCTACTCAAAATGACTTATATACTTCTGAGAAAATTAAAAAACTCACAACCAACAAAACCCACTGATATAGCAAAACCCTAAATTTGTCTACCATTTAAACATGAGCTACTATGGCGACTGTACATTAAGTCAATTTTCTCAATGATTATGTCACGACATTACCAACTCTATATCTTACACATTACTACATTATGATTGTGTTGTCCCTCCCTCCCAACCCCCAATCATACACTGGTGACAACGTCGCTTATAGTAATGGTATTCACACACCAATCATACTGTGATGACAATGTCACTTATAGTAATGGTTTTTCCACCCCAATCATACTGTGATGACGTCGCTTATAGTAATGGTTTTCCCAGCCCAATCATACTATGATGACAACGTCGCTTATAGTAATGCTTTTCCCACCCCAATCATACACTGGTGACATCATCGCTTATAGTAATGGTTTTCCCACCCCAATCATAGACTGGTGACATCATCGCTTATATTAATGGTTCAAAACATATGTTAAGTTATGCACTCTTACAATATTACTAAAGTAGACCGCAACGGAAGTCAGCATGTGTTCCTACCAAGGACATAAGCCAATCTTAAATGCAACGACATATACAATTGCAATAAACACATTGAGTAGATATCATATAATCTTAAATGGTTAACTACAAATAGTCGTTACTCAAATTATCAAGGATGCCAGCATCTCCATTGGCCATATTTCCAATATGTTAACCCATCAATACCTTGGTGAATTTAACAGTTATATTAGTGCTTTCTCCTAGCAAAATTTATTGGAATTTATGAGTTGCCCCCCTTAGTATGTAATGTAAACTAGACAACAGCGTGTAACAGCAGTGCATTGTACATTTGGTAAAAATGGTGGAGGCAATTGACTTCAAAGGGATACTTTTTAAGTTTAAGATACAAAGTATGAACTTGAGGAAATAATGGAAGAAGAAATCCTAAACTCAAAAGAGGCTTTAGAGGGAGTCAGGAGCCCTTTTAACATAATTAATTAATATTTTTAATAAAATATATCCATTAATTAAAATATAAGTTATTAAGTGATGAAGCAACCTGGTATAATGTGGGAAAACATGTAAATCACACAAAACCAACAAAACCGACAGCACCTACAAAAGCATAAAAATGAAGGCACTGAGCTAGTAATACATCTGTACATTTTTTAGATTTTCACAATGATTTTATAAAGAAATTACTGACTCGATATTTTACATATTTCTAACGTGTGATTGAATTGCCAAAAAGTAAAATCTGTGATGCTGTAACTCAGAGCAATGGTTCTGAATCCGAGTAAAGTTATAGACCTCATGTGTTTGAACCAAATATATAAAGAAGAGAAAATCAGACTAAACGCAATGACATATACAAATTAAACAATGGGGACTATTCACACATTGAGTATGTATTGTACAGTCTTAAATGTTAGATAGAACTAGTCATTAGTCCAATTAACAAAGATGTCAGCCACCAGCATTGATACTTCCTATGACCAAAGGGATTTTAGTGTGAGAAAAAATAAAATATTTAGCAGTACCAATATCAGGTTTCTATCTAGCAATATGTGGGAATAAGTAAAATATACAGTATTACCAATATCAGGTTTCTAACTAGTAATATGTGGGAAAAAGTAAAATATATAGCAGTACCAATATCAGGTTTCAATCTAGTAATATGTGGGAAAAAGTAAAATATATTGAAATACAATGTACCAATATCCAGTTTCTAACTAATGATATGTGAGAAAAAGTAAAATATATAGCAATACCAATATGAGGTTTCTAACTAGTAAAATGTGGGTGGGATAGAGGTGAATATTGGAATGTCAGAGACAGATGTGGTATCACGGTACCAATTGTTTTTCCATAGACCACAATGCTAATATTTGGAGAGATAAATATATTTTCTATCCTAATTTAGCATGTATCTCACACACTGTTATAGAGAACAATGTTAGATTGTCAATTTGATGATGACAAAGACAGGTACTCCATTGCATTTAAGAGAGATAACTCTGCTGGAACTAGACAGGGGTATGAGCTATCTAGTCACAACATACATATTTTCAGTCATGTGCATCACATTTTCCAAAAAAAATCATAAAAAATACAAAATATGATCTATATAGGAATTAGCATAATTTAACATGTTGCCAAGAGGCTAAACTTTGTTTAAAGCCTAACAGAAAGTACAACTCTTACATAATCCACCAATCATAGCTAGTGTTGTTGTTTATTTCTGAAGCAATGTTCCCTACACCTTAAGCTCCTCCCACCTGGACTTGGGCAATTGGTACTGTTATACCATGCAGGGAAGCAATGATAAATCTGGGCTAACAGGTCAGCATCATAATATATCAGGATAACTGGGTCATATTCATGCTATTTCAGCCCCATTTAGTAATGGTATGATCTGGGGAAAGGGAACTGTCATTCATCTAGTAATGGTTAGCCAATCATAGTCTATATGTGGGAAAAGGGTGTGGGGTTACGATATGTGTTAATAACGGTTAGCCAATCATAGTCTGTATGTGGGGAAAGGGTGTGGGGTTACGATATCTGTTAGTAATGGTTAGCCAATCATATTCTGTATGTGGGAAAAGGGTGTGGGGTTACGATATGTGTTAATAACAGTTAGCCAATGAAAGTCTGTATGTGGGGAAAGAGTGTGTGGTTACGATATGTGTTAGTAATGGTTAGCCAATGAAAGTCTGTGGGGAAAGAGTGTGTGGTTACGATATGTGTTAGTAATGGTTAGCCAATCATAGTCTGTATGTGGGGAAAGGGTATGTGGTTATGATATGTGTTTACAATATATAGTGTACAGGTAGATAAATGAAAAGACAGAAGGACACAAAGCAGAAAGAAAAGCAGGCTGAGAAGAAAAATGGACAGCAGAGATAAGATGTAGTTGGATCTAACCATGGTGTTTGCATAAGACTTTGGAAGATTTCTTAGAACTTAACGGCATTTCTGGAGGGTTTTGAACAAAGAATTAGAATCAAGTGTCTAGACATAAGGAAAGAAACTTACAAAACTATGCCAGGTATTAATAATGGCAAAATCATAGTAAGAGTTGATACAAGGGACACAAGAAAAGTCCCTGAATTTTTAAAAGTACCAGTCCAAACAGGGTTTTATGGTTGTATACAGGTACAACCATACAGTACTTGTGGTCAAAAAAGCCATGACAAACGGAAATGTGTATAAACTGAAAAAATTAAACGACACGCACACACAAACAACTTCACACCAGCAAAACAACATGCCTAGTCTGTCCTATGCCCATGCTGTATCGGTGATAACTGACACACCCCAGCAAGCAGAACAAACCCCTACAAGGGAGGAAGAGGCCCAAAGTGGAGAACTAATACCAACAACAAAAGCGGCATATCTAAGGAACCCACAATAATATAACTGCCGGAGCCCGGAACCACTGACAATCACAAGGAAAAAAAATTCCACACTAACAGATGAAGAACCAGAGAGACTAATGGAAAAGGTGACTGAGGAAGATGAAACAACAAGAGGAAAGACACCAGAGCCAGAACCAGAAAGCCCAATGGAAACAGAATTGGAACCGAGAAACACCGAATAAAAAAACATAAAAAACAAGAGAAAGGCCTTATCACCCAAGCAGAAAGAGGGAAAAATACGCCAAACAACTGAACAATTAGAACCAAACACCCTTGAAAAAAACCCATATACTCCAAAGATTGCAGCCATCAAACAAATACTAAAACATATGATTTCAACACCCCTACTAACTCAATAGAAACAAGTCAAGACACAATGAGCCAACAAGATCTAGTGAAAAGAAAAACAATCCAAATGAAGAAGCAATCACAAAGTAAAATACCTGAAAAAAGCAAAGCTATACACAAGACAAGCCGATACAGACAACTACCCAAAAGAGAACAAACCAAACAAAACATCAAAGTACCAGAAGAAAAATAAACGAAGAAACAATTATACAATCAACATCAACAATAACAAAACATAATACAACCAAGGCAACAACAACAACAACAATAAGAAACACATGACACCCAACAACAACCAAATCAGACAAACATGGGTGATAACACAAGTCAGTAAATCAACCAACAAAGTACAATGAAATAACACTAACCACAATTTACAACAACCTCTACCCTTAAAATGGATGATAAGTACATTTTAAAACTAGCATCCACGAATACTAGAGGACTAGACATACCAAAAGCTAAAGAACTTCGAGAAATAACACAATCATATGACATCATTGCACTACAGGAAATAAACAACATACATAAAAAACATCAATTTTATTAAAGACAAACAAATGCCATCATGATAGTACAAAAAGAAAATACACAACATACACCAAAACACCATCAATTTTATTGAAGACAAACTAAATGCCATCACGATAGTACAAAAAGAAAATACTCAACATACACCAAAACACCATCAATTGTATTGAAGACAAACTAAATGCTATCATGATAGTACAGAAAGAAAATACACAACACACACCAAAACACCATCAATTCTATTGAAGACAAACTAAATGCTATCATGATAGTACAAAAAGAAAATACACAACACACACCAAAACACCATCAATTCTATTGAAGACAAACTAAATGCTATCATGATAGTACAAAAAGAAAATACACAACACACACCAAAACACCATCAATTCTATTGAAGACAAACTAAATGCCATCATGATAGTACAAAAAGAAAATACTCAACATATACCAAAACACCATCAATTGTATTGAAGACAAACTAAATGCCATCATGATAGTACAAAAAGATCCATGCAACATTAACTCAGGAATAGGACTAATTATTAAGAATAAACAAATACAAAACAACTGAAAACGTTACACCACACCCATACATTTGAGAGGAAGACTTTTACACAAAAAAACACATATCATAACTGTATACACAACTGCAAAACATGAAACAGCAAACTTCCTTCAAAAGACAACTAACCTAAATATAATGCAATTTTGGAATAAAATAAAAGATCAAATTAAAAACATGTCAAAAATATTCTAGATTACATAGCCAGAGCAACAAATTGATTGGAAAAGAATGTGAAAGAATACTAAGTAACAATAAAACACGCGATGAACAAAAATCAATAACTAACAAAATACTCGATAAATTACAATTATACAAATTAAATGGAGAAAAAAAAGTGGTTTATTCCAAGATATGTACAATATTGGAAAGAAAATATATAAAAGGGAAGAAATTAGAAGAGGAAACAATTGATCAATGACTAAACTAAGAGCAAATAACATAATATTACAAGAGAAACATGACATCCTACACAAAGTCAACACTTATTACCAATCACTATACAAAAGTAAAAACATTTCAAATGAAAATATCAAAAATTACTTAAACAAAATTGAACTTCCAACTACAAAACAAGAAGAAAAAGAATTGTGTGAACAGCCAATATCCTTATTTGAAATTGAAACAGGCATAGACACGTTAACCAACAGCAAGGCACCTGGCCTAGATGGTCTAACAGCAGAGTTTTACAAACATTTCAAACAAATAATAAGCCCATTCTTACTAAACCTATATTTTGAAATACTTCTAACCAAAGAAATGGCACCAACAATGAGAACTGGACTCATTACTTTGATATTCAAAACTAAAGGCGACATGCTTGAATTAAAAAATCTGGCGCCCAATCTTCCTCCTGAACCTCGACTATAAAATCCTTAGCGCTGTCTTGGCCTATAGACTCAAGACGGCACTAAGCGAAATAGTCATGAGCAATCCATCGTGCGGGGAGGAAGGAAGACAGATATCAGATAACATTTTATCTATCTATACTAGAATTCATGTATACAACTAATAAAAATGGTGCCCTTATTCTTTTTGTTCAAGAAAAGGCTTTTTATAAAATTGAAATAAACTTTATTATCCAAACACTTAAGAAAAACGGTTTTGGAATAAACTTTATAAATTGGATAAATACCTTATACAACAAAATTCAATCTACTGTACAAATAAATGGTGCACAAACTGAAACCTTTCAAATAATATGATCAGTAAGGCAGGGATGTCGAATCTCAATGCTACTGTACGTGATTGGGATTAAAACTCTCAATAGAAGTTGTACATGCTGATGACTTAACAAAATTCATAACTACCTTTGACTCATATAATCACTTAATAAAACAATTTAAACACTTCAGTGAAGTCTCAGATGTTAATCATGATAAAACTGAAATCCTACTAATCAGAGTCTGGAAAAGAAATAATTCACAACTACCGCGAGAAAAAATTAAACAAAAATTAAAAGTTCTAGGTGTATACCTAGGCAATAACAGTAAAATGCTTAATTTGAACCAAATAATAACAAAATAAATAAAAACAAAATGATATGGAATGTGAGAATGTAAAGCAAGCATCTTTATACCTTAATAGAATCAACAACTTACAATACCCACCTACTCAACCTTGGCACGGAATATATACCCATATTCCCGTTGGTTTGGCTTTTTGTTAACACACAACAAATCAATATATAACAATAACAAATCATTAAACTGATTGAACCACCTAAATTAGCTTGCAGACAAACACAAGCAATAAGGGAACACAGAACAAATAGTAGAATATGGGAACAAAAAACAGCAAAGAAATTTATGATATAATAAAACAAACAAAATTACCACCAAATAAAATAGAATTGGGCAAGCCTCACCTAAACTGGATTGCTATATGGAAAAAATGGCAAACAATTAAAAAACCAAAAGACCTATCACAAATTTATGAATATACATGATGCATGGTGGACTGGAGAACTGGTGTACAAAAAAGTTACAAGACTCCTTCCAAAATGTCCACTATGCAAAAAATATACTGCCAATAAAATCCACATGATCCTAACGTGTGAAACACTAAATGATAAAAGAAAAGAAATAAAAGAAAAATTGTCACACCTAACAGCTCACTTTGACCCCAATTCACTTCTTTATACTGATAAAATAAATGACAAACCAATTTATCAGCACACTATTAATTTCATACTTCATGAATTAAAAAAAGAAACCAATCTATATGGATACCGGAAAATTAATAATAATAAAATCATAAGAACTGGAAAAGCCGTAATGGCTAGATTTGAAGAAAAAAAAACAACCAGTTATATCAACCTATAATAAAATATAAAATAAAAAAACAGAAGAAAAAATATATATTTGAATTAAATTTTACAATCGAATCGTATACACTGGTTTTCCAGCATCTTTAGAACTTACTTGTGTGTACTAGAGAGCTGTAATTACAGACAATATGGATAAACCACAGGAGTCTGACGTTTTATCAATAAAGTACAACGAAATGTCTGACAACATGAATTACCCTTATCAATAATATATATATATATATATATATATATATATATATATATATATATATATATATATATATATATATATATATATATATATATATATATATATATACACACACACAACGAATCCAAGCATGACCATAACCCTTCACTCAATTAGACTTTTTCTCAAGTCTTTTATCACTTCGGACTTGCAAGAAGACTGAAAAACTACACATATGCATTCAAAAGACAGTTACTTACCAACGCATAGCTCTTAAATGACCATGTCCTGAATCCAATTATTATTATTATTATTATTATTATTATTATTATTATTATTATTATTATTATAGTATTAGTAGTAGTAGTATTATTATATTATTATCATTATTATTATTGTATTATTATTATATCATTGTTTAATTATTATTATTATTATTATTATTATTATTATTATTATTATTATTATTATTATAGATTTAGATAAACAGAAGAATGCTCATACTCATCATCAGTATAATGGAACAAGTTTAACAAAAATGGAACATTGGATTTTTTTTTAGCACAGATCATTCTGACCTCTTTTACAACCAGTGCATATTCTATTCACTTTAAATGGAAGAACTTAACATAAGCATACATATTGACAACATGAGACAAAGATGAAATATGAGTATGTATATTAACAATGATGATTTTCATAATTATGCAGTGTTTGGTTAGAATACAGCAACTTTTAAATTACTTCTTCTAATCTGAACTCCCAAGTCCTTTCTGTACTAAGGTTTACCTGGTTAATGGCTTATATGGTTAAGTACAGATACCATTCACCATGTAGCTATGTTACAAAGCAGGTTAGCATGCTGCAGAGGATGAATAAAAGCCAAGGAGTGCATAAAGAAGGGGAAAAGCAAAAGCTGTAAATTGCATATAGCTCGCGTGTAACAAACAATATAAATAATTACTTCAACATCCAACACTTTAATTTTAATAATAATGTCGGTCGTTATTTTAAAATATTACTGTACAATATTATTTATATAATCTTTCGCCATTTTCATTCATCTAAACACTACCTCTATTTTCAGCCTCGTGAAAAAAACGTGAACAGATCGCAGTAAATATAGCGCGCAATGTATAAAGTACAATATCAAAAATGGTATTTATATATTTGTTTTTTAAACTTAACTGTCCAGTTATCTTGTTATTCAATTTGATCTTTGTGCGTTAATAAATCCACCTTGAAAAATCGTCACAGAACCGCTCCATCAAAAATGAATGATCTCAACACAAAATACGTGGGAATTTTAGACGCTGAACGAGATCCTGTCGCGTGCATGTCGCGTGCAATGACAGGTCGTGTGCAAAGATTTATCAATGAAAGCGCCACCTTCTGGGAAAAAATATGCATTGCCCCGAACTGGTGATGATGGCGAGTTTTGCAGCTAAGCAGCCATTTTGTAAGTTCATACAGATTTAATATTTTTATATGAAAATTATGTAGTCACAACCAACAAGCAGACGACTGAACAATCATAAATGAATAAAAACGACTATAATATAATTTGTAATAATATTTAAAATAACAAAAATATTTTATTTATATTATAAATCGATAAATATGACCATGCACGACGAAATGGACATTTTCAAACTTCCAAAATAATAAAATAATATTTATTCCACTTTTATTTTATTTTAAATATGTTATTAATTTTTGTCTTACAATAAAGTTATGACTACAATATTCATAAATCATATTTTGAGACAAAAATGTGAATTAGTAAATGTAAATAAATGAAGTTTTCGTTGTGGAAAATGTAAAATAAAATAGAATTACCTGGTTGATGTAAAGACTCCATTTTGTAAACAGTTATCACATTACTCCAATAGCTTGTGGTGTAAAGTAATCTTTGCTGGTCATCATAGAATATTCCCCACAGATCTGATGACACTGTGTGTATGGTCACTAGCTGACCGCTGTCTGTCAGCTGATGAATTCTGTTAGAGTCACACACGTACACATAATCCCTGTCAGCCATTATTGACCACGGTGATTTTAATTCCTGGTGTTGATACAGAAACTTTTTTGTTTTTGGATTCAGAATATCGTAAACATAAATTCCTTTATTAATGGCGTCTGAAGTATTATAACACGAGATGTACACGGTGTTATCTTTGACGGCAATGCGAGTCAGATAATACCCTTTACAGATGTCGTGAGTTGAGTCCATACGTCCATCTCTAATCGATAAAATTCTCCAACACAACATGTCGTCTTTCCAACCGCTAACAATGAGTTTGTCTGATTTCCATTTTGCCAATGAATAACAACTAAATCCTGTCTTTAACGTTTTGACGAGTTTTACGTCATCTATCGATTTCAATGACAGGATTACAACCGTACCGTTATCCAGACACACAGCGACTTCATTCCTGCTAATAAGACAGACATCATAGGGAATGGACTCCAGTCTGTGTGATGTAATCAGTTTACCGTCATGACCATTGTGAACCTGAAGATTCCTCTCAATCCTGTCTACGGTTACCAACATGCCTTCCATCTTTAAAATCCCATAATAGTCGGGTTTATGACCGGCTGTGGATAAAAAATAACTTACATCAGGATACGGAATACACAAAATACAGACATATATAATTTTAGTAAACAATGCAAAATAAACTAATACACATCTATAAATCTATTTCTGACCTAAAACAATGACATAGTGTCATAAAATATAGACATATATACTTTTAGTAAACAATGCCAAACAAACGTAAATACATCTATATATCTATTTCTGACTTAAAAACAATATTCAACAGTCGTACGTTTACAGACCACCACCATTATCGTAATAGTTTTATTTTATTTTATTAGTATTGCTAGTATAGTTAGTTATAAAAAAAATTCCTAATTCGTGTCACACGAAGCTTTTAAAACGAATTACATTTTTTGTGTGTGCGGCTACATTGAATGACGATGATCTGAATATTTACCGAGTTAAAGATAGGAAAATTTAGCTATGACATGTAGAACGAACTATAAAAAATACGTTCGAGTCAAAAACGATAAAAATTATTCAGATTAAAGTAGGACTAAAGGGGTAGATGCGATTTTACGTATGTTTCAAGTAACTCCTATTAATTACTATATGTGATTGTAACTACAACTAATACAAATAATATAAAAATACTTTTAAAATAACATTTTTTCTTGTATTGTATAGATGCCAATTTGTAACTTTTTGGCAACTATTACTGTTACTGCAAACTACTAGTAATACGATTAAAAACAATTAAACTAAAATTAACCTGATGTTTATCCCCACCCTACAAAACGTATCCCCTGGGTCACATCATAAAAATTATTGAGATCACCAACTAACAACCGTAACACAGACTTTCTTGACATGTAAAGACAAATTTACACATATAACTGGCACTTAAAAGGCATTCCATTCCTACCCCTGAATACCAATTTTGAAACTTTTGAGATTATCAATTTATACCCATGTACACAATTGCTAGCACGAAAAGACAAATTAATTAATGTATACAACTTATTATCAAGACAGGAACCACCCCAACTCCAATGAAATTTTTGGACCATACCATACCTAAGAACTTGAAATTATTGAGATCCCAGCCATATAACCATATATACGATTACAGTTCATGAAAAGACATTTATATATGCAAACAATATAGGCCCTGGGGTTTGTTTTATGCCCTTGAATCAAGCTCGTGAGTCATTCATTGAAAGCGATCGATTTTCGCTCCCTATGACTAACTACCTACTTCTGACATACTTGTTAGGTGACAATAATTCAACTTATGTGTCTGATTATTTTTACTTGAATTATATGTCTGATTATTTTTACCTTATTGTGTCTGAATATTTTTAAACTTGATTTTTATGTATAAAAAAATCAGACACAGTAAGGTAAAAATAATCAGACATAATTCAAATAAAAATAGTCAGACACATAATTTACGTAAACAATAATTAGACACATAATTCAAATAGAAATAATCAAATCAGATGACGCACATAGTAAGATTTTAAATGTAAATTTGTTTTTTTTTAATTCTACGAATAAAAATTTCCTTTTGAAAACATAAATGATTCAAAAAGTTACATTGCAGGGGAAGCAAAAACGGAGATGGACTCGGGAGACAGACAATGCCAACAAAGTCTACACAATCAGTATTCAGTACGAGCACTCATTTATCTCAGTAAAAAGACAATTACTGAAAACATCCCTCTCCTTCTAAAATCTATACACAATTTATACTGTGTATAAATTAGAATGGGAGTGAATGTTGCAGAGTGTTTCATTTTACTAACGGAAACAAGCAAGCTTACAGTACTGTACCTTATCAATTAAATTTGTTTTTACTGTACCTTATCAATTAAATTTGTTTTTAAAAAGTATAATCAATACAGATATACCATCCTCCAATAGTTTGCATCTGCTATTCAAAATTGCATGTATGCACTATCCTGATTATTTCAATGAAAATCCTTTCTCCATGTTAACTTCTGCACTCTCCAGTTTATGTCGTCTGCTACTGAATCGAACGCCGATGTTTACAGTTTTGTAACACTCATTCGGAATACAATACAGAGTCTTGGCGTATTAATACAAGACCGAGTCCATTTGTAACCTCAAGACCTTTTGATATACAAAATAAACAACCAAGAACCAATCTAAAGACTTCCGGTTTGTTGGAAGGTGCTCAGTTGGGGTAACCAAAGTTTAGTTGACATCCAGTGTCTTCGGTTTGAACGTGATGATAAATGCAGTCGAGAAGATTACAGACATACTAAATCTAGCAGATTTGCAAGATAATTATTGATACGGGTATAATATGATATCATTTTACTGTAGGCTAGTGAAAATCGTATGGGTCTTCCGTTGTGTATTCATCAGCTGATCGATGGAGATTTTGTGGGTGTACAAAATAAATGCATGCGAATATAAACTTTAGCAATGTCAAGCAGAGATAGTATAATAATAGCCAGTCGTGTACGATTTGGGCATGGATAGTTAGTAAATATGGTCATAATAATAAATATCCTTCCATGGCAAGTGGGTCAACTGATAGCGAGACTTCGGAGGTCTCCAATGGGGAATAAGAAATCATTTTGGAGAGAGAGAGAGAGAGAGAGAGAGAGAGAGAGATTACCCCGCACCCCCCCCCCCCCACCCCGCAAAGAAATCAAAATTTGAAAATGTCATAGGATAGACAGAGAATTCCCAAATCTGTTTGCGGATATAAAAGTTGAACAAGAGTTTGTCAAAGTAACTTCAAATATTGATGAAGTGATAAAATTGAATTATCGAGGTAGGACGTGCAGTTTTAGTGTGAAACCATTAGATAGCTAAAGAGAAAGTAGATACATGTTTTTGAGTCACATGGAGAGCAAATCGTAGATCACGTGGAAGAAATGAAAGCCTCAGACAAAATAGGAAAACTTAAAGAATGGCTACTGAAATTAACAGAAGTAAAAGCAAAAAGGTGTATATTTTGTTGTAAGAAGGACCCCCTCAATGCTTATAGATAAAATATTTATTTACAAAGTTATTCGATCTTTCTTTGTGGAATAAATCTATCTAGATTATGAATACATTGAAAATATGTGCTTTGTACTTGGCTGATAGACTACTCTGCTAGAAACAAGGACCAAAAGCAATGATAGTGAAATTTGCATATTGTAAGGACAGGGAATAGTGTTAAGCATGGCCATCATTTTGGTGAAAGGCCTTGAGTGCCAAAAATTAACTGTTGGTCATTTGATAAAAGCTAGTGACTGTTTGACAGCTTAGTTGTATCTTGAGAAATCAAAAAAATGGGTTCTTTGCCCAAAATATGACTCTTGAATCTTGAAACTACTATCTAGAGAAAAGATTTTTGTCTCATATATTTCTTCATATGGAGATAGTCAAAAATGGCAAAATACTATGCACAGAAGTAAGCCATACTTTCTATTTACAGTATAAATAGATTTAGTGGAAGTAAACCATGCTTTCTATTTATGGTAGAGAAAGATTTAGTATAAGTAAGCCATACTTTCTAATTATGGTAAATAAAGATTTAGTAGAAGCCATACTCTCTATTCATGGTAGATATAAATTTAGTAGAAGTAAACCATACTCTCTATTTATGGTAGATATAAATTTAGTATAAGTAAACCATATGCTCTATGTTTTGGTAGATATAATAATCTGTTTTAGTAGAGGTTAACAATACTTTCTATACAAATTTAGTATAGAATGCTTTTATCAGATGAGCATTGTAAAATGGGCAGCAGCTTATGTTCTAACATTGTTTCATGTGTCAGTAGTTTTGGATTTGTTTACTGCAAAGATGGGTTTTGATTTAAATAACCATTGGACATTTTTGCATGTTCTAATGCCCTTAACAATTTAGTGACTAGGCTGAGCAAAGCCTGTGTCAATATGTTCATGCCATGTGCAATTCTCTGATAATTATATGAGCTCCCGTGTTAAATGGTGCCTTTTTACAACCCTTGCCAATGTTGTACTGTGAATGTGTCAGATTGTATTTCAGAGGAGCTTTCCAGTCTTGCTACAATGAAAGCACTTAAAGATGATTCATTTTTCTGACATTAAATTCACCACAACAGCATCACATTGAAGGAAATTTAAAGATATGTGTCTACTGTATTGGATTACATTTCCACACATTTTAGCACTGAATAGCACAGTCTAAAGATCTCCACCTAAATCCATACTGTTCTAAAAGTATCGTACAGTTCCAGATAACATATGCTAAATAAAATTGCATTGCCAGCTTTATTATAAATATATGAGCATGCTACTTTTGTAAATTAATTTTTTAATTTTATTCTTGGACTATTCAATAAAATGTTTTTCCTAACCCCAAAAACAAAGAAATTTGCTTAATATACTATAATTACAATCATCACTTTACAATTTCAGGAAATATCTAACATGCTTGTTAAAAGTAATTATAATTGATAACTTGTGTTCCAAATTGATACATATACATTGAGGAACTTGTATTGATAGGCATATTATTCATATATTGAAATAACCCAATTTGACTTTCATGCCCATATTGGTAAGTTTATATTGGTTACATATTTGTAAACATTTGGGATCTGGAATCATTTGACACAAAACTTGTAAAGAAGAGTAAGCTCAAATCACATGAAGTAGACACTCAAAATTTAGTAGACATGTCTATAATAATAGAAGGTCAGATTAGAATTCTTGCCATTATTGCAATGTGTCCCATGTTCCGATACAAAACTTCATAACATAATTTTTGGACCCAAAACCGGTTTATAGTAATTTAACCTTGTATTGACTTTAAATTCCCATGTGATTTTTCAAGGTTTGTATAGAGTGCTGATTTCTTGTAATGTGCTCCACCTTCCCATGTAATATGTCTTTGTTGTTGTTGTAGGGTTTAACTCCTTTATTTTCAGCACATGATAGGCTATACATGGCGGCCAGTTATTATTGGTGGAGGAAGAATCCGGGAAAACACCCAGAAGGAACCACCAACCCACGAGAAGCTATTGGCAAGCCATTCCACATAACTACATTAGCTGAATCTTAGACTCGAACCCTTGCAGACAGAGGTGACATGGCAGTAATCTGTAACGGAGGGCGCTTTAGACCATGTGACCACTCAGGGACCTCATGGAATACTATGGTACCTATGTCTATGTTTCCTAAAATCAAACATTGATTGACTTCTCATACCTCTGTGACTGTTTGAACAGAGTGCTGTTGCACTGTAGTATGTTTTCCCCTTCACACGGAATATAACTCTGTGACTGTTCTTGCACTGTAGGTATAACAGTACCAACTGTGCAAGTCCAAGTGGGTGGAGCTTATAGTGTAGGGAACATTGCAATCAGAAATAAACAACAACACTAGCTATGATTGGTGGATTATGTAAGAGTTGTACTTTCTGTTAGGCTTTAAAAAAAAGTTTAGCCTCTTGGCAACATGTGAATTTATGCTAATTCCTAAATAGATCAATTTTTGTATTTTTTATGATTTTTTTTTAAAATGTGATGCACATGACTGAAAATATGTGTTGTGACTAGATAACTCATACCCCTGTCTAGTTCCAGCAGAGTTATCTCTCTTAAATGCAATGGAGTACCTAGTTTTGTCATCGTCAAATTGACAATCTAACATTGTTCTCTATAATAGTGTGTGAGATGCATGCTAAATTAGGATAGAAAATATATTTATCTCTCCAAATATTAGCATTGAGGTATATGGAAAAACAATTGGTACCGTGATACCTAAAAGATAATACCAGCTAGATAATACCAGCTTCACAGTGTATCCATAGTAACGAGTATACATAGCCACCATTTATATACTGTCATAGAGCCATTTAGTTAAACAATGGATATGTAGAAAATAACACACATTAGCTTTGGAATGGGGCTTTTGTAACTATATCTATAACATATATAGACTGATGGCTTTGTGACTGTGTTGTCAGCTCCAATATTAGCATACAGGCAAAAAGAATAAGTTATGTAAATTTAATATAGTTAATTTTAGCCAAATATTGACTATTTTATGCGGAAAAGATGAAAAATCATGGATAAAAATCAACTTTTTTGGTCTTGTAAAGCATGTTATAGACCAGGATAGAGGACACTCCTGGCCCATGTGTAGATAGTTCACTTGTATCATAAAGAATATTCTGGTATAAGTATTTTAGGTAGTTTGCTAAAGATGTGGTATTCCTTCCTATTTTGATTTTAATTGTCCTGCTCTAATTGTCTTTTTTTGTAAACTTTTGTGTCTTGAAATTAAAAATATGATTCTCTCGTTAGTTACATTATCATTCTTGAGGTCTCCACTACATATATAATCCTGGATTTTAGGTTCTCACTTTATCAGTAATACATTTTTGGATAATTAAATTGCATTGAAGTTAATACATGTGTTCTTGAACTCATCTTTATTACATGGATAATATATTGGAGGAAATAAAAAGACCACACCTTATGTATATCATTCAGTTATCTCCCTTACACCAGACATAACATTTCAATAAATAGAACCCACATGTTGTAGTGATAGTGATGGTGTATGAAAATATGAGAAGATTTGTGAAGTATCATTTTAGCCCTCGGTCTTGATGCAAATTTAACTAGAAGTACTTTAATAATTTCTCCCAGTAAAGTTTACAAGTTTGAAAACTGATCGAACATGCTTTTTTGGGTTTAGGTATTTTTTCTGCCTAACTGAAACCCATTATTATTAATTTCTTATGCAGAAGAAATAAGAATTACATGCATCTATATTATCTACATTATTCACCCTTTTATATTAGCTGGGAATGAACACCATGTCACCTGATATTTGGTGCCTGTAAGGGATGTTATAGCACAGGTGCCTTTTTATTGTCCTTGCACCTATGGTCCACTGCCTCCAAATATTGTCCAAGGTAATATCATCAAGCTCTCGCTTCTCATTTTTCTCATTGCTGCTTGTGTCTCCTTAAATTTCAGTATCATTAGTTACATATCCCATTTAGATACATACTTTCCTCCTGTTTTTAAATCCATTGGCCTCGCTTATACTCATTGTTAAACTTTAGCCTTTTTCTGTATTTTAGTCCCCAATTTTCACCCCCCAAATCCATCATAACCACTTAGAAAGCTGTTATCTACTTTATTTGGTGTCAGATTGGTTTATTGCATCAATTGTAATCACTACACAAAGGAGGGAAGCTTTCTATTTGTATGACAAAGAGGCTGGGTAGCTTGACCTTTGTGTGAGAACTGGGGGTTAGTGACCTCTTGCATATGCTGACAGCATAAAGTGTTCAAAGCTAATACTTTATAATTAGATTGGGCCATGTCCACCTGTCCCTGTTGTTACTTTCTCTGTTCATGAAACAAATATAAATGCTTTATTTTAGATCAAATGTCTCTTTAAGAGTAGAACTGGTACATGTTAACTAGTGCGTTGACCTTTTACCTTACTATTAAACAATATGACATAATGTGATTTATCCCATATCACCAAAGTAAAGTTCGATAAGTGCTATTATGAATAAAACACAACTCATAGTTAAAAGAATTCATTTTATTTCAAAAGATGAGTTTCATAGTGAAGCAAAGGTATGAAAACAAGAGTTCAAACAGCTCAATAAACATTTCTATACACAATCATATAGAACATTGCTTAGTACTTCCTAAAATTGATTTTGACAAGCGAGACTAAGTACATTTGTTGCTTATATAGTCCCGAGCTATTTCACAGATTATTGGAAAAATCAAGGTTTGCTATAGGTATAACGGTACCAATTGCGCAAGTCCATGTGGGTGGAGCTTAAAGTGTAAGGAACATTGCAATCAGAAATAAACAACAACAATAGCTATGATTGGTGGATTATGTAAAAGTTGTAATTTCTGTTAGGCTTATAAAAAGTTTATATAAATCATATTTTGTATTTTTTATGATTTTTTGAAAATGTGATGCACATGACTGAAAATATGTATGTTGTGACTGGATAACTCATACCCCTGTCTAGTTCCAGCAGAGTTATCTCTCTTAAATGCAATGGAGTGGCTGGTTTTGTCATCGTCAAATTGACAATCTAACATTGTTCTCTATAACAGTGTGTGAGATGCATGCTAAATTAGGATAGAAAATATATTTATCTCTCCAAATATTAGCATTGAGGTCTATGGAAAAACAATTGGTACCATGATACCTGTAGTATGTTTAACCCTTTACAGGGAATATAACTCTGTGACTGTGTTTGAATAGAGTCCTGCTACACTTTTAGTATGCAACCCTGCCCCCACTTTTCACAGGTTATATAAATGTGACTGTTTGAATAGAGCACTGTTACACAGTAGGATGCAACCACAACCGATTCACAGGTATAAAACTATGTTTAAAACTTTTACACTGTATTATCCTTCCCCCATCACGGATAATATAACTGCACCATCACTAGGGTCTACATTTCATGTGCCATGCTTGCCTATATTTTGGTGCTACCTGTATCTCATTAAGGTGATCCACTGTCTGATTGAAAAAAAAAAAAAAACAAGTTCAACACTTGGAACTGCTTTTCCTAATTTCTCATTATTTAAAGTTTCCATTTATTTGTAAGGTAAATTTTGCAAATTATTTCAGAAATATAAATGATTAAACCTTCATCACAATAATTCATGCATGAGTGTTATATGGTGAGTGTATACATGAATTTACTCAGAATCAAGTGCCTGTGACAGAACTGTATAAACCTGGCGCTTCCAATGTGTTAGCAAGCTATTGTCATTAGTTAATTATCACATAATCATTTTATTTCCATCCCTAACGCCATTTCTGGTATCAAGTGTTCTAGAACTGCATGCCTTTCTAAACACATTCCCTTAGTAAAGCAGTTAAAACATTAATTTGTGCAATAGTACATTTAGAGTTATTATATTTCCAATAAAAAAAAAATATTTGATTTTAATCAGTGCATAGAAAATTGCATAGCATTGCACACATCTGCCGTTTTGTTTACATTAGTTACAGTATCCGTGACCGTTGTGAATTAGGAAAGGTCACGATTTCGTTGCGTTCGTACCATAATGCAAATGTACGACAGGGGACCATTCTGTGTTTTGGCTTCTGTATGACGTCATCGGTATATTGTGACGTATTAGCGTTCGACCTTATAACATCTAAAAGTCTGTGTTATATCGCCGCAAGAAAAGAATTCATTACTTATTCAACTAACATAGTTTGACAAATCTTCCATTTATTTCAAAAGATACCACGGTATGCATCAAAAGCGATTTAAAGTTCTAAACAGTGCAGCATTTACCAAATGTGTGATTTTGTCTAGCAGCATTTTATTGTGACTGTTATTCTTAGTACACATCAAGGCCAAGGTCACGAGGTTGTCAGGTGTAACTTATCAGTGACTCTTTATCCATGGGTTGGATTATACATTTTAACAAGAACATTTTTAAAATAAAATTTACGTGCGTGTATCGTAATAATGGTAGGTATAGGACTAACAGGGGGAATAACCGTTTCTGACTTCCCGTTTTCTGATGCCGCTTAGGTTTCAGAACAATGGTCCGCTGTTACGGCATATTTTGAGATAAATTTGGATCGTTTGAATGTTATATCATTGGAAACGAGCAGGATACATATCCGGATACTTGTTTATGGTATAAAGCGGCCCGTGGAAGATAAATTAGTATTTTTGCAAAGTGTTGAAAGTTGTAAAAGTTTTATTTCCATACATTAAGAGGACGTAATACTCATAAACACGGTAGGTCTTAAGCTTCCAACAATTTGGAATATGTCCATGTATATTTCATATTTATGACTAACCTCTATTTACCGTACGAAGTCTCAATTCAGAAGTCTACGGAAGCCGGTTAGTGCCACGTTGAAATCAATTTTTTTTCGTAATTACAAGATAATATCTCTTAATTACGACTTACTATCTCGTAATTACGAGTTAGCTATCTTGTAATTACGATTTAACGTCGACCGGAAAGATAATAATTCACGTGGTCGAAAGTCACAAGTAAGTCATTCTGCTGTAGATGAAAACGTTTGATTCCAAACCTAATGGTATTAATTTAATAATTTCTTGTGATTTAGGATGGACCGTACGAGAATTTGCAAATTTTATTCTTTTTGTGGAATTCACAACATCAAGCACCAACTGGGAATATAGTATTCAACGTCTTAGTTTTGTCTCTTGATTCTTGGAGCGATAATGAGTTTAGACCAGATGGGCTATGGAATGAAAGGGGGTGGATGACACGGTATCTCTCAGTCTATCTATCAACGAAGCCATGTATATGTCTATCGAATGAACTATTTTACTATCTATCTACCTCCATATCTGTTGGCATAACAATATGTCATACAACTTTACAAATAGATGCATCGCTGATTATGATGCAATTAAACGTACAGATGAAACCATTGAATTAAAACAGAATATCACTGTGATTACATTTTATTTTGACGACATGAATTCTTGTGTATTATTTGTCCTGGTATACTATGTACAAACTGTTGTTGAACATGAATCGTAATGATCTATATGGAATGGTCTTGTCTACTGCGTCAGTTTTTAAATGTTAAAGCGGCATAATTTAAATCTCTTAGAGAAACATATCAACATAAATTTCTTAGCCGATAAGGTACGAGAGAGAGAGAGAGAGAGAGAGAGAGAGAGAGAGAGAGAGAGAGAGAGAGAGAGAGAGAGAGTTTTTTGAACTTTTATTTCAGTATACAACTTTTTACACGGAACTATGGTGATTCACGAATGTCACTTGCACATATTTACAAATGCCAGTCTGATCATACTCGTATATAAATAGATCAGGTATAAGTGAAAGCGGCATTGAACAAAATATTTTTTTTATTATTGGGAATTGCTTACAGATATATGTATTTTTCTACTTTCTTATTCTTTTTTCTCTTTGATCGATTGAAATTATCTTCCACCACTTTAAATGATGTTATAAAATATAGGAAGTATGTGAGAGCATTAATTTAAAATAATATCACCTAAGTAGTCAGAACTATATGCATAATAACGTGTGTGTGTGTGTGTGTGTGTGTGTGTGTGTGTGTGAGAGAGAGAGAGAGAGAGAGAGAGAGAGAGTCAACTGCTAGGAATTATTTTTAATTTCTTTTAGTTATTTCATTGGAATGTACATGGCAAGTAAATTAATTTTATTTTATAAATGATTCATTTTACTTTATCGATTAAATCATAATAATTGATATAGTTTTAATGACAAAAACAACCGTACCAAAATCCAAAATTGCTTTTAAAATAATATTAAAATTCTGTAATACCTAATCAGTTCAATTGTCGAACCTAAACATATCCTAATACCATTTTCAGAGCTTAAAAGCGTACACATAACCGCCTATACCATCTGTAAATTCTAACAGATCGCTGCTGCGCGATTTGCAAATAGTAGAAAATTGCATTTTCTTGTACCTTCTACTTAATGCGGATACAGCGGTAAGTTTGTATGGTATAACTTATATCTTGTTTACAATATCGTGAATCAGTCATCATATTTTCTTTTTAAAAATTGTTATTGTTTTATTTTAATAATTATCATCATTGTTTAATTTGTCAACATGAAAACAAATGTCATCCACCCATTCCTAACTCGGTCCAATGATTAGCGGAGAACTGTCCCGGGAGAACTCATCCCAGGTGTCAGGAGAAGTCGCCCCATGGTGGTCGGAGAAGTCGCCCAAGGATCATATATAGTAATTATGAGATGTTGCCTTATGTTTATTAAGGCTTTATTTATTGTTGTTTTTCTTCTACTTAATAACTTATTAATATGCGGATGGTAAGTAAAATAACTCTTCTTTGCACCTGTAACATTAAATCCTTCAGAACACTCACATTTTCTATATTAATCCCAGTTCAAACAGAACACCTGTATAACCATTGACAGTTTGCCATTTTTTAAAACTATTGACACATGTATAGAAGGCAGCATCAATTCCATGGGAAGAGATATGCTTTTACTGTGTCTAGCAAGAGCTATATAAGTAGGAATCTATCAGTATTCATGTATAATAAAGCTATTAACTATTGACTCTAGACTTTTGTCACTGCATCATCTTAAATGTCAGACCACATATAAGCAGGATGTCATGGGGGGAGGGTCATCCCCCCATCCCCTCTCCCCGAATTTGCATGTGTTGTAAAATTGCTGTAGCTTATATACAAATATTAACAAGCCCATCAAGTTTTGCCCCCCCCACCATGAAAAATTGAAATGATGTCCCTGCATATAAGCTGTGTATCTTAGATGACCCAATAGCTCATGCAATAATCATATAATGTGCATATTTCTTTTTAAATATCTACTTTGAAAAATACAGTCATCATATACATGTGTTTCCATTCCTTCCAGACATTATGGATGAAGAACTGAGGCAGTTTCTTTGCAACAGGGGTATCAGTGAAGAAAATGGGAGAGGATAAGGTAAGTCATTTTATATATCTATCATACATGAAGGAGATGAAAAATGATATGAAGAATTCAGAGCAGCAACACATTTGATGCAGAGTTTCTACAAATATATCCCATTCTCATGCACAAAATTGTGCAGATTGTGTATATCTTTCCAGATGTCCAAATATACATACAGTTGTATTAGCAAGGTGACATGTGTTAACATATATTTTCACCAGGGTATGCAAAGTTAGTGATGTTGGTGCAAATTATTTTCTTTATTGTCTTTATACCCCATTTGTGACAGCAAGAGTATGTTAATTTTCATGTCCATTTGAATATTGAGCTGTGCATCTGAATATCTGTCTGCAGTTCTGTCTGTCCATCCAGAGGAGTTTGTCAGTAAGATTATCCAAAAACCAAAACATAGCTTGATAATTTGTATCCATATGTAGATAAGGTGTTTAGATTTTCAGGCTGTCACTCTTTGTTTTGTTCTGTCATCACTACTTGCAATGGTGGCATCTTCATTTGTCCAGTCTGTTCTTGCTTTCATTTGTCTTCCAAAGAAGCTAAGCATTTTAGCAAGGTTGTGTGAAAATCTTAGGCTATATCAAATTAAATCCAGGTAGCATATTTAATGATGTGATAAGATTTTGGGACTGTTACCAATCTGTGAATTATTTTCTCTTCTTTTACAGTAGAACCTGTCTTGAAAGACCCCCTTTTTTTGCCAAAAAATCATGGTCTCTCAAGACAGGTGGTCTCTCTTAACAGGTCACAATGCTTTATAATCAGTAAATTCGTGCACTGAGAATGTAATCTCTCATGACAGGTGGTCTTACATAGTAGTGATCTTTCAAGACAGGTTTTACTGTATTGCAAAACTTTAAACTTTCAAGGAATTACAATTTTTTGCATTGTCAAAACTTCATCAGGAATATTAACCAAAGGTCAAGCAAAGCGATTCACATCACATATATACATAGCATGTAATCATGGAGAAATGTTAGCACACAATACAAATTAAATATACACGACAATTCATTGAAAGACATTCTGGATTATATCATTAAGACTTAATTCATAAGCCTATTCAGGACTTCTGGTACATCAGCATATTCAGTATTGGATTTCATTCGGAACACTATATACTTTTGAACTTAACTTTTAGAATTATTTATTTTTAATTCACAGTACTGTTCCGTTCCTCTTGAATTTACACTTTGTAACTTAGAGAAATAGATTTATCTGTTGGTAACTTAGAAAAATAATTTTTTTTCTTGATTTTTATTTGTTGCTTCTTGCTCAAAACCATAGAGATATAACTTCACTTACAGAGCTTTTGTCTTTCAGCTTGACAGATACGTTATTGAGGTTACAGATGACACGACACTGACCAAATATCTGCCCCATATAGGTGACAGGGCTGCTGTTAAAGATTTTTGCAAATCTATGACAGCATCCAAAGGAGACTTGTTTGCTAAAGAAAAAAGAAAAAAAAACAAATACTCAAGTCCTTGAGGAAAAGATTGCAATTCAGGAGAGCAACACATACTTCAGAAGGGTCAGATTCAGATGGGGAAAGCTCATTAATCACTAAAGTCAGGAGAGGTATTTTAGCTGGTAATAAAAGTGCAAAAAAAGGAAACAGGAAGATAGAAATAGGATGGTTGCATTTTGATACCAGTAACCAGATGTACCGACAGGTATGAAAGAAACGTGGGGGAAGCACCCGTAGAGTAGACATATGTAAAGAGTCCACTATTAAAGAAATTGAAGAAGTGGCAAATTCCTTATTTTTCCCTAATGGAACTTCCCCAAATGGATCGATAGAGGACTTTGATTTTGAAATTAGAGATTTTTCTGAGGAAAAGACAGAGTGCAAAGGAACTATCGGCGAGATGTATGACAGGACAGGGATGAATATACTTAGGTTTTATCTTGCATCAAAGCAAAAGAATCTTCCACCACAATATACAAGCATCAAAGAGATGAGGCAAATACCAACTCTGGCTGAACCTGTAGGTAAACCACACACAGAGTTTGACAAAACACAAGGACTCAGAATGCAAGAAAAGAATGAGAATGAACCCTTGTCAAGTATTCCAGATGATCATTTTGGCCATTCTTTACCTTCTTTTCTAGATGATTCAGAAACTGAGATTATCTTTAAGAATACCAGTTTACCAAATATTGCTCATGATGTTGATGATACTTTGCCATATATTCCTCCACTCATTCCTGCTGAACCCTTACAAATAGACATTCACAGAGGTGTCTTTGCATTTCAAGAACTGTGTAATTACTTTAAAGATCCCAGTATTTTAAATAGACATCTTATCATCATCCGCATTTTGGCAAATGGAGAGAAAGAAAAAGCAGAAGATTCAGGGGGTGTTTTGAGGGATTTGCTTACTGAATTTTGGACAGAGTTTTATTGTAAGTGCACCGTTGGCAGAGATGTGAAGGTTCCAAGTCTGCACCATGATTTTGGCATGGAAGAATGGAAGGCTATTGGGTGTTTGCTTGCATATGGATGGCAAAATGTTGGATATTGACCAATAAAACTTGCAAAGACATTCATGGAATACTTGACAAGGGTTCATTCTCATTCTGTTCTTGCATTCTGAGTCCTTGTGTTTTATCATACTCTGTGTGTGGTTTATCTACATTCATGTCTCTTTCCGGATACTGATGTTACCAATAATGAGCTTTTGGAGGATTTTTATCAGTTTATTTCACTGCCAGATAGAGATGTGTTCGAGAAGGGATTCACTGACTTCTCTTCAGTTGGTCTCGAAAACTTGTTGGATGCTCTGGATGCCCATGAATGCCGGACTAAGGTCAGTGGGGAAAATTTGAAGGCTGTCCTTCTGGAAATAGCGCGTAAGGAGATGATTCAAATGCCTATGTATGTATGTGACTGCTGGCGAGATATCCTGAAGGGACTCTGCATCAGCACTGAAAATCTCAATGATGTTTATTCGGCTCCGCTTCCGAGTAACAGAAAAGTTGTACAGATGCTTCAGATTCCAGAATCTCTGAATGCCCAAACAAATGAAGTTTCAAAATATCTGCAAAGATATGTCAGAGAGCTTGATTTGAAGGCTTTGTGTCTTTTCCTTCGCTTCTGCACAGGTTCTGAGCTTATTACAGTGCCCAACATAGCTGTAGAATTTGTCAATATGACTGGCTTATCAAGAAGGCCAATAGGGCATACTTGCGGTTGTGTCCTTCAAATTGGTGATTATAATGATAGTTTTATGGAATTTAGATCTGAATTTGACAGTGTCCTAGAAAGCAACATCTGGATCATGGACATAATTTAAGTTTTGTTACAATCAATGATCAGGATGTTTCATTTGTCATCCTGACCAGTCATATCACACTACAACTGGGTTTCATAGCCTTTGCCTCCATCGGGTGGTGTTATGGAAGCTACTTTCTACACACATGTATAATAATAGATGGACATGTTTGTCAAGATTTTGCATTCAGTTCAACATTCTTCCATATTGTTTATGGAGTCATGTAACTTGAAGAGTGTTAGAGTGGATCCATCTTGATAAGCACTACATCTACCTTTAAAAATTAGGACACTTTGTGTCACATGTAACATTTCACAGATTTTGGTCAAATGTATTGTTGGAAGTTTATTTCTAAAGTTCAGCTAATGTTAGAATCATCCGACAATGTGATAGTATGCTTTTCTGATAATACCAAACCCAAACTACTTAAGAAGGCCAATGTGTCCTTTATTTCGCATGTTACTTGCATAGATTTTAAGTTGCATTTAAAGTCAACTCGTGATCACATAGCTTTTTATCTTCTGTATTTATAATGTCACACCTTTAAAAATGAAATATTTTGAGATGATGCATCTTGATGAGAATTATTCCCTCATAACATAAGATAGGTCACTGCAATCCATATTGAATGCTTCCACAAGACTTTGGTTCAGTTTTCCCATTTAACTGGTTTAAAATTGAAGTTTTTATGTTGAACTCATTATTGGATTGTTTTGTTTTTTTTCTTCATGCTACATACATAGTGTTCTATCCAAATTCAATACAGTTGTTTACTGGATGCACCTTGTTAAATAAATAATACATAATTGTTGCAAACAGAGGTCTTCTGTAACACATATTTCAAGCTTTAGTGGTTGTTTTGAAATTTTGGTGTTTCAAGTTCATGTTGTGTTTCTAGTTCATTTTGTGGTTGTAGTTCATTTTGTGTTTCTAGTTCATTTTGTGGTTATAGTTCATTTTGTGTTTCTAGTTCATTTTGTGAAATTTGGTGCTTCAAGTTCATTTATTGGATGCTGTTTATGACAAGATCACGAAACATTATAATTGCATGCTTCTCTGTTAGAGGTTCACCTTTATCATCAAAGATCACTCTGACCTTCATGTTATGCTTTAGTGATGTGTTAAATATGTATATCTTGGTTATAATTACATGAGCTTTTTCTGTGCTATGTACATCTTAGCCTGCATAGAGGGTCCTTTCTGATCATGCACTTGAAATTAGTGATAAATATGTTTATTCGTTGGTAAACTATCTATTTGCCTGATTAAAATTTATGTATTATGATGGGTTAGGTCCAACATGTTAACTGTGTATTGCTTATGAATATATCAATTAGATGACAAGACTGCATGCATTTAGCATGCTTTCTAAGTAAGGTCTCAACAGTAGTTTTCTTTTCAAGGTAAATGCAGATACAGGAATAATGTTTGTACTTTTAGCAGTAACCCAGAGCACCTGACTTTAATTAACAGTAATTGAAAAATAAAACAGGCAAACAAAAGCAAAGTGGAATTACTCTCAGGTTGTTATCTACTCATTATAGTACCTGTATTTTCATATACACAATTATGTTATTTTGATTTCTTTCTTTTTTTGGTTCTTGTGTCTTGTATGCCCAGTAGTTATGTACGTAGATCTATGGTTTATGGGCATATCAGCACAATACTAAACAGAAAATCAATAGAAAAGTAACCAATATTTTATAATCATGATTACTCTAGTTTGAATTAATTCTCCGCCAGATAATTTACATTTATAGTGGAGATTATTAAACCTTGGTAGAGGCAATTGATGATCAAAAAAATTTGGGTTGATCCATTGTGATGATACAGGTACTGTTGAAAACATATCTTGTTGGTTCATCAGCATTGAAAGTTCTCCTTTCTTTTAGATTGCTATCTGTGATTATTCATAATGACTTCCAACTTCACCTTTAGGATATTGTCAGGTTAGGAAAAGAAAATACTTGACCAAAATTTAAAACATAAATTTGATTAAGTAGGGGACACCTGGAAGGACTCTAGTTTGCCTGGATTCCAGAGATGATCATTCTTATAGTGTTTTGAAATTGACCTATACTTTAATGTTATCAACAATTTCATTAATTTATCAGCAGATCAGCATTGAATTAATGTTAATTATTATTACCATTCAGCATGTGACATACTGTTAGTTTTCACTGCCAGAAATATCAAGACAGATATTATGTATTTTAGTTGTTGGTATTGACTGCTGTCAGTTTCTCAATTCAAGTGATTGTTTTGCCAATTCTGTTTTGAAATCATCAGTGTCAACAAAGTATTGGGGTGACAGTAAGCTCAAGAGAGAGCTAATGTTTCATTTTGTTTAATATTTATTTTCATCTCTACTCTTTATATCCTTCAAGCCTCTTGCTCTTGGTTACACAAAACATGACGTGGACATTATGACATTTATGTGCAAGAACATGAAGAAATACACTGGCTGTGCATTTGTATAATTCACACATGTACTGTTGAGAACTAGTTTAGGAAATAATTATATAATAATCATGGATTCTGTCAGTGATCTAGAACATGAGATTTTGGTTAAAAGTTTTAAAGTTTTGATAACATGCAGTTGTGATAGTTGTTGCAATGATGATGCACTGAGAATATTTTTTGAGAGGACGAATAAATGAATAAAAGATATTTAAAATCATATTGTCATTTTGTTTTATTTATTATACATGGACATACCTTGGGTACATGTTATTTTGTTCAAAGTGTGCTTTGATGGTGATTGTAAACTGTAACATCGCCCTCTTAGTACGAGAGGTGGTTAATTGGATTTGGCTGGCGAGAACTGGGCAAGAATACTGGGAGGAAATAAAGCAATCCGAGCTCCCTTAGACAAGAAAAATAACAAATTTAATCAAAACAAATTAAATGTGTGAATTCCAATTCAATCTAAATTATGTCAACATAATTAATAGCAGTGTTCTATTCAGATTTATTCCATAAAAATAACGAGTGGTGAAAACAGCTCAATGTCCACGACCAATTTTCATAACCTTCCTCCCATGACTGTGCGTGTATCAACATCTTCCATTTTCGTGGACTTCCTATTCCCTACGCTTCATCCCTTACTGGGCTTACTAGTCCTTAATTATGACCTCGTCCTTTTTCTTCTCGGACTTCCGTCTTTGTACAGTCCTGTATCTCTCCCAGAAAGCTGTTCCTTGAGAAACAATATTACCTGTACAATTCGATCACTTTGTTACTCAGAAGCATACTAGCTATCAACACACTGCGTAAATTCTGCCTTAGTACGATAGAACATTATCCTAGCTTCACAGGGACGGGAGAAAAGCAGAAAGGTCGAAGTTACCCTTCACAGAGACTTTTCTGGCTTAAATGTGATAACATTTTAATGCTCATTGTATTCAACTTTAAGGTTCAATACAATTCAACATTCGACACTTCAAAGTAACACAATTTTAAATACAATGGCTTTAAACTACTGCTGACAAGGCTTGAGGATTGAAGCGTTCTACTTTGTCAGGTTAACAGGACAATGAAAATCAGAATTCATGGTATGGCCACTTTTAACCATTTGCTTGTACCAATATGACAAAATCCGGGACAAACTAATGCACAAATTGATAGTTTTAAATAATGTGAAAATTGCTTAAAGCTGTAATATCAAACGCAATGTAAAAGAATGATGAGAATACATGCACACATATCTCTCGATTGTTCGTTAAAGACGCATAAATTCCACTTTTCTAAAAAGTGTGAAGAGATTATGTAGATTATCATGTCTGTCTGTCCATCCATAGATAGTGTGTATCCACAACAATACTTGAATTTACTGTTGTTTTTGTGTTGTTGTGTTTTGTTTAAACCTTACACTTCCTTTAACCATGGATAGTCAGCAGCCCATTGATTTGATGAAAGCTAGGTCGAAGGTCAAGCCCTGAATAAAGGATATAAAGGGGCAGGTCAAGTTTTATTGGCCCATCTTTGTCAACCTTCATATTTTATTTTTTTACTTTTATGTCAAACAGAACACTAGTTTATCACTTCATTTGTTGAAAAAAAGATTAAATATAACTTGTATTTAGGTTAATATATATATATATATATATATATATATATATATATATATATATATATATATATATATATATATATATATGTGTGTGTGTGTGTGTGTGTGTGTGAGAGAGAGAGAGTCCAATAGTATTGTAAAAAATTTGGAGGATGCCCATTTGATTTCACCCCGTTTTAAGCAATTCTTAGATTTGTGTAATTATTGGGATTCGGCGCCATGGAAATATTCCTAGCCCGAAATAATTAGCCAATTACTAGAAGCAATCGTCAATGAGTCGAGTGTTAATGAGTTTGAACGCATCCATGGTTCGCTAGTAGTAAATTTAGACCGAACAACTGTCTCTGCAACATAGTCCATATTAAAATTTAGTGGTGTATAATAGTGTTGTGACCGAGGTGGCAGTATTTACGGTAGGAAACCGGTAAATTACACAATTGAATCAATAAGTAGGGACATGGTAGATACCGTGTATGTGTCCATACTGGACAAAATGCGCAGTTATATTAGCGTAATACGCCAGTAAAAGCGTATATTGACTGGCCTAGGGTGCCGAAGTTAAATAGTTCCCAGTGAGAAAGGGATACTAGTGTTATTTTCTATGGCATAACCGGCTGGCGGTATTGAAATCTGACGATCTTGAGGAAAAACCATGCGAATGTGCGGTTGATGGACTTTTGGCAAGTTGTTTTATCTGTGGTCTAGAATAGATTAGAGTAAACTTTAGTATATAAAGACAGACACGTCTGACCTTCCAATGTACACCTCAATTTGTATGGAAGTCTTTGGAAATGTGTGGAAAACATATGACTTCCAGAGGGATTCGCGCCAGGGTTTGACACCGCTTGGTCAAGTGATGCCCCTATGAATGTAACAATATGTTTCAGTTGAATGCTGTTCTTTTTAACTTAAAGAGCAAGAACGAAATTTATATTTGCAATTGCAAACTTTTAAAGTCAGAGGGTCAACAAATCAGTCGAATTTTGTGTCATATTATATTATGAAAATTCCAAACATTTTGGCTGCGAAAGCATCCAAGTGTCATTTATCACGTTCGTTACCAAACTTTACTTCACGTTCTATTAAAAAGTTTGTAACTGTCGTCCTAAACACACTTTGCCATTTTTCTCTCTGTTTGTATAAAACGGTAACAAGAAATGGAAAACTTAGACATTTTTTTAATTAGTATAAAGAAGTATATGAGCAAAGTACACTTGGATAAGTAAAGATATAGCGAAGTCTCGTTTGAAGATCATTCAATGTTATTCAGTTGAAGGAAAATAATATTTCTCATCATAGAATCTCAGTAGTAGTAAAGCCGTTATCGTCACAAATCCGTAAGTAACATGTTTCGTACATCACAATATAATTGCAAAGCATCGTCGATATTTGTAGGCGATGTCCATCCCTTTTCTTCCATGTAGACTACATATACATGTATTAAATACATCTCTGTCACATGGATATTCAGCTCGAAATACACATTTATCTCGACAGATTTCTATTTTGTCTTCGTCCACTGACTGGAGGTAGCTTTGGGTTCCATAAATCATTGGTAATTTGTACATCACAACAGGTCGACCATTTGGACAATTTTGGTTTTTGGTCGGACTTATACGATGCACATACCAAACCTGGATAATATTATCAATGTCATTCTGCAAATAAATCGATTGTTAATTGGCATTTCTTTAGTGGAAAATTCCCATTCCCATTGCAAAAAATGACTATTTCAAACATCATAGTTTATCTGACTTGATTTTTAGTTTAAACGTTTCCTCTTGTCTAAACATTAATTAAATAAAGAATCTCTCTCTCTCTCTCTCTCTCTCTCTCTCTCTCTCTCTCTCTCTCTCTCTCTCTCTCTCAGTCTTTCTCTAATGGATGCCTTTCTCTAATGGTTGCCTGAATGATTCGTCGAAAACCTTTTCAACGTTCAGATTGATTTGATCACTTGTATCAGGACTATATCGGAAGGAAAACAGCAGAACCTATTCAAACGGATTTTAAGTCTTACATAACTTTCTACACCAAAACTGAAATGCTTACATTTCTAAGATATCCTCCATATTTAATCTTTAATTATTCATTGTATTTATCTGCTTAGATTAATTTTTAATGTAATTAATGTATTTCAAATTTGCAATACCCATTTCTATAATTATGAATAGAATTCTTCACAACTGCCAGTAGATGCATTCATAAAACCTTCACCATTTATTGTCACACATAAAAGAAAGAATTAAAAAAGGGACAAGTCCACCTCCCTCTTTAATCCGTTCATCCGTTTGTCAACATGATACACTCCTAGGTCTTCAAATTGTAATCTGACGTTTCTAATCCTACCAGACCTCCACTCGAATCCAAGATACATGAAGAACGTTACGTCCTTTTCTTTTAAAATCAATTTTAACGAGACAAAAAGAATGAAGTTTTATATCATTTTCTTTAAGATTAAATCCAATGGACAAAACGGCAGTTGTTTTTTTAAAAACTACTTATTTTCCTAAAGGATGGGATGAAATGGATTCAACTTGTAGTTTGCACACTTTCTGCTGTTTAAAAAGGAGAACAAATGCTTTTTCAAAAAGTGTCAAAGAATGTAGGTGTGAGAATAATGATAACACAAATTATAAACTAATTATAAATATTACGGTATACCGCTACACACGAATTACTTTATGACAGATTCCAATCACGTTTTAGAGGAATATTAAGGCTAAAAAAGTTTAATTTTATTTGTACCTGAAGCAGGCCCATAAAACAAAACTGAATTAAGCTGATATCTATGAAATCCCCTGTGAACTGGCCTATTTCCTTCAACATTCCCAAGGTGTCAATCCAGAACTGGCAACATTGCTTCCGCAGAAAATTCCAAAACATTTCTATTCGTTGATTGGCTGTGCTTCTTCCATAAATAAAACGTTCCTTTCCCGTCATAAAATCTTGCATCTGAGCAACATAACCGTTTTCTGTGCCAAGATCACCTCTCATTAAGGCCGGACATCCGTGAGGCATCCGCACTGCTTCCACGTAATAACCAGCGATTATTTTTGGATTACTGCTTGTTATGTAAACATTAAGCCAAATAACATGCCTTTAAAAACCATCAAAGCATCCGTTTATACAGAGCCCATATTGTCTGAGTTTATCGTAAGAATCGACATGGCAAATGTAACCCGGTCCTTGTCCAAAGTATTGTCGTCTCCTAAGACGTCTCCTTAGTCGCAATTGTATACCAGCAGGGTCGAGTAACTGCATAAGTATCCCCACGGTATCCCTTGCTATCATTCCATGTTGAAGACATTGTAAATGCATCCAACGATAGCCTTGTTGATTACCGGAATTACTAACATTCTCTTCGATAAAATGGGCTACATCTAATACATCAGAATGAAATCTTCTTCTAACCAGACACAGATTACGCAGTATTCGTTTGAGTGTTCTCATGCTAATGCATACTCCATGTATCTGGGCTAGAAAACTAAGAATTTCTGAGTAACTGAATCCCAAGTGAAAATTAAAGCTGCATAACCTTGAACGATCCATTCAAAATGACAAAATGGTTCCACAATTCAAAGACACTGTAAGTCGTAATTACGAGATAGCTAAGTCGTAATTACGAGATAGTATGTCGTAATTACGAAATAGCTAACTCGTAAATATGAGACAGTAAGTCGTAATTACGAGATATTAAGTGGTAATTACGAGATAGTAAGTCGTAATTACGAGATAGTATGTCGTAATTACGAGATAAAAAATTGATTTCAACGTGGCACTAACCGGCTCCCGTACTTGTGACTTTCGGCCACGTGAATTATTATCTTTCCGGTCGACGTTAAATCGTAATTACAAGATAGCTAACTCGTAATTACGAGACAGATAACTCGTAATTACGAGATAGCTAACTTGTAATTACGAGATAGTAAGTCGTAATTACGAGATAGTAAGTCGTAATTACGAGGTAGCCAAGTCGCAATTACGAGGTAGCTAATACAAATTTAGCAACTGATACTGTGTATTTGCTTGCACGACTGGATGGGATAAGAGTTTGGTCAAGGCCAGTTATGTTACAAGAGTTTGGATGGAATAACAAGATTAATTACATAGAAATAAGCAGCATCAACCCTGATTACGAGATTGCATTGAAATAGGCAATGTCATCCCTGATTACGAGATTGCATTGAAATAGGCAATGTCATCCCTGATTACGAGATTGCATTGAAATAGGCAATGTCATCCCTGATTACGAGATTGCATTGAAATAGGCAATGTCATCCCTGATTACGAGATTGCATCATCCCTGATTACGAGATTGCATTGAAATAGGCAATGTCATCCCTGATTACGAAATTGCATTGAATTAAGGTGGCGCTCTACAGTTTCGTACTTTGCATAGGGTTAGAATTTTAAAGAAAAATAATTTTCTGGGATTTCTTCACTAGTTATACTGGCAATATAATAAAGACTTTGTATATCTTAGGTGTTGGGAGAAGAACTTTCAATTCCCTTTATTTTGATGTATGATTGATGGGTGTACTTTAGGTTCTAGAGTATACAGCTTGGGCTAACATAAGAGCTGCTCATGTAAACAAACTGCTAGATCCACATGGTCATTTTCACTCCCTGGACTTCAGAGGTAAATTGTAGAAAATTGGTACGATAACTTTTTTTTACTTTTCAGATATTTTGTAATTTGTTCATTGCACTTTCAGAAGCTGCTATTGCCTACTTCAGCAAATTTCGTTTTCCCTAGTTTAATAACTGCTAAAGTTAGTGTACGTTTGATTAATTCTGGCTAATTTTTCAAGCACATGGGAGCATCCATTTTGTTATACCATGCGCTTAGATCATTTACAATTTCCACAAGTGCAGTATCCAAAGAAATATCAGCCACATTACATCAAAGTAGCATTGAGATATGCCAACATTATCTCCATTGTGCATGTTACAAATGCAAACAACTTCGCCTCACATACGTCACTATCTGAAAAGTACATATTAACTGGTGAGCGCCCCCTAGGCAATGTCATCCCTGATTACGAGATTGCATTGAAATAGGAATGTCATCTCTGATTACGAGATTGAATTGAAATAAGGAATGACATCCGTAATTACGAGATTGCATTGAAATAATTAGTGTCAATCTTGATTACGAGATAGCACTGAAATAAGCAGCGTCATCCCTGATAAGATTTTTAACATTGGAATTAGCGGTGCCAACCCTGATGTCGAGATTCGACTTAGACAGTTAACGCCAACCCTGATAGCAAGATTATATTGAGACAAGCAACGTCAACTCAGAAAACGAGATTCCATTGAGATAAGCGGTTCAAACCTGATTGCAAGATTGTTAATATACAAATAAGCAGCCTCATCTCTCACATCAAGCTATATAATACTGAAATAATGGAAGCTAACCCCGATATCAAGATTGTAGACAATGAAATATGCAGCATCAACCCTCATAGCGACATAGCATTGAGATAAACAGCTTCAACAACGATGGCACGATTGCTAATACTGAAATAAGCATCGTTAACGCTGATAGTAAGATTGCTAGCAGCGTCAAACCTGATAGCGAGACTGTTAACATTAAAATAAATAGCGTCAGTCCTGATAGCAAGACTGTTAACATTAAAATAAATAGCGTCAACCCTGATAGCAAGACTGTTAACACTGCAATAAACAGCGTCAACCCCGGTTAACATTGAATTAAATAATTCCAGTCCTGATATCAAAACTGAACATTGAAATAAATTGCGTCAAGCCTGATAGCAAGACTGTTGACATCAAAATAAACAGCGTCAACGATGGTAGCAAGACTGCTAACATTGAAATAAATAGCGTCCGTTTTGATAGCAAGACTGTTAACACTGAATTAAATAGCGTCAGTTTTGATAGCAAGACTGTTAACATTGACATAAACAATGTCAACCCTGATATCAAGACAGTTAACATGGAAATAAACAATGTCAACACTGATAGCACGACTTAAAATTGAAATAAATAGTGTGAACCCTGATAGCAAGAATGTTAACATTGACATAAACAACATCAATCCCGAAAGCAATATTATCAAAATGGTGCGATATGATGAAATAATACATTACTTGTTGATGCAGATTAGTAGACATACTTGTATCTGGCTAAATGAACTGTACGATTTCAAGATCTTATAACTTTACAAGATCAAGTTATAAACGACTCGACAGAGTAAATTAGACGTAATTCGTTAAAGTAAATCGTGGAAATAAAACAGCATTATATTGATCGTAACTAGTTTTTGAAAGATAACGTTTTTCTAAAGTATTCTACATCTCAGTTAAAAGATAGTGCACAATGCATCTACATCGCAGTTGAATGCGATAAGATACCAGACTAGTGCATCTCGTATGCGAAAAGATACCAGACTAGTGCATCTTATTTAAATGCTATAATGTACCAGAATAGTTCATATCAATTAAATGCTATAAGGTCCCAGACTATTATATCTAAGTTAGATGCAATAAGATACCAGACTAGTGCATCTAAGTTAGATGCGATAAGATACCAGACTAGTGCATCTAAGTTAGATGCGATAAGGTACCAGACTATTACATCTAAGTTAGATGCGATAAGGTACCAGACTATTACATCTAAGTTAGATGCGATAAGGTACCAGACTATTACATCTAAGTTAGATGCGATAAGGTACCAGACTATTACATCTAAGTTAGATGCGATAAGGTACCAGACTATTACATCTAAGTTAAATGCGATAAGGTACCAGACTATTACATCTAAGTTAGATGCGATAAGGTACCAGACTAGTGCATCTAAGTTAGATGCGATAAGGTACCAGACTATTACATCTAAGTTAAATGCGATAAGGTACCAGACTATTACATCTAAGTTAAATGCGATAAGGTACCAGACTATTACATCTAAGTTAAATGCGATAAGGTACCAGACTATTACATCTAAGTTAAATGCGATAAGGTACCAGACTATTACATCTAAGTTAAATGCGATAAGGTACCAGACTATTACATCTAAGTTAAATGCGATAAGGTACCAGACTATTACATCTAAGTTAAATGCGATAAGGTACCAGACTATTACATCTCAGTTAAATGCTATAAGGTACCAGACTATTGCATCTAAGTTAGATGCGATAAGGTACCAGACTATTACATCTAAGTTAGATGCGATAAGGTACCAGACTAGTGCATCTAAGTTAGATGCGATAAGGTACCAGACTATTACATCTAAGTTAAATGCGATAAGGTACCAGACTATTACATCTAAGTTAGATGCGATAAGGTACCAGACTATTACATCTAAGTTAGATGCGATAAGGTACCAGACTATTACATCTAAGTTAGATGCGATAAGGTACCAGACTATTACATCTAAGTTAGATGCGATAAGGTACCAGACTATTACATCTAAGTTAGATGCGATAAGGTACCAGACTATTACATCTAAGTTAGATGCGATAAGGTACCAGACTATTACATCTAAGTTAGATGCGATAAGGTACCAGACTATTACATCTAAGTTAAATGCGATAAGGTACCAGACTATTACATCTAAGTTAGATGCGATAAGGTACCAGACTAGTGCATCTAAGTTAGATGCGATAAGGTACCAGACTATTACATCTAAGTTAAATGCGATAAGGTACCAGACTATTACATCTAAGTTAAATGCGATAAGGTACCAGACTATTACATCTAAGTTAAATGCGATAAGGTACCAGACTATTACATCTAAGTTAAATGCGATAAGGTACCAGACTATTACATCTAAGTTAAATGCGATAAGGTACCAGACTATTACATCTAAGTTAAATGCGATAAGGTACCAGACTATTACATCTAAGTTAAATGCGATAAGGTACCAGACTATTACATCTCAGTTAAATGCTATAAGGTACCAGACTATTGCATCTAAGTTAGATGCGATAAGGTACCAGACTATTACATCTAAGTTAGATGCGATAAGGTACCAGACTAGTGCATCTAAGTTAGATGCGATAAGGTACCAGACTATTACATCTAAGTTAAATGCGATAAGGTACCAGACTATTACATCTAAGTTAGATGCGATAAGGTACCAGACTATTACATCTAAGTTAGATGCGATAAGGTACCAGACTATTACATCTAAGTTAGATGCGATAAGGTACCAGACTAGTGCATCTAAGTTAGATGCGATAAGGTACCAGACTATTACATCTAAGTTAGATGCGATAAGGTACCAGACTATTACATCTAAGTTAAATGCGATAAGGTACCAGACTATTACATCTAAGTTAAATGCGATAAGGTACCAGACTATTACATCTCAGTTAAATGCTATAAGATACCAGACTATTACATCTAAGTTAGATGCGATAAGGTACCAGACTATTACATCTAAGTTAAATGCGATAAGGTACCAGACTATTACATCTAAGTTAGATGCGATAAGATACCAGACTAGTGCATCTAAGTTAGATGCGATAAGGTACCAGACTATTATATCTAAGTTAGATGCGATAAGATACCAGACTAGTGCATCTAAGTTAGATGCGATATGATACCAGACTAGTGCATCTCAATTAGATGCGTTAAGATACCAGACTAAGTACATCTAAGTTAGATTCCGTAAGATACCAGTATAGTGCATCTCAGTTGAATGCTAGAGTGTGTCATTCTATTGCATCTCAGTTCAATGCTATACCAGACTAGTGCATCGCAGATATTAAATAACAATTTCTTCATTTTATCGGCTGTTAACTAAGAACAATTTTGATATGCCTCATCGATAACAAGATTTTGAATTGGCTGCGATGGCGGACATACTGTATGTCGATTTGGCCCCATGTTCATTTAGGTCCAACAAGATATCGTAAGATGTCTCCTGGTAGAGTGACAATCACAATATGTTGCAGATGTTCGTCGTCTTATTCATGCTAGAAGTCGCATCGGCACCATATGTTATTAAAGACCAACTAAACATCAGAAGAAGTCGCTTGTAAATAAAACCTACTGAATATGACCACCTGTTAATGAGGAGTTTGCGGTCTCTTGTATTTAAATCTTTTTGGCTTCAGCACATACTGGGTTATATATGGTGGCGGGTATATTTGGTAGAAGAACCCAAGAAAACCAAGAGAAGAACAACCGACCCACGGGAAAGAACTGGCAAGCCTTCACACGTACCCACGTTGGTCTGTGCGAAAAGTTTAATCCACGCGAACAGAGGTGAGATACGAGTTATCTATAAATGTGATTGCCTTAGACCACTCGACCACCATATGTCATGTTAAGAAGGAGTGGCGATAGCACTAACGTTGAGATGGCTACTGAGGTGGCCATTTTATGTGCAACGATACCGTTTGCGTTTTGGACCAGCAAGACAGTAAAATGTCTTCTTAACTCAGATCAAGTGGCAGTAAAAATATATTGAACGTCAAATCAGTATTTTGCTTAGGACCGAATATACATTAAAAGTCTCCTAGTGAAAAATCGTTGTTAATATGACCATCTATTCTGGAAAAATACTGATACCAATAGTTTTAAAATGGCAGCTATTGTGGCCATAATCGACATCGCATTGCTATATTTTCACTTGAGACCAACTAGTCATCATAATAATTATTTTCAAAGAAAACTATTTCAATTGGGCTCTCCATTCAGGAGAACTAGCTTTTAAAGATTTATCACGTCCATTTTCAACGTCAGATCGGCACCATGTCCGTTTTTGGTCAACTAGAGATTATGAGAAACGTTTTAGTGAAAACCTCTGAGTCGTGTGCCATCCGTTTAGGAGGAGTAGCGATAGTAACGTTGACCACTGTGCCAGCTATCATGGTAATAACAAACTTGTGTGAAAGAACGATCAACTATCCCAGTATATGTTCTTGCCCATGACCAGAAGAGCTAAAAGGCAAATAAACCGTAGTTACCGTACCGCCCCTAAACTAAAACAACATAACAAGTGATATTGGTTTTCAAGAATTCCTGCATGTTGGCAGTATACAAGAGAGGACGAGATCACTAGTTGCAGGAAAGTGATCCAGCATATAATTAATAATGCGTCAGATACCTGATATTTGAATTAGTTAATGAATGCTTTCATGTAATGTGTTGTGGTTGAGTTTTAAATTTAACTGGTGGTCTCGCACTCTCAAATGTTACCTACTCACAAAGCTGTCTCGAGACAAGGTCCAGGTAAACCATTGAATACAAGAGTATAAATGTGACACGTATAAGGTTTAAGAATGTGCTGTGAAAAATTGGGAACGGAATTAAAATTTTGAAAACAGTTTCGGTAGTTGACTAAAACGGCAATTTGGTCAAAACCTCACTACGAAGTAGAAAAATGGTATCGGAAAGCGTTGACGAACATCTTGATTAACTATGAAAAAAAATGCTGAAAATTGTTAGCTTATTTTCAGCACGTGATTTGTGTGCATACTCTGTGATATCATAAAGTAAAATTAAAGATATAATAAACTGTAATAATACAATCAATACTATGTATGGTATCAGAAAATTGAAATAAAAATATAAATAGGTTTATGTCATATTATCCAGAATTTCAATCAATGGCGAGAATGATCTGTCGTGTAAAAATGGTTTCTTCTAGGTTTCTTTGAATGTTGTTTGGTTCTCGTGTATTTGCATCCAAGATTAATATTTGATTACAAAACCTTGATTTACTTATTGGTACCTAATCCATGGTTACTAAATTCAGTTACAAGTCTGCATAAATCATTTAAAATGTAATCTGTGAATTTTAGCACAATAATTCGATCCTCTAGCAAACTAAACATTAAAGTCCATTTCATTTTAGATTCTTTTTTTCTGATGTGTTAATCATAATATATTATGTAAATGAATGTGGTAACTTAATTTTTAACTACTTTGTATATCTCGCAACAACAACAATAATAATAATAATAATAATAATAATAATAATAATAATAATAATAATAATAATAATAATGAAAAGTGTACCTTTAGACAACAACACCACCACCACCATCATCATCATTTCTTTATATCTTACATCATGCATACTGGTTTTACAAGAATGATCACTACTTGTATGGCCTTAAGCTTGCATTTAAGAAACCAAGTAGATTATTTTGTATTCCTTTATGTCTTCTTTTTTGTTGCTGACTGCTTAATGTTGACATGATATTTTTGTAATTCTTAACCTGATTCACTTCAGAATAAGTTCACAAAACCTAGAATATATGTCACAAAGCTTTCTTCACATCCCGTAGTCGGAATATCGTATTTCTTGTGTGTGTGTGTGTGTGTGTGTGTGTGTGTGCAAAAAGACTCGATCCACGCGCACTAAAAACATAAGTGAATATGTTTTGTTTTCGTGGTGGGGTATTTCTAATCACAATAAATTAGTTATAATTAATGCATCAAAGAGTTAATAACCGTTACTTTAACATTAATATAACCAAATATTAACTAGTGGTTATTATTGGATGGGGAAATACCAATGATACAAATATACTGATACATATTCATTAATATTTTACAAGGCATCAATAGGAACACTTATTCCTGCATACAATGCAATTAGAGGTAAAACGCTTACGGGTTCGTGCAGCGTGACAGATTTTGCTTTGTGGCCGAGAAGTGCCGAAAGTCTATGTTACGGACACTGTATGCACAGTTCTACAGCACATGTCACGGACAATGTATGCCAAATTCTAAACCCCATCTCAGGGACAATGTATGCACAATTCTAACCCATGTCACGGACACTATATGCCCAATTCTAAACCCCATGTCAAGGACACTGCATAATTCTAAACTACATGTCACGAACAGCATGTTACATTTTTAAAATGCACTTGCAGAAAGTAAATATTTTAGTCATTTGAACAAATCTGCAGAGATATTAGCTTGTCAAACTTAGAGTGTATGTAGGAAATTACCGATTTTGCATATTTTGTAATGCATCTAGTCATTTTAAATGGCATAGTACTGTTACGGTATAGAAAACATGTTTATATTTTTGAGTGAGTTAGAGTAGGATTTTTAAACGTAGCTTTAACATTTTTCATTCATATCGCTACGATGTCTGCAGTGAAGCAGTTAATAGTGATGTCTAGCACTGGGATATCATGCCGCAGACATTTAGTATGATGTCCCACCCAGTCAATGCTAGTAGCAATTGTTGAAGTCGATGAAATAACCCGGCCGGGGATCGAATCCACGACCTCGCGGTTCCGCGGCGGACGCACTAACCACTAGGCCACCAGAGAGGTTTATATTTTTGAACAAGTCATAGTTTGTTATAAGTTTCAGTATATACCTATCTTGTTACTATTTAATAGCTAGTTTGACAAATTAACTTAATTTTAAAATTTATTTTTCCCTGTTGTATATTAGTGGATTTCGACAGGGATCTTAACGGGCTCGTTAATTTTCGTATATAGGCTACATAACTTTTACAGGAAATGCATTTAAACGCCCACCCACCCACCATCCCCGCCCTCCCCAAATGACGTCCCTGGATTGTGAAGACAAGTAAGCATATTTGTATTTGTTATGGTAAGTACGAGTTTTATCGCAAAGACGCCGCGTATATGGCCGACACAGTGTTAATAACACAACCGCGACAGTGAATGATAAAATTGCTGGTGAAATCGTCTCCGCGATAGATTTCATCGATGACAAACGGTATTTTATGCAAATAATATTTTTTTAGCGCTCTCTATTACGAAATTTATCCGATTTGTAAACCTGATATTAACAGACTAGCACCAATGAGATTTTCATCGTTGTCTTCGTCAAGGCTGAATTGTGTAACTGAGCGAGTAATTGAGCATTTTGCAAATGCGACATTGAGTAACGGGTTAACGGATCGACGACGTGAAAAAATAGCTAATTGGATTGAATCTGCATGTCTGTATGGCTGCTTTAGAGTTCCAATGATGGAAAAATGATAATTTTTTTCAACCGACGGCGAATTATATCGTAGTCATTCTCTTGATGAAACGAAGATTTTGATCTGACAACTTTGAAGAATTACTGAGAAATTGTTTTACGATTGCGTCAGTCGCACGAAAAAGAAAAAAAAATGGAAGCCAACACACGCTCGAGTTCTCAGCAATGTTCAGTTAAGCTGTTGTTAATACGAACATGGCAGTTTGTGGAATACCCGGTATAACAGCAAAGACTTCATTTCGGTTGATATGCCGCCTGTTATCCCGGGAGTTTTTTTTTTATAGGTAAAGACGAATGCGCCGGAAATTTTGTCGTGATTTGGATATCCCAAGCAGGAGATGACCCAATTGATGGACCATTATCTGATTTTGACCTGACCGGGTTTGTCTGTATAGTGTCTTTTGAGTCCGCTAAGGATCTTCATCCAATTCGTTATGTCTGGTTTGGTAGACATCTTTCAGAAGCGCGCTGAGCTTTCATAGTGCTGTTAAGATACATGCATGATATTGTAATATTAACATTGTTGACAGTAAGTGTAGCAAATATATCATATCACGCGCATACAAAAGTTTGGTTAACTTCACCTGTGTGTATTAGTCATGACGATGTCATCAGCGATTTATCGAAATATGTCCAGATACTCGCATTGATCATATTGTCAATGAAGCTCCTAATGTTCTCAAGATTAAACTCAGCAACAGTGAACAATAAACCGCAAAGGATCTTGCTAGAAATATAATCGGCAAGTTTACTCAGGGTGGCGTGATTAGTCATTCACGATTTATTATGGATTCCGCCGAATATGAATTCGTGGTCGCTGTTACGGCGACGAAAGAAATATTATCATTCAAAGAAAACCCCATCTTGTCTGACGGAACACAAGTAGGTGTTATTGGTTAAATCAATGGCGAATCACCGCAATACACGCATCTAAGAGTTTCGTTGCCTCCATATGTCTCGATAAATTCATTAACGATGATAAATAGATTTCCGCGCACAACATTCAGAGTTGCCACGGATTCGTTTTTTATCGATAAGAAAAACTCGGTGTTCTTATCGAGGATGCATTGTGGAGATCATGGAGAATACAACAGGAAGAGATATGCAATTATAAACCAACTGCAGGTGTAAGATATTGGATTTTTATGAACGCGATCAGATATCTCAACCATCTTTTGCGGCGTCAGTGCATGATCCGGTATCCAGAGACAAATTGTGTATTTGAATGGACCTGGCTGTTGTGGCAAGAAAACTTGGGTGATCGAATTAATTACATTTCCAAGCGATGACATGATTGTGCTAACACCAACACATAGACTTGCCAGGGAGATGAAGACCTGAGAAGTTAATTTGTGTACTTATCATAGCTTTTTCAGATACAAGGGCGATGTGTTGACGCCTCACAGGATGGGTAATAAATAAATCCCCGGGGATATTATTTGGGCTGAAATATGCACAGTGTCGCTGGACACATTAAAAATGTTTCTTGATTGGCTGTTGTCGCAAAAACACAGCTCTGATTATGTGTGGAGATCACGGTCAGCCACCATCGTTTACTGGAAAATCTCGAACACGATTTGCTTAAACGTTTTGTTGATTATTATGAAGAAATCGAATCGATGTCGACCACAGATCAATTGATGATAAATTAAAAACAACTTAAAAATTTAATCTGGTTGTTGCAAATAAAAATCAGTGTAGGGCATTAGGCACAGTAATAAGAGAAACTTCCATGGATGATTTCTTACAACGTGGACTCCAAACGATTTAATAGTAGCAAGTAAAAAATAACTCGTGATACACTTCAGCAGCAAATTTTTATTTGCATAAGAAAAAGTTCCCGACGCTACCAACGTCGTTGTGTTACAGACCAGCTTATATACGACGGTAAAACATCAACATTGATATACCAGGACGAACTGAGAAGTAAAATGTAGTATTAAACGATATTCTCATGGTTGATATTAGCATTGTTGAGGACGCATTGCGCGCGGACAAATCTCCATGGATGTTAGGATTCGCGATGACGATAAACTCATCTCACAAATTAACTATTTCTGATACTCGAGTTTGGATCGTAGATAATCATGTCGAATGGTCAAACTTGTTCTTTTTTGGCAGTATGTCGAGTTATAAGAATATTTCAGCTGCGAAGAGTTTAATCGAAGACGCAGATATCGTCGATGATATAACCGACGATAGCACAATCAGAAAAAATAGCCAGTTATAAGCTAAGTGATAAAAAAAGGTAATTAAGATTTTGATATCGATGTCGAATTTATCATGATACTGAAACAGAAACAGAATAATCACTGTGCCAGATGTAATTGTGTAATGTTATGGTGGTATCTGAAAAACGATTTAAAACAATTTACCGTGGATAGAAAAGATAGTGGTCATACACGGGAAAATATGATGTTAACTTGTCTTGAGTGTAGTCGACGTCCATGTGCTAGTTAAGGGATCGGGGCGACAATTGTGTATCTTCGGGAATTATTTGTAATTCTTCACGCATAAATTCACGTTGAGGAGCTGTTGAATCTAATCAGTACATTGCAGGTCTACCTGTGGATGTAACTACGCTGGAAATTGTGTGTTGTGATACCCCAGACTGTATCAGTTGGTCTGTTTTTACCACCTTCAAGTTCACCAGGTTCATATCAATATCTCACGGTGACATTATCCAGAACTTGATATGCTGACGAATCATCTTGCACAGGTATATGATCGCGTGTGATTGAGTTAACAGGTTCCATGTTAATTTTGCGAATGATTTCATTATTTAGCGCAGATATCACACTTTGTAATCTTAAAAAATCATTCGCGAGATATTTTCTTTTGAATTTACTACTTCCCGTATTGATATTTAAATAACGTCTCAGCATGTGTTCTTTTAAATCTCTCAACAACGGCCTGATCGCGATGAATCGCAGTATGTCCTCCTTATTTTTTTATGTTGTGTTGTTTGATCAAAAATGATATTGCGCCTTGCAATTCTTTGCAAGGTTTAACTTGTATTTGCTGTGGCCATCGTAGACCACCTCGGTCATAAATTCGTTTAAACGTAGAAGCTACTCCACCAGCTGGTTATGTTGATAACTGTTCTGCTTCTTTGTATCTACTTGCAAGATGAACGACAGTTAATGCGTATTTGTATGTTTTATGACGTCTAGTATAATGTTGTAAAAATAAAATATCAGCCCGATGATCTTCAGTAGGGAATCAAACATCAAAATGTTCGTATTGTATTCGTTTAGGCGGTGATAGATAGATGTACCATATCGGTTGTCGGGCTAACCATGTTGCTGCGGTGGCGCAGTCAACACCTACAGTTTCGGCAAGTTTACTAATCGTGGCGCTACCTCTCCAATATCCGCTCGGAGAATAATACACCGACTCCATTATTAATTTCAAGCCCCAAATACTAGTTTACCTTTCATATTGATTTTTAATAAACAGTTCCTTTAAAGTTTTTTTAATTTTAAATGGAATTTAATGCGTGATTCAATTTAACATCTGTGATGTGTTGCTGCTGAAGATCATTTGATCGATAAGCTACATCATGAGCGTGACAAACATGTTCGATAGCATTTATTGGATATTCGCCTGGTTTTGGTTGGTCTTGTTTGTCAAGTCTAATATCAAGTCTGGAATTATATCATGCAAGGTGTTTTTTTCATAGGTATTTGGCCCATGGAATTCCCGGTAATTTGGCTAACTTGGCTGAAATATCACCCTCGTGTTGTATTTGTTTGAAACCCGACTTATAGGCTGGGATAAATGTAAGTTTGAGTAACACAGCGTTACACCCATTAGGATGGGTGCTATTATCTGTGTGTCTGAATCTAACCATTAGGATGGATGCTATTATTTGTATGTCTGAATCTAACCATTAGAATGGATGCTATTATCTGTGTCTGAATCTAACCATTATAATGGATGCTATTATCTGTGTCTGAATCTAACCATTAGAATGGATGATATTATATGTGTGTCTGTATCTAAACATTAGGACGGATGCTAATCTCTGTGTCTGACCATTACGACGGATAATATTATAGTGATCTAGTAATTAAGGAAGATGATATTATATGTGTATAGCCAATAGGGTGGATCATGTTATATATGCCTAACAATTACGATGGATGGTTTTATCTGTGTTTATCCATTAGGATGGATGATGTTATCCTATTACAGCTATGCATTATAAGTAAATTTATAGAAGGGTACATACGTTCCCAATTAAAACATGTAACAACGGCCAATAGACCAATGCCATATAACGTCACGTCAATAAACCTCATTGACGCGTTGCGTTATTTAACAGAATATCGGCCCGGTTTTAACTTTGTATTTCTGGTCATGCTAACAAATGAAAGCAAATTTCCGATACAAATATAATCGTGTTCAGGACATGTTTACTTGTGCAAATGGAAATCTGCTATTGACTTGTGTTACGTATATCTGATTTAATATAAATTTATTTTAATTTAATTGTTTGTTTGTCGGATTAGAATAATTTTCATTTTTCATTATATGCTATTGTAATGTACTTTTATTGATGATGTTTTTTTTTCTTCAGAAAATCGATTGACTGAACTATGTTTTGGTAAGCAAGTAATGTTGACCTAGATCGTGACCTTTATTCAGTGTTAACCGCAACCATTTACACAGGTTTCATTTTAGTTGTAAAATGAATGGTTGTTGTCAAGGTCAAGATTGGACTAGTGAATTAAAACGCAAACAACGTAAAAGTAAAATGATTGTTTCTCTTCAGGGTCATTTTAGGAGTACGTCATATAAACACGATCAAGTGACCACTCCATTTCTTCTCTCGATTTCGCAAGTTGATGATGTCTTTTGCAAAATGTATTATTAGAATACGATATAATTACTTTGCATTGAAATATAGTTAGCATCTGACGTTAGATCGTTTTCTTTTGTTGTAGCCAGTGTTTGAATCCATGTTAATTTTCTTATGTTGATTTGGATTTTATAAGAATTAATAAGTATCTCGGGAAATATTTTATGTGCTCATGTATAATTCTTTCACAGAGACAGTCTATCAAAATTGTATTCGGATTTCCATCACCGGAGTGTTATCTATTGTGAATTTACAAGGAACTAGATAAAAAAAAGTACAGACCACATCATACGTCATCATCTTCCATCTTGGATTTTCCAAAAGGATTCGAACTTGAATTTATTGGAACATTTCATTACTAGGATTTCTATAATTTAATTCGTGGACTATTCTCGGATTACGTTCGGATTTGATTTTTAAAACTGTAATTCTATTTCCATTTTTACAATTTTTTTCTCCGAGAAATACATTATTTTGTTAAATTTTTATCAAGCGTACCGGTTTCATGTTTTGTATGTTACTGTATTTTGAGAGCCTAAACACGTAACACAATGTAGAATCTGTCGCAAGTTATCCCGTACGAAGTATATCATCACTGAAATGCATCTTATGTTTAATAACTGATGTAGTAGATTAAAAGGCAATACTAATATCGTACGTTAATAATTAGAGATGAAAACTGAAAATAATACTGATGATGAAAATCCGACATAGTCAATCAAAAGCAATGGTTTTTTTTTCATTGCTAGATGATATTAGGCTACGCATAGCATCTTCCAATAATGGTATTTGATATAAGACAGCTAAAATAATAATTATATATATACTGTCTTGAAGATAATTGTATATATATTATATATATATATATATATATATCCATTCACTTAGTCGGACAAATGTTGTGAATGGCCATTTCTCCCCCACGCACTCTTTGTGTTATATCGGTAATGCTATGTTGTAGGCATAGTGGAAATTTGCTGAAAGCTTTCATTACTTATATTAGACCTTAAATAAAAAGGCTGATATAACTATGTAATCTAGATTTAGGAGTATTGAAATGTTAACTACGGTATCTAATGTTGTGTTTACTACATTATGAAATACCATGTTTTAGTATCGAAGAGTTAGCCGAAAAGAAACAACCCATAATGAATATTATATATGACATATCTGTTACATACCTCTCGTTTGTAGTTCCAAAGTCCCAACTTTGACTATACTGCAAATAGCCTGTTTTGAACTTGCACTGGCCATCGTGTCTTTTCAAGGAATTGTGGATACAACCGTGTTGACTCTAAGACGAAGTGAGTTGTCAACCTAAGACTGTGGCTACGTTATGGCCTGGGCTGCAAAACGTAGAGCAAACGTGCAGTCGAAATCAATATATATATATATATATATATATATATATATATATATATATATAATTTTCAATGTAGCAATTATTCAAAGAATATCCACTTGTGTACAAAATATCAATGTCAGATATATATGTACTTGTATAAAATACCAAAATTGTTTTAGATCAAAGTGGCATAGTAGTCAAAAGCACTAGTCTTTACAGATCACTGCCATCTCACCAACGTCTACGTGGCTTCCAGACTTTATCGGTCCAAAGTGGTTATATGAGAAAGCTGACAATAACCTCCAATGGTTCGGTAGTTCTTACCGTGGGTATATTATATATATGCATTTGTTGGAACATGACAAAAGATTACTTATTCCAATAGAACAATAAATTAGTCGGGTAAGGAAACATTCACGACCTAGCTCGTTGCAGTATACTTATCACATTATGTGTAGTGTTTGGTTTGTGTATTAATAGCAATAAGGTTTTGCACAGAAGCATAGAAGAAACACAGTGTGTAAAATCACAAAGGTTTGATTTTGAGGGAATTGTGTACATGTTATAAGCACCAGTCTTCTTATATGATTATAAAGTTGCAAAATGCACATTTATATTACTGTGTTGACAATGGGGGACTACTGTCTAGTCAATGTCTGTGGCTGGTCAGTCTAACGAAACACACATTCATTTCGCCTATGTTCACAATTAACGGAGATTCTTAGCAGGTCAGTTTATGAAATACTATTAGAATTACATTAATTGTCGAAGGCATTTATTTTCCATAAACGATACAGACGCATAGCATGTTTGAGTTTAGGCTTGATACAGATGTGAAAACCACCAATTGTTTTACTAACAGCCCGAGTGTAGGATGGTGTTTACTCTGATAAGAACTATGTTGCATTAATATTCTGAAATGAAAATATTGTTAAGGTTTACATTTTCTTTTGGAGGAGGCACAATGAGTAACAGGGTTAAAATTAAAATTGCCAGTCTGCAAATAAAGCCTCTTGTGTTTGTACGTTCATCCAATTACACTCAGGTATGTTTCAATAATCTTCCATAATCAAATTCATCATACCTCTGAATGTGATAAGATTATGCACCCAGGTAGAGAACGTGCTGTTTTAATTGAACCGTCTTGACTGACTGCCAAATAACACTTAGGACGAATGACGAAAGACGGCATACCAATAACTTACTGGCTTCGATCTGGTAAAGTAGAACAAGTGCGCAAATACTTTTACCACTTTCTTTGCAAAACAATGATAATGTCTTTTTCTATTAATAGATAAGTCATGCATATATTATAGACCCATTTTGGATGTTGTTGGTTTGGTGTTTAACGATATTGCTTTGGCCTAGATATGATACACCTGTTGGCAATTATATATGGTGGGAGAATTATCAGAATTTTCGGACTAGTGGCGAAAATAAATTTAATGTGTCCGTCCATTCACATGTAATAGACAACGGCTGTATGCATATCACCAGCCGGGATGCTAGCTGATCGATGTCGGGAATGTAGCAAAAGCACCCAGACACGCTGAAGTTTTAGCTACGCTACAAGCTATGGGAGTAGACATGAAGCAGATAGATTGACTGCAAAATGCCGGATACAACAAATATATGTTTTACCCGGTAGACTTGCAACTGCCTCTCCTAACGCAAAGGAGTATAAATGTCAAAGACTTGACGGCTGAAATAAATCAGGCACCCCATTCACAAGATAAATAGGGCCCAAATCTGTAGAAGTGTTGATAAATGGCTTGCCCCTACATGTGGAAACTGAGGAGATCATAGACAAAATGTACACCAAACTGAATGTTAAGATCATATTGCATAAGCTGCCACAAATATGGGGCTTCAACCCCATTGCATCAGGAGTAAGATAATCAACCATACCAGAGAGGATGCGAATCAATTTCCGCCGTTCTTTTACTGCATGGGTTTCAAGCTACGCTTATGGTATAGGGATTGTGAAGAAGACCGCAAATTCCCCAAGTGTGGGGAGACAGAACATGGACATAGCTTTTATTATCATTTGTTTATGTAACGTATGATGGTTCTTATCTTACATTTCTTCTTTTCGATTTTCGAATATGCACACACACACACACACACACACACACACACACACACACACACGAGACTGTAAGTGCATCAATTCAACTAGTGACAATACTAAAAATATAATGCGCAGACAATATTAACTTATATTGGTGGGTGGGGTGAGAGGAATGAGAGGACATCATATTTAGACACATACATACATATTCATTGGAGGGCTTTAATAATAAGACATTTCAATGCTCGTTGGTTTGCTTACTTTTCTCAGCTTTTGTTGTTATCAAGACAGTGACCATTGCTTTAATATATTGTAAGATACAAAAGAATGAATTACTAAATAAATAAATACAATCATAAAATAATAAATAATGTTGTGCACAATTATTAGGAACTAAAATAAGAAGCATTAACAATAGCCAGACGTATAGTCATTCCTACCTACCTTCCTACTTGCCTGCATACCTATCTACCTACCTACCTAACTAAATAGCTGCTACATACATACATGCATACATACATACATACATACATACATACATACATACATACATACATACATACATACATACCTTTTATAGCGCTGTAGGACAAAGTTCTTTATCAGTTTTTATAAGTTCATGTGGCAGAATTGCTGTTTTCCAGTGTTTTCACAACATACCAAATGTGTACACAAAATAGAGTATATTAACTGGATAATTGGATTGAGAAGGTGCCATATTGAGTACATATACTTTGAGGGGATGCACGGAAAGTGGACACGACGAAATACCACCGCCAGAAAAGCCTATCTCTACGTATCAATAGTTGTTGTAATATCAGAAAGTTTCATGGGTATATTTGGCAATTTTCCAAAGAAATCATCAGTGGTCTCAACAATTTTTCTAAACATTTTACGAAGATTTGCAAACGCGCCTACATGAACATCATTTTAGCCCGTAGCGTTGATAGTGTAATAAATTTGGAGTATGTGTTAGTGAATTTGAACCATGCTGGGGTCGTTAGTAGTGAATTTGATTACAAGCCGAATGACTGTCCCTTTTTGTAACATAGTCCATATTAAAATTCCGAGGTGTATAAAAGTATTGTGATTGAAGAGGCAGTATTTATGGTTGGAAATCAGTAAATTATAGAATGGAATCAATAAGTTGGAACTTGGGAGGTACCGTTTATGTGTCCATAGTGGAAAATGGGTGTATGTATATGAGCGTGATACGCCGGAAATTCTGTGGATTGACTGGCCTAGTGTCGCGCAGTTAAATATTTCCCAGTTAGTAAGGGAATACTAGTGGAATTTCCATGGCATGACAAGCTATCGGTACGGAAATCGGATGATAATGGAGAAAAACCATGCTAAGGTGCGGTTAATGGACTCTTGGGCAAGTTGTCTCATCTGGGTCGCCAATTGATTAGAGCAAAGATTATTAATTATAGCAGACACGGCTTTCTTTCCATTTTACAACTCAAGTTGTATGGAAGTCTTTGGAAATTTGGGGAAAACATATGACTTCCAGCGTGACTCGCGCCAGGGTTTTAACACCGCTCGGTCAAGTGAATACCCCTGTGCGTGTAACAATAGTTTATTGTTTATGGTATCTACAGTTTTTTGTCACAGTGTCACTGACAGATGTTTTATTACCAAATGACTTTACTTTTTTCGAGTTCATGTTGAGCTCGCCTATCGTTGTATCAGCACATTTTCTTTCTCGACCATTAATACTATCTAGTACAGTTGAAAAAAAGAACACCTGGTCTAATCATAACCAGTGAAATCAAACACCGCTATGTAGTTTTCGGTTACTTCATTATTTTAACAATAATACTCCATTAAGTCTAACATTTATTACTAGTTGTTAATTTGCCTAGTATCTAGTGAAATATAACCACCTCATTTTGCTCCACATCTACAAGATTTAACAATTCGGATATTCCATCCTCGATCAATTTTTTTGTACATCCTTGGTTGCCGATATGTCACCGGTGGGTTGGTTTAGGCTCCAGAGAGATCTCCCGTAAATATCAGTCATTACATTTTAAGATCTTTCTAAAAAGTGATGACTCGTGTATTCGTTTACGGTTTTATGAGGTGGTCATTACTGGCATCCATGAAAGTTATATTTACTTTACCATCAGCAACAGCAGCACCTCGCCAGATTGCACCATTAACATTACCTTTTCTAACGAGGACTGTGTTTAGCTCCAAAGATAACCTTTATTTCATTTCTGCAAAATCAGAAACTATGAGACAGTGGAATTCGCACATGAAAAACATCTACACCATCCTTTCAACATTGATACACGTGTTGCAAATCCAAGGATGTAATTAGTAATAACACCTTTTATAATATCAAAAGTAACTACTGGTGTCTGTAATTTAACATACTAAACATGATCAGCGCTATCAATAATATCCTTCGAAAACATCATAGATGGACCAGCCGATCTTGTATAACCATCAGAATATCTCGCTAAACCTATTATTGTTGTGGCTATATTCACATCATTCTGAAGAGATTCAATCTCTTTTCCATCAATCATATATGTAGCGCTACTGAACAGCTCTTTAATCCTATTGTTAACAAAACCAACTCGTGCAATTAATGCATATGATACTGCTACATGATTAACATCTTCAACAGTTGTTACGAGTTCTCCTTCTACTTAAATAAATGCCTCGTCGTTCAGGAAGTATTTACTTGTATCCTGAACTTGAAGTTCGATGATTGATCGACTATTTAGCTGTACTGCATTATAATAATAAAACTGATAATTGTGTACAGATTCATCTTTGAGCATCGGTGCGTCTATATCATTTTATTATAAATTTCTCGATCTAAGTCGTGATCTCAAACCGCATCCCGCTATTAAATTTGCAGTAATATTTCTTTGCACTTAGTCAGATCCTTGATTTACCAAGGCTAGATTTTGATCCGCGGCTTGGTTTATTATTTTACTGGCATTTGCGGGCATAATTTACGTGGATTGCATTTTTACTGGCTGTGGGTTCATCGTATTAATTGTGTTAGTCTTTCTTTGGCTGCAGAAAACGCCTTACTAGCAATATTACCAATATCACCAGGAGCTTTTTCACGAATAACATTAATAGTTTTCATCGATAATTATTTTGCGATTGGTGCTTTTTTTGGAAGCCATCCATGCAAATAACCCTTGAATAACATTACCAAGACCATCTCTGTAAATTGTTCTAAAAAAGGGGAATCGCGAGTTTATTGCCCTGACCATGTAGGTTTGTAATGGTGATAATGTATGATCATCTTATTTATTATCGTTATGTCTAATCGTAGTGACAATTAACCGCCGGTGCAGATCAGTCACTCTGATTACCATCAACGAGTTCATCGATAAATTATCGATATACACCGATATCCACGAAACCGCTTTAAAATAATATTTGACATATATCAGCGGCTTCATTAATTAGTTATTTCCAACTCGTGCTGCCCCAATGAGTATTTATAATCGCACTCTGTCGGAGAGAATATTATTAAGAGAGGCAACAAGACCAATCCCGCGAGTTCGACTCGGAAAAATGCCACTTCGTGTTGCTCCTTCTTCCTCCCATGTACTAATTAGTCTTACGGATGATCTTTCTACTTTTGCTATTTTTGTTTGTTCACTAGCATTTTCAAATTTCGACAACAGTCTTTGTTGCGGTGAGAATAAATGTTGTTGTTGCAATGCGAAAGACTGTTGTTGTTGTTCCTTAAACCTCTATTAAGTGTTTTTATTTTTCAACAAGCGTACCAAACTTATAATCATCACGACTGACTTGATTTTTATTGTAATATATACAATATGCCCATTTATTAAAATTATCATTACTTATTGTTTCATGACCTGATTTTAGCATTTAAAATTTATCATACTCATCAAATACTATTTTTGCAGGTAAATCAGGTTATTTTGTATTTTTAATATTCTCGATAGATTTTCTCAAAAAGTTATGAGATCAATATTCTCCCTTCTTATTTTAGGTTTCGCTGCAAGTGTTTCTTTCACGTCAGTGATTTCATTACGAAAGTTATCTTGAGTATTTCTTGATCTACAGGAGGATGTTGAGCTGTAACTTCAGTATTTTCTTTATATTTTTTCAAGTTCAGGAAGAACACATATTTTTTATTTCTTCTCCTTCACTCTTTCCATATATGACCTCCCTAGTGGTTGTAGTAACGGGTTTGAATAATTATTCTATGACTTTTGCAAAATCAACTAGAAATTCTTGTCGTTGCTGTATTTTTTGTCTGACAGAATCACGTTCGGGTATATTTTTTTTTTCGCCGCTAGCTTTTATTGAGCTAATCTAGTTGTTAATGATTATCCTACCGTTATTGTTATATGATTTGTTATAAATCGTAGCAGCAGAGAGAGTGTGACAATGAATATGCGTCTCGGTTGGTCAGATGAGTTATTTCTGTTTTGACACATTATTTTGTTCGATTTTGGAGGAGGCCTTTGTTTGCCAAATAGACGCCTGAAAAAGTTGTAGGGTTTACCCTCTCTATGGTCGGGCTCCATTTTTCCTTAGTATGTCACTGGCTAACACAGTAGTTTAAACAGGTCACACTGTAATTCTCACTGGTTTATAAAACACCAGACAAAGCAATGCTGACGCAGCACAGTATTTTGCACTCATTATTAGAAACATCAGACATCAATTTTTGAACACGGCTTCCAAGTCGGTATATAAATCATGAACAAAGAGATGGTCAATTATTTCCGACAGATTTTGGTGAATCTATACAGGGCTTCGTTGAACGAAAATATTATTTTTTATATTAGTGCTTTCAATATTTGGGAAGCTGTAGCCATGATAGAGGATACAACCACCTAAAGAAACATTGCGAAACAAATTGTTACACGCTGCAAGTTCAGTTAAACAGGAATTAAATTATACCTTTCTATTTCTTACTTCATATTGTCAAAAATAAAATATGTTGAATATCTCGTTTTCAAACTCTTAAAATCCTTGTGTACATCAAGCTAAGAGACGAGTGTTTCATGTACTGCTGTACTTCATGAGGAATCGTATTTTTCTGTTGTTGTTTTTTATCATTACTTTATAACAGTATACACAATATGTTTGCATTTTTAAACATGTCATTGCTTTGAAAATATAGGTATCAATATGTCCCTGACATGTTATTATTTTCCTAGCTAATTTGATAATTGTACCTAATTTTAAAATTTATTTTTCTGCATATCGTATCATATTTTGCAGGATTGGGAAGACACATGTGGGTATATTTGTTTTTATTATTATGCAAATACCTTTGTTTGTTTCGTTCTTTTGTACAAGCTTTTGAATTTAAATGTTCGTTATCATAAAGTATCTGCTGGGGAAATAAAAGGTTGCATCTAAATGATATTTAATTGGAGCTAACCATTAGAGTGTTCCTTGTTATCTGAATATAATTATCAGGATGGAACATGTTATCCGTGTCTAACTATTTGGGTGGATCGTGTTATCAGTGTATAACCATTAGGGTGGATCATGCTATATTATGTCTAATCATTAGGTTGGATCATGTTATATTATGTCTAATCATTAGGGTGGATCGTGTTATATTATGTCTAATCATTAGGGTGAATCATGCTATTATACGTCTAATCATTAGATGGATCGTGTTATCAGTGTATAATCATGTTGTATATTTCCAACCATTAGAATGGATCATGTCATCTATGGCAAACCATTAGGGTGGATCATGTTATATATGTCTAACCAATGGATCATTCCTCAGAACACCTGTTAGTGCAACCAATAAACATATTGCATATCATGTCAAACCAACAAACCCCGTTGGCGTGTTACATGATTGAATGAAAATATGGTAGCATGGGACTACGACCTACGACCCTGTATTCTGTTTTTGAGGGCTGAATAAGGAGAGTACCTGCTTTGTTTGGTTTTAATTTTGCATTTATGATGATGCTAAGCAAATGAAGATACATTTTGATAAAAATGTAATCGTTTTTCTGACGACTGTACTTGGTGCAAATGGAAATCTGCCTTTGACTTGATCGACAATGTAGAAATTGTCAAAAGTTCTCCATTCTTAAAATATCATCATTTAAAATGTATCTTATGTTTATAACTAATGCATCATGTTAAAAAGGCATCCTAAAACTGTAACTTTATGATCATTAGAAGCAAGACCTGAAAATAATAATGATGATGAAACACCGACTTAGTAGAGGAAACATCAGTTGTTGTTGTTCAATATCAAGTTGTAATAAACTGCGTGTGGCACAATTTAACAAGAAAATATAAAACAGTTCAAACATTATTCAAATAGCAACTGTCGTTATACTGAATAAAATTATCATTTGATATTCATCCGCAGAGTCGGACTACTGTTGCGAACGTAAATTATTCTCCAAAGGGGCTTATTCAAACCTTAACGTAATGATCATTATAGGCAAGAACTAAAAATCTGCTCAAAGATTGCGCTGCATATATTACATTAAATAACAAATCAGATTGAACAATTGTATCTAAATTTAGGCTTCTTAAAACCTTGATTTAAATTGCACCTGCTGTGTTTAGTATAGTTTGGAACACCATGTATTATCATTGATGTGTTGGTAATTATTATCAAGGTTTTCATATATGACTTATCTATCATATATCTTTCATTTCTAGTTCGAAAATCCCACTTTTGACTATTGTGCAAATAACATCTTGTGATCTTACAGCGGCCATTGTGTCTTTTCAATCGATAAAAACTAGGTGAAATGAGTTATTAACCAAATACATTGACAATGTTAGTTAGGCCCGGTCTGCAAAATATAGAAAGCAATAAATACTGTTAAATTTAAAAAGTATCAAAAGGATATGAGCTTGTATATAAAAGACCAATAACGTAGGTATAATTTGGTATTTACTATTATATAATACCAAAATTATACAGGTTCTCGAGTTAACGAGTAGCCATTAGCCAATATCTCACATATGACATCAGTTAAAATGTGAAGCATTATTGCAAAAGCTGGCAAAGCAAATCTTCCTTTCTATGTGACTAGTCGCCACTTCAATTATTACACATATTCAACTGGTATCCGAAAATAATCGAGATTCATTTTGGTCATATCGGACAATAAATACCTTTCAAAATAATGTTATTTTAGTAGTAGTTTATATATTAATTATATATGAAATCCTGCTTTTTGACACGGGTATATGATTATATATTCATCTATTTCGACCGATAATTGAACAATATACTGACTAGAAATTAGTCTCCTTTGCACTAATGAATGCTTATTTCTGTAGTGTTCTGCAAAATCAATCGGCCTGACAATAATTCCACATTGTGCACACAGGCAATATGAATAAGTATCTCTTTAGCTAGAGTGATACATGCATAATATAACAATAATAATGAGGACTTTGTATAGCGTCTAATCTTTAGAATCTCTAAGCGCTTAATAACATCTATAATGCTATTACTGCACGAGTGACAAACAAATAACAAAATCCATGAAATTGGAAAACATCAAAACATGCTGAAAACATATAAGATACAAAACATTATTAGGCATCTAAGTTTGTTCCTGAGGTCGAAAAAGGTGAGTTTTAAATGCACTCTTAGAAGGGACCACTGCATATTTGTGTCTCATTTCAATCGGTATTTTGTTCCACATCGTCGGGCCCTTATATTCATAAGAACGTCCTCCATATCACTTCATTTTCATAGTGGAAACAATTAGTATACGATTGTCAAAAGATTAGCGGAAGTATCTTGCTGGTGTATGCACATGGGTGAGGCCGCATTGGTATGTTGGACTGTAATCTGTCCGTGAAACATAGTACAGAAAACAAATTTTTTTTGTGATTCTGTATCGAATTGATAGCCAGTGTAAGGTACAGAGAAGTACCTCTGCTTGAGGTACTCTAAAAATGATCCGAGCAGTTGTGTTTTGAAGTCTTTGACATTTCTGGAGTTGATATTGAGACGAACCATACAGAATTGAGTTACACTAGTCCAGTCTGGAAAGTACTAATGAACACACAAGTGTTTTAGTGGCATCAACTGAAATATATTTGTGAATGGAACATATGTGTCTCAGTTCAAGATATGCAGCTTTGCATATGTTCATAACATGTTGGTGCAATGTGAGAGTACTGTCTAGAGTAACGCCTAGGTTTCGTACTGACTGTGAGAGGTTAATGTTGACGTTGCTGATATGAATTGTCTGAGGTAAAGGGTGTGGATGAGAAAGTCTTTGTGTTGTGATCAGAATGGCTTCAGATTTATCATCATTCATCTGCAGCTTGTTATATGTCATCCTTGATTTAACATCAGAAATGCACCTCTCTGCTCCATGGATGGTAGCATCCACTTCAGTTGGGTGGCTAGACTTGCACTGTTGGGTGTCATCAGCGTACAATTGGTGAGACACTGGGTAATGCTCTATGACACTTGAGAGCGGCTGAATGTATAGAATGAAGAGAACAGGTCCAATAACAGAACCCTGTGGAACACCACAACATAAATCATCTGGGCTGGAATGTATTCCATTTGCATGTACAATTTGTGTACTGCTGACTAAGTAGGACCTCAACAAGTGTAAGGCTATATTACTAAATGCCAAATACATGCTGAAGATGGTGAATTAATATATCGTGGTCTATTGTGTCAAATGCTACAGACAAATCAAGGAGGTGAGAACTGTAATCTTTTCACTATCCAACACACAGAGAGAATGTCATTAGATACTTTCAAAAGAGTAGTGTCAGTATTGTGGCAAAGGCAATATGCAGATTGCTGAAATGACTGTTTGAATTCAAATGAGATACAAGTTGGGTTAGAACAACTTTTTCGAAGACTTTTATATCAATGGGAGATTAAAAACTGGGCGTCAGTTCTTTAAACCGTTATGGTCAAGTGTTGGTTTCAACAGCAGAGTGGACACAAATCAAGAGAGATGGCCAGGTATCATTAGGAAAAATGGACTCGGCAACTTTGAAATGCGACTGCAAAGCACTCCTAAAGATAAAATGTGCTGAACATGGCTACCTTATTAACAAAAAAATATTACTACTGCCAAACCTCAGCAAGACGTCCTAGATGTATCCACGTTCAAGGCACATACAACCTATTGACTACATCACCATCAGGAGATGGGACATACTGGATATCAGTGACGAAGTTTTTGAGAAGTGCAGAATGCGGAATTGACCATTGACTCATCATTTCCAAACTCAATATTATGTATCAAGCGTAGTAGACTTACACAGGTAAAAACAAGTGTCCAGAAATCTTAATTACATCAAACTAAAATAATTATTCAGCCAGCTTCATACAATTGATACACACTTCGAGAATGTCGAAGAAAACTGATTCCTTCAATGACTAAAAGTACTCAACTGCATCTAAAATCCCCTATCCCAGTGCACGTAAACATCTAGATTGATTTAATGTGAACTTGAAGCAACCTTGCTTGGCATTCAGCATTATGAGGTTAGTATCAGGACTGGACGGCCTGGTGACAATATAATCTGAGTAGGATATGATAAATTTTACAAGATTGAATTAGAACCGACTCATCACTTAGAAAAGACAACATTCCTTTGAAATAAATCGCGACAATATAATATATGGGTAGCAGTTATAAGGACCTTTATTTTGTTTCTAAAGAGTAAAAACAAAACTATGTGAAAGATGCACGTCAGGAAATTTTTATTGATTACAAAGCTAGAACGAAAATAGAAAATAAACTCATCAACATTAAAAAATGATAGCACATACATAAAAAACCATGACAGTGAAACAGAAAAATGGTGCACATGAAATCACGTGATATGGTTACTACAATATAAGGAATGTTCTTGTATGGCAATACATGACGTCACATTCACACAGCAAAATGGCACACATTAAAACACGTGATAAGGTTAATATAATGTAATCAAGGTCCTTGAAAGGTAAAATGTCAAATGAAAAGTAACGGATATAACATTTACAAATACGACGTTGATTATATCCCCATCTCAAAAGATGCTGATAAACAAATACAATGTCAGATACCACAGCAGGTTTACCAGCTTTTGAAGAAAAAAAGCAATGAAAATCATATTGATGCTGCTGCAAGTTTGCGGAGACTTTAATGTCAACCAAACTTAAGTGTAGAATATATAGAAGTGATATGCACCTAGTCATATGTCCATGGAAGACAAATGTATTTTCAAAGGCAATGCTATTTTCACATACCCAGTACAGGTGAACAATGTAAACCGCAAGAATTCTTGATTTAAAATGGGTCACACTTTTTAAACAAAAAAGTAACCTGTGTATTTCGTTACATTTGTCTCTGTATTTTTGGTTTATATTTATTATATAATTGAACAATATTCAACGAGATAAACATTTAATATATTAAAACGCACATCCTCATATGCGGACCCAAGTAGGGGTGGGATGGGATATGTGAAAAGGTATATTGGAGATTAATCGTTGTACTCTTGAATTTGTAAAGTCTTGCTATTGTTCACGTGTACCTTTATATTGTTTCAGTTATGAATGCTATAGTATGCCATGCTATTGGTTCTTAGTTGAATGCTACAGAGTACCATGTTATTGCATCTCAGCTGAATGTTACAGTGGGCCATGCTATTGCATCTCAGATGAATACAACAGTGCACACTATCATTGCATCTCGCTTGAATGTTGCAGTGTGCCATACTAAATTATCTCATTTAAATGCAACAGTGGTCCATGATATTGCATCTCATTTGATTGATACATTGTATCATGCTATTGCATCAAATTTCAACAAGATAACCATGTACTATATTCTTCACATGCTGATAGAGGGTGGGTGGTGATTATAGTAATATTGAGAAATACAGGTTATTGGAGGCTTAAAGGATGGTATTTCTTTAAAGCTCGAGGCGTTTCGTATGGAATGGCAGATGCTTCACTAGTCTAAAATAACTTCCACAAATTAAAGAAACCGTTTCTCGTTTTAACTGTTATGTTCTTTGGGAAAAAAAAAAGATTTTAAATTAGCTGATATGTTGGAGATACTGGAACTCAAACTGGAATCATGTTCAGTTAGAACCAACACGATCATGTGAGATGCCATCTGGTATAAACTCAAAATGAGTAACGAGGAAAGATTAGCACCATTTTCATTCAGGTCTAGCTGGATATTTTAAGAAATAGGATCTAGTGGTGAAAATTGCATTGAAGCGATATTTCATAGAGACTTACCATTAGAGTAGACATTTTTTATATAAATATGACCATATAATCTGTCTTGTCTAAACACAACCATTCTATGAATCTGCGTCATGTCGTTGGTATGACTCGGCTGGGCATCAAAGCCACGACAACCCGCTTCTGAGGCGAACGCTATAGAAACTCGGCTAAAGGAGAGGTGAACATTCAAAGGAAATCCGGAAGTTATACATTTAGTTTCATTATCTACATATCAGGGAACCTTATGTAGGACTTATATAATAAGACAATTTGATCTCTTCTAATGGTAGTCAGATAATTACACAGACACACACGCGCGCGCGGACATATATATATATAAATATATATATATATATATATATATATATATATATATATATATATATATATATATATATATATATATATATATATATATATATATATATATATATATATATATATATATATATATATATATATATATATACATATATCAGGGAACGGTAAGCCGGTCAGAAAAACCATTGTGTTTGCAACACTTTATGTGACTATAACTTGTTATGTATGCTGGAGGATATTTTATAATAACTTAAAAATCGATTAGCCATAGGGGCATCTGTTATTTGTATGTACATTTATGAACGCGTACAAAATATTCCGTATATTTCATTATCATAGTTGTACTTATAGGCTATTGTTTGACTAAAAGGCAAAGTTCGAGAATTATTGTACATTATATATATATATATATATATATATATATATATATATATATATATATATATATATATATATATATATATATATATATAGCGAGGGAGTACATTAGTAACTCTGAGAATAGTAGTTACTCCATGTTGTATTTGTAGAGGATGTGTTCTTATAATCTTTATCCTAAACCGTTCCTAATCGCTAATGCTAAGTTCACACACAGCGCAAAGATGTTCTAGTAATTTCGCCGAACCCAATTTTAAAACTTCCACACATCCCATTGTGATCCATAATATGAAATTACATATTCCTCTTAAACCTATACGTAATTTAGCAATGATTTTCCAAAAGATCCAATACAACATGCAAATCCTAAATTTATGCAATGCTCTCCTGTAAAATTTGGATTGAGACAAAGTTTTCAAGTTCCACACCATCTACTTTCACTGGATTAAATCATGTTGATGACTGGTGTGTCCTGTCCATCCACGGCATATCTCATTGCTATAAACAAACAAAACAATCCGGGTAAAGTATTTCAGAAGCGTAAACCAACCTGCTAGGTTACGTACAGGTTACATAACCTGTCTGATTTGAGCTAGGTCACATATACGTTAGCTTACATGTCACCTTGATGCAAACTTCGTGGCCTTTTATGAGTATCAAATGTTGGAATGTATGCACCCCGTATGGTTTGTTCAAACAAATGCAGGTAGTTAATGGCATTATTCAGAATTAGAGGTTAAAATGAACATGAATCCACATGCCATCACAAAACTATAATTTTATACTTGTGTCTGTTAGTTTACTTATTTGATTTCAATAATTAAAACAACCGTGTTTGCAAACTTGTTCTTCATTTTATTTATATAACTTTAGTATTCCAAAACTCCCATGTTTGTATAATTATATTTAAGTTTATTTATTTGACTTCAGTAATGAAAAACTCCCAAAGTTTGCATCCATCGTTTTTAAATTAGTTATCTGACTTCAGGACGCCAGGGGGCCCCTAATGGCAGAGTGGTCTAAAGCGCTCTCCGTTATGGATCACTGCCATCTCACCTCTGATGGGTTCGAGTCTAAGATTCTGCTAATGTAGCTATGTGAGAAAGCTTGCCAGTAGCTTCTCGAGGGTCGGTGGTACAACAAATACGAGCTCAAATTCTCATTTTGCCCACTTTTATTCTCCCCTTCCGACCAAACGGCCAACCACCGTATTATTGCCTCTGTTTCTATTATTAAATTTAAGTGAAATTAACGTCCAGTTGAAATCAAGTAATAGCTACTGTTACATTTTACAATTATCGAAGGGGTATCAGCTTGTGTATAATAGACCAATGTCTTAGGCATAAATAAATATTCCTTCACCCATTATACAGGCCGCCATGTTTAACTAGTCTTGTGCTATATAATGACAATAAACTTGAAACCAGCAACATTCTAAATAAGTCTAGGATGTAAGAAAAGCGCATGTACACCTAAAGTACAGTATAGTATTACTTTGCAAACTAAGCGGGAAAGAGTATTCACGCATTTGTCTTGGTTTACCTATTGGAAGTCAACTCAGTTCATGGTAGGGGTCCCGAGTGGTTCGAGTCTCAGATTTGGCAAATGTGGGTATGTGAGAAAGCTTGCCAGTCTTTCTCGTAGGTAGGTGGTTCTTTCCGAGGATTCTTCCTGCACCAATATTACTGGCCGCCATGTATTGCCAATCGTGTGCTGAAAAATGGCGTTAAACCAATTACTTCGATAGTAATGTAATTCCTATATCACTTTATACAGTAACTGGATAGGAATTCCTGTAATTGTAAAACGTATTTGAGTTTAGTTAAATCGATACCTGCACAATACGTTGACTAGATAATATTTATAAACAAATACAATACAAAGGTGTATTTGTGTAATTTAATGATTAAATCAAGATGACTGATACTTATAAAGTTTATATAAATCTCTCAAAATCCAACCGTTCTTAATTTATACCTTATATTTCTTTTACGCTGCCTTTGCAACTTCACACGTTGCTGTAAACCAACAACCTAAACACAGCAGATACTATTATAAGCATACAGCAACGAGCTAGGTCGTGAAAAGGTTATATGACCCGACCAAATTATATTTCTCTTGCAATATGTTTACCTCTTTCCTGTGGTTTGTTCAATCAAATCCAGGCTGATAATGTATAGAAAATAGACTTGGGTGGGGTATTTGAATGATAAATTAACCTATAATAGCGTATTAAATGACAATCAGTTCTTTTCACAAGTCTATCACAAGCCTACTGTATGTTAAAAAATAATTACATTATTTTATTCTCACTGAAGGTCGAAACACTGGCAATATATATTTGTAATCAGCATTTATGTATTGATTAGAATTTAAATTTTTTGCCGCACACATGATCAAGTGAGCTCTTATCTTTTTCTCTCTCTATCTATCTATCTATCTATCTATCTATCTATCTATCTATCTATCTATCTATCTATCTGTCTGTCTGTCTGTCTGTCTGTCTGTCTGTTTATGGTTCTTGCTATGTATGTCCGTCCATCCATCCATCCATCCGATGAACCAACAATTCAACCACTTTAAAAATAAACAGCACGCAAAACTTGAAAAGGATTTTTAGTGCTAATACATTTTGTAAAAGATAACAATGGACCCGCAATTTTCGTTGAAGCAAAAAAAGAGGATTCTCTAATTATCGTCACGAAAATTTAACAACATAATATGCTAATTCAAAATTGTATACAGAAGTATTTTGGCGCATGTTAAATTCCAGTCTACAGGTAAGCAGAATAACGAACTGATTTGGCAAGTTTTTCAGGGTCGAAAAGCAGATTATGGAGAGTTTGGAGAATCGAAGGTGATGGGGCTGAGTTAAAAAGTAAATCTTCATTCATTTTATATTGAAATGAGTAGGAAAAAAAATTGCCATCCTTCTTTGCATTTTCGTATGTACTTTTAACATGTTTATGTAAATGTAACAAAAATATAGAAGTATTTTTTAATGTGTAATGACAGGAAATATGGGAATATCTACATGGTCGTACGTAAAGCATTTCGAAATGTATGCAAGCGTTAACGTTTGGGTACTTACCCCCTTATTTTGGCGGAGGACTAGGGGTAGGCCTAACAAAATGAGACGTTGATGGTAAAGTTTAATGAATTCTTGATACATATACTATGCTTCTCTTTTTGTTCATTTTATTTCTAAGTCGATTTTCATTAAAATATCAAAACAAATAAAAAGGAGAAATACCAAAACAAACCCCACAAACTAAACAGCGTTTTTCTCTTGGACAGACAAAGCCGACGTCAAATATCATTTTCGTAAATACGTATAGAGCCTTTGGAATATAACATCTACCGAAAAAACTGACAACTTTTTTTCCTCAAAGATATGACCTGCCAACTCGTTGTATTCTACGAACTTATAATCAGGAATATAATGAATATAATGAAATCACCTCAAATGTCGACGATTATAACAAGAATTACATCAATAAACTTTTACTACTCCATTGTTTCTACAAGTTTGTATATATAGGTCATAAAATCTACTACAAGATAATACTTTGAAATCTGCATGAAATACTCAAGACCTGACCGCTATATACTGTATTCATCAGTAAACATCACCAATACCCAAAGATGTGGGATTTTGTCCGTAGCAAAGTTAGCATTGATCTTCATGCATTTGCATCGTCTTTCCACATATATCATTTCTTCTGCATCGTTCCAAAATGTACAATATATGTTTGGGGGACGTCCATTAATTGTGTCAACAATTTTTAGGCAATTGTTTAACTCCCCCTTTGTCAACAACTTTCAGTGACCCCCCCCTCCAATAAAATTATGTCAACATTTTTTAACCACCCCACAAATTAACAATATTTTAAACGGCTGGCTTTTATGCTAAAAATTGAGTTATGGAAATTAAAAAGCCTACAAATTAAAAAAAAAATTCTTACCTATTTAACAGATTTGAAATTGACTTTAACACTTTAAATTCATTCATTAAAAAATCGAGACTTTATATTCTAGCTTTCTTAACATGTAGTTGAAAAATGTCTTGTGGTATAGCGTTTAACGCCAATTTTCAGCACATGATAGGTTATACATGACGGCCAGTATATCTGGTGGAGGAACTCGTGAAAATCCCAGAAAGAACCACACAGACCACGGGAAATTGCTGGCACGAATTCGCAAATATTCATGCTGGCCGAACCTGAAACTCGAACTCACGCAGACAATGGTGATATGTTGATCTGTATAAGCGAGCGTCCCAGACCACTCTGACACCTGTGTGCTTTCTTGAAAAAATAACATTGCTCTATACTTTGAGATTAACAATAAATCAAAGATCTGACAAGGACCTACACAAAGCGTCTACCTGAATAGAAACATGGTGACGTCGGACAACACTTACCTGGTGAAGTATGAAAATTTGTCAATAGACAAACTCGTTGATTGAACGTTCTGGTAGCTAATTGTCGTCTAACACGATTGACATACCGCATCAATAGAGTGACACATTCAACTTGATTCAGCTTGCTCATTAAATACAGTATCGTGTTAACCAGTACAAGATTTAGGTTCTGAGGTTCTATTTTCTCATTCTACTTGCTAGATAGATATTGTGTCATGTATCTTCTATCTTCCTGAATTACGCCTCATATACTAGTAACAATTGTCTTCACTGGGCTTAATCCTGTTTTTGGCTGGTGTGTCCTGTCTTTTCCGGCAAATATCATTGCTATAAACAAGCCAACCAATACATGTAAAGTATTTCAGAAGCGTATAACAACCGGTTAGGTTACGTACGGGTTAAATTACCTGTCAGATTCGAACTAGGTCACAAATACGTTACCTTACATGTCTCTTTGATGCAAACTATTACTTCGTGGTCTTGTATGGGTATCAAATGTTGCATTGTATGTACATCGTTCAGGTAGTTTGTTCAAGCAAATACAGGGGGGTTAGGGCACATTGTTAACTTGAACAAGGATCAAAATTTCATCACAAAACTCAAATTATTAATTATGTCTCTTAGTTTACGTATTTGGTTTCAATAATTAAAAACATCAGTGTTTGCATTCTTGTTCTTCAGACTATTTGTTTCAATTTAGTATTTCCAAACTCCCATGTGTTCATAAATATATTTAAGTTTATTTATTTGAGGGAACGGCAGGTTAAAGATGGCACTGGAAGCCGCAGTTTCAGTTATACAAGCAGGTGACTCAGGATTTGGCCGTTTGGTGTTGCTTCGGAGACCATCACCCAGCAGCAATCTGAGTGACCCAGCAGCCTTATGTATGGACAGCACTGCTTGCTATTCTTAAAGAGGGGCCTATACAAGGTGACCTAACCAAACGCTCGCCTCCTTACACCCAGTTGGCTTGCCGCAGCCAACGTGCATCTTCCAAAGCGGTCGAAACACAGCGGAAACACAAGGCATGCACCACCTACCTCACATCGTGGGAAAAGACTAAAACTAGCTTGTTAGAAAATCAGAACAATTCTAGACTCAACCGATAGTAATAGACCTCAACGACGCTCTGCATTAATCGCACACAAACTCTTTCGCATTGGTATTGACATTGCTGCACGTTGCGAACTCCACTTTTCAGAGAGAATTTGGCTCTGGATACATCCTCAGGAAAACCAAAGACTGACCAACGGCTTTCAGGACTATGTTTCGTGATCAGTGACTCAATCGTCAGCTAGTTTACAAACCTTTCGCCTGGTTACACCAACTGCATTATATGCATGCATCTCTCGTTAGCGAACCAGCAAGATGTCAGACCTTTCAGTGTATATGCTCCAACACTCCAGGCGGATCCTTCTGAAAAGGATAAAGTCTACGCTGACCTGCGGAGACTGCTCAAGAGCGTCCCAGGGAGAGACAAAATAATCATGCTTAAAGATTTCAATGCTACAGTGCGCAAAGACACTGAAGTCTGGAAAGCTGTTCTTGGGAAACATGACGTTTGTGGCTGAAATGACAAGGGGCGCCTGCTTCTTTACTTATGCTTAGAATTACAGCTACCGTCACGATCACCGTATTTCTGCAGAACGATAGCCTTAAAACTACATGGATACACCCTAGATATAAACACTGACACCTAATATATTGCATCATAGTACGCCAGAGGGACTTAAAATATGTCCTTCATACCAGAGTGATGCCCAGTGCAGAGTACCACACAGATCATAGTCTTGACATATGCAAACTCTACTTTCACTTCAATCTCAGGTCCCGACGATAATGAAGTATCCAGAGCCGAAAGTTCCAGATCAAAAACCTTTTGTGTGCGGAAGTCAATGGAGATTTTCAGGAGAGCCTGCATTATAGACTTGAAGAACCAGATTTGTCGCCAGATCTACCTCCGGAAGAGATGTTGAATCACATCAAGGCTGCTATTTGCAAACCTCAGAATAAATGCTTTGATTCACCGCTAACGGAACCAACGACTGGTTTGAGAAAAAAAAAACCAAGAACTGCTTGCCTAAAAAGACACCAGTGTACCAATTTCACCTCTCTCCAACATCCCGTACACAAAGAAAGCAGCCATCTGCCGTATCTGCAGCTACCTCCATTGCAGGCTCCGCGCCATACAAAAAGAATGGTGGAAAAAAACATTCAGAAAAAACCCAGCTTTACTCTGACACTGTTGATTACATGGAGTTAGATGAAGCGATGAAAGCAGTGTATGGTCTTCCATTCCAAATGCAGAGCCCCATGCGTAGTACAGATGGCCAGGAACTACTCACTGTCCGAGAATCTATCCTAAACCGCTAGTCAGGGCACTTCCACGCCCTCTTCAGCACTAGCCGTACAGTCCAGGAAGCAGATATTGATTGCGTCCCACAACAACAACCAAAGATGGAACTCGATGAGGCGCCCTTAATGCAAGAGACTGTAAAAGCCATACAACAGCTGACGACTGGAGAGGCTACAGCAAAAGAAGGTATCGCGCTAGAGATATGTAATCGTGGAGGCCCAAGATTACACACCAAACTTCATGAGTTCTTCATTTGCTGCTTTTAGCGAGGGAAACTTCCATAAGACTTCCGATACGCAGGCAATAACATCTTGTACAGAAAAACAAGGGGAAAAGTATGACTGCTTAAACTACCGTGGGATAACTCTGCTCTCCATAGCAGGCAAAATCCTTGCTAGAGTGTTGCTGAACATACTGGTATGCACAGTTGGAGAAGAGCATGCTCCAGAGAGTCAATATGTCACGATTACCGTTTTCGGAGTGATAATTCGGTAAGTCACATAGTTTACATTCAGATTCTGCAAATCAGATTTTAGCGCATCGTCGCATTGTGTCCAAATCTTATGGTTCTCTTTCAACAAAAGTAATAATACTATATTTTAATGGAACTCTAGGCAATACAAGATGACTAAATTATTGATTAACAGAATATCAACACATAACGGGCAATTCATAAACAAAATATATGCAGCCCTTGTATGGCCTGGACAAGGTATTAACCAGTAACATTACAATCAGAGCCTATCTATATTACCAAATCCGCCTAATAACTGATATTTTATAAACCAAAGATGACCCATTCAAAAAGCAATCTAGATGGTACAAAATTAAAATGACCTTGAATTTGCAATTCAGGTGATGCAACATAAGCTTGTAATATTTAATAAGCAATTAAGATAATACCAAATAAATATGCCCCTTTAATACGCAATACAGAGATAATAATATAAATAAAGATGCCCCTTTAATACGCAATACAGAGATCATAATACAAATAAAATTCCTATTTAATACGCAATACAGAGATAATACAAATAAAGATGCCCCTTTAATACGCAATACAGAGATAATAATACAAATAAAGATGCCATTTCAAAACGCAATCATGATAATAATAAAAACTTACCTGGGTCTCAAAGATTTCACACGCGATTTCGGGTGTACATAACAGATACAAAGTAAAGTCATTTTGAATTCAAACATTGACTCCGTTGCAATTCATATTGGTATTATGAATGGTATTTGTTCTAGACAACGTGCCCTGCCAAAACATTAACAGAATATCAACACATAATGGGCAATTCGTAAACAAAATCTATGCAGCCCTTGTATGGCCAGGACAAGGTTTGAACCAGTAACATTACAATCAGAGCCTATCTATCTTACCAAATCCGCCTAATAACTGATATTTTATAAACCAAAGATGACCCATTCAGAAAGCAATCTAGATGGTACAAAATTAAAATGACCTTGAATTTGCAATTCAGGTGATGCAACATAAACTTGTAATATTTAATAAGCAATTAAGATAATACCAAATAAATATGCCACTTCAATACGCAATACAGAGATAATAATATAAATAAAGATGCCCCTTTAATACGCAATACAGAGATTATAATACGAATAAAATTCCTATTTAATACGCAATACAGAGATAATACAAAATAAAGATTCCCCTTTAATACGCAATACAGAGATAATAATACAAATAAAGATGCCATTTCAAAACGCAATCATGATAATAATAAAAACTTCCCTGGGTCTCAAAGATTTCACACGCGATTTCGGGTGTACATAACAGATACAAAGTAAAGTCATTTTGAATTCAAACATTGACTCCGTTGCAATTCATATTGGTATTATGAATGGTATTTGTTCTAGACAACGTGCCCTGCCCAAAAATGTGCTTTGTTAACAAAATCATAAATAAGAGAAAATGTACTTACAACATTTTTATCAGTTTCGAAAGAGGTCAGCTTTTCCAAACAAGCTCGTCGCTCTCTTCGGTGTTAAATACGTGCGAGCCTACTTTTCAGCAGACAACGTCATGTTCCTATAAACACAACGACTAATCCCTGCAATGAGCTTTTTAAATACGTAGCAACGAGCTACGTCATAAAGTGACCTATTTATTCTTGTCCATGTAGTACTGTTAGCGTGAATTTACAGTGTAACCTATGAAAGCTGTATCTAGTTCAAGTGATATAGTCTGTACATGAATAGACTGGCTGGTAAACAAGAATATAGAAGCATAAATGGAAAATTACCGTGCAATGCCGCATACATGTCGATCACATTGTACATCGGCCTGTCCCACTTTGAATGTAGTAGGCTCGTAAATATAACTACATACCTCGACTACCTTCACTGTTACTAGCAATTTTACTTATACGATCACTACTATAGTATTACTATTTTTACTTATACGTACTACCTATATTATTAATAATACTACTCGAATTACTTCAATTATTGGAGCCCCGAGTGGCTGAGTGGTCTCTACCATCTCACCTCTGTATGCGTGGGTTGGACTAATGGGCACGGCTAACGTGGGTAAATGAAAAAGCCTGCCACTAGCTTCTGATGGCTCTTTCCGCGGTTTTCTAGGGTTCTACCTAAATCAGTTATTATCGTCACCATGTATAGCCTATATTGTGCTGCGAAATGGCGTTACACCCTACCACAACTTCATCTTTTACCATAATTATTAACCTTTTCGTATTCTGCAACTGCTATTGGTATTTATTCTACTAATATTACATTTAGTTACTTCTTTTTCTACTGTACAAATACAACTGCTAATCGACATTACTGCCATTAGTATTACAGTCAATATTGCTACTTACTACGTCTAGTACAACTGTCGTTTTGATCACTGTTAGTAGTAGTATTACTCCCTCTATTTATTTAGCTACTAATTGTTTTATTACTACCATTAGTAGTATTACCCGCTCTATTCATTTAGCTACTAATTGTTCTATTACTATCACCGCTACTGTTATTAGTATTATCCGTATTAACTCTAACTACTATAATTATCAAGGTATTTAAGGTCACACACCTTGCTGGATATGACTTATTGGTTTAGTGATCTTTATACTTATATTTGTTACTAGTGGTCCTCACTCCTCAGTTTGTTTTTAATTTCCACGTAGCCATTCTTTCCTTCTTCTATGACGTATCTATATGTTATAACCATTCCATTCACATGTCATAATCCTCAATAAAACTTGAAAGCGATGAGACTCTTGTGCAGGCTAAAGATCTTTTTCTTGTGTGGTGAACTCCGAACTATTAATTGATTTTTAATAGAGATGCAATAATAATAATAATAATAATAATAATAATAATAATAATTGTCTAGACCTATTGACCATTGTTTAAAGTAAATCCCAACTTTACAAAATTTTCGTTTGGGCTTCTTTCATAAGTCTCGAAGCGTAACAAGAAATGAATTAGCCATTCGCTAGTTTTGGAAAAAAAAGCTTAAACTAGGAATACAAAAAATTTCGTTGATTGCAATAAATCATGATTTAATCATTTTCTTTTAGAACAGAGTTTAATCTCCGCGAAAAATTAAAGCAGAAAGAAACTGTTACAATCAGTTTTTCATGTACAAAAATTGATGGGAAAATATCTCATACTAGGATAATTTGAAGCGAATAAATGAAATTATAATCTTAATGTTAATAATACTATGCCTTCAATAATCTATAATCAAAAAGAAAAGCTGAACGACAAATATGCATTACAACATTTGGTGTCAGAATCTAATCGGATATATTGTTTTAAAATGCTAGGAGATGCGATGAAAATATACAACAACTGTGGTTAAACCTGACCAATAAGTTTATTTTAAAATCCCGAAATATAATTTTAAAACTGTTAACGTTCTGACATACATGAATATAATTTTCAAAACAAAATATCCACCTTTAAATAGCGATTTCATGTAACTTGCCTGTTACACATTAAGCTATCGTTTATAACATCAATGTTCAACTTAATTTTCCAACCTTTATTGTGAGCGTTTTATAAACATCAATCTCAAAGAGTAATTACGATTTTAGATAAATGAATCATTAAATAAGTAAATAAATAAATAAATATTAAATGAATTTAAAAAATTAATAAATCTGAAAAATGAAGTCCTTTTTAAAAGATGGCATTGACTTTCTGATATCTGGGTTTTCTCGTTAATATGTGCCGAATCCCATTGCATAGTTTTATGCGAGTCCTCATGGCAGTTTGAAAGAAATTATATATTTAATTACAGAACTTGACTCAAAATGTTTAGAACATTTAAGTTTTGACCATGCTTTCTTATTTTTTGACCTTGGTATCATGAAAGTCCGCATTCTGGACTAGAAACTGAAATTAAAATCCTTTATGAATAGTATCAGTTAACTCGGTAAGTTAAGTTTTTGCACACACAAACACACACACACACACATGAAATACCATTGTGGCTGCCGTAATAGCAAAAGTACCCAGGTTTATGGTCAACAGAATCAGAACAATTAAACTCTGGAACATTGGCATTGAATTAACGATAATTGGAACCATACAGATGTGAAATCTGACAAGCAAATTATTTGCATACATTCCTTTCAGTGGAACTAAAATATTAGAAACTTTACGGAAACCACGACACCACAAGGCACCGTCATAAGTAAATATATTGTTAGATTATCTTGTATTTGCTAGTTTCATATAGATTAAGTCAATGTATATAATTTAAAATATGAATAACGTAACATGCACGGTGTCATAGTAAGACTACCTGGTCTTATTCCGCTTGATAATTAGTCCACATACAATCTCAAAAGAATTAAATTGAGTCAATGTGTGACATCCAATAATGTCAAACAACGATACGTATGTTCATTTTATGAATAGTTCATTATACAATTTGGACCTATGATTTTCCAATAGATTTATTTATTTATTATTGTACAATATCAGGTCTCAAGTAATGCTAACAGTAGTGTCGGACATTTAATTACTGTGACCAGAGACTTATAAAATACCAATGCCCTAAATAATGCTATAAATCACTACTATGGCTTAATAACAATTTACAGATGCATTTTGATTTCCTTTTCTTTTAAAAAAAATGATAACACATTAACGTTGTGAGTAAGGAAATCCGAATTATTTCAGTGCACGCTCAATCCAACAAGTACAGTGACATAAGAAATACTTAAATCTCAATTGACTCTGTGAAGACTATGACAGTCGCGTAGCTACAAGCAATCCAACTTTATGAATAAATAGATTTTGAATTATTTCTGTCGGTATAATATCATATATATATATGAAACGTTTGTTATGTAAAGGCTGTGATTAGCTTATCATAACCTTCTCTTCATTTCTTGCAATGAGAAGGAATTACTCGTAAGTTAAGGAACGTCATTGTCCATGGTGAGAGAAAAAAGTGATCAGGCTTTCATAAAAGAGTGTCGCCACAATGATGGGATACAGCTACATCTGTAATGAAAAATACAAACTCTTGCCATCTTCTGGGTATGAGGAATTGACCTGGGCGATATGCGCGTTTATTTATATTCGTCTGGAGCATGTCAAAACCAAAATATAGCCATCCCTCAGTAGACCAGGCTAGCAGAGATGTTTATTCTCCATGATATAAGAACCATTTTGTTTTACGTCATTCGACACAAAGTTAGACCCAATCTCTTTAGTTAATGCATTGGAAATTCACCAATGTATAATCTTGAAATCTACGTGGCTTGAAGAATTACATTTCTTACCGAGCAGACTTAGATTTCTTGAGAACAAGCGAAAATAGCATGTAATGTATAATGCCTTTAGTAACATCATACAGTTATTCCATACAACAATCCAGCAAGCGTCTGCAGTCTGTTCTGTTCTGTTCGAAGACTTGAAACTTGATGCTGAAAAGTAATATGCCCCTGTATTTCTTGCAGTCACTTCTGCCTCCTAGTAAATACTTCACATATATCTCCTCTAAGGATATGACAACCAAACAAAATAAATCTCCCATTTCACACTTGTATGGTCTTCTTGTGAATAAGAAATAAGTAACCATCTTGATTTCATTGAAGTAGTGACCATCCTCGTGACGTATGATGATGAGGTCGTGAACTGGGGCTTACTATTACAAAGATAACGACCTGGCTTGGGTACGAATTTTTCTGTCAGTCAAATTGTTTAAGTGTTAATGCCACCCCTCATAGATCAAGTTTGCTCATGAATAGTTAAAAAGGTAGTTAGTCTTCATGATTGGTTTAAAGTTTGTCATGTAGTGAAACGATCGTCGCATATGATATGCAAATGATGTAACGTTCAAATACAAACGACTAAGATATGGCCTTGGCTGACGTAGAAGCTTGCCCTAACATTTAAAATAAAAATATGATTCAGCTATACAAAATTTATAGAGATATCTATGATCTCTGAAACCTTTTACTTTTCCATTTTATTTTCTAACTCCACCGAAGAAACAAAACTAATTCAAACATCAACACTGAAGCCCATTTTCTAGGCTCAATAAAGCGAAGAGCATTGACTTTAATCACCGAATTCTTAAATTTAGAATATTGTTCATGCTGCGTTTGATCGTATCAAAAAAATATCGCCAAACCACATTCTGACGCACATGTACGTCAATTCAAACATACGCCATTGAACATAACAAATAGCGAACTGAAGCAGAATATCAAATTAACAGTAAATATTAGGCTCTAACGTGTCTCCCGCTGAGCTATTTGACATAAGCAGATCAGCGTGACTGGCACATTATATATAATAACGATATTAAATACCCTAGTATACCCGTTTTAACAAAGAAACAAAGAATCGCTCAAGGCACTTGAAAAGACGAATATACTGAAAAGAATTTTATAATAGCTTTGGTAAATTATGAAGACGGTGGTATGTTTTCAGAAAAGTCTTATATGACACTATAATTATTTAGATAATTGGCAAACACCTCTCGACAAAGACAGAGCTTGACAAAATCGCCTATAATGTTCTCACACAACAACATAGTATAGGTGAATAAATTAATCAGATAACATACATGTAATCATAAGAAAATGTTTTATCTGTCAAACAAAAAGAGTTATCCCATACTACAACATTCTGACAATTTAGAAAGATAAAAAGAAAAGATAAAAAGACATATTTGTATGTATTCATAACGACATTTAGCCTTTCTTTTATATAATGAAGCCTGTGTTTGTTTGAAGGACTATAAGCGAAATCATGTTGAAAATGAAAAATGTACATGCTGTTGGTAAATGTTAGAGAATATTGCTGTTTTGTAATTAGAATGCCTATTTATTAGCCACTATAATACATTTCTTTTGACCCAAATATGACAGCGATATGACAAGGTGACCCACTTGCTTCAACATCTGTGGTTCTCGTTCGTTCTCCTAAATCCAAAATGCAACAAGATAAGGTGGGCTCAGTTTCTATATTTGTAATTCCTTTTCCAATTTCATCCACTTCAAATGCGATAATACGTCATCGTCAATGTCGTCGAAGGTGTTAATTTTAAGTTGAAATTTGCTGTTGTTACCGGCAACCTTGCATTCAGAAATAAACAACAACACTAGCTGTGATTGGTGCATTATGTAAGAGTTGTAATTTCTGTTAGGCTTTAAAAAAGTTAAGCCTCTTGGCAACATGTGAGATTAAGTTATTTCATATCTAAATCATATTTTGGTATTTTTTATGATTTTTTAATAAAATGTGGGACACCTGAGTGAAACTGGGTCTGTTGTGACTAGATAACTCTTAGCCTTTCTTAGTTCCAGCAGAGTTATGTCTCTTAAATGCAATGAAGTACCTGGTTTTGTCCATGTAAAATTGATGATCTGAGATTGTTTTCTGTGACAGTGTGTGACATGCATGCTGGAGTAGGATATAAAGGATATTTATTTTATTTCACAAAACATTAGCATTGAGATCTAAGGAAAAAATAAATTGGTACCGTGATACCTATATGAAAAAAGAGCCTCACATTGTATTAATATAAACGCATACATGTGGGCAGTATTTATGAATTGTACTAGTTTGATGCAGGAAAAACAAATGGATGCTGAACACTTTTGATCCAATAATGACAGTATTTTAAGAATACCTTGTATGAAATTTTCAGAAAATAACACAAGTTAGCTTTGGAAGGGGGCTTTTGTAACTATAGCTATAACATATGCAGATTGGTGTCTTTATGTCTGTGTAGTCAGCTCCAAGATTAGCATATATGCAACAAAATAAGTTATGTAAAGATAATATAGTTAATTTTAGCCAAATATTGAATAGTTTAGGATGGAAAATCATGTATAAAAAACAACTATCTTGTTCTTGTAAAGCATGTCATAGACAAGGATAGAGGACATTCTTGGTCCACTTGTAGATAGATCACTTGAATCATTAAGAATATTCTGATATTTCAGATAATTTATTAAAGATACAATATTCCTTCCCATCTTGATTTTAATTGTCCTGCTCTAATTGTCCATTTTTATACACTTTCCTGCCTTTAAATTGAATACGCTCTTCTTTAATTAGTCACATTATAACTCTTAGGAGCTCAGCTACAAAAAGAAGACTGGAATTTAGGTACATCATTCAGTTATCTCCCTTACACCAGATATAACATTTAAAGTGATTGGAAATAAAAAGATTTGTGAAGTATTATATCAGCCCACGGTCTACATGCAGATGTAACTAGAAGTACTTTAATAATTTCTCGCAGTAAAGTTTAAAATTTTAGAAACTGATAAAGTAGGTTTAGCTTGGCTTAGGTATTTTTCTGCTTTGCTGAAGCCCATTATTGTTAATTTCTTATGTAGAAGAAATATAAATTAAACGCATCTATATTATCTACATTATTCAGTCTTTTATATTACCTGGGAATAAACACCATTTTGATGCCTGAAAGGGATGTTATAGCACAGGTGCCTTTGAATTGTCCTAGCACCTATGGTGCACGGCCTCACTATATTGTCCAAGGTAATGTCATCAAGTTCTCACTACTCATATTTCGCATTGCTGCTTTTCTCTCCTTTACATCCTTTATCAAAAGCTACATCTCCCATTTAGATACACTCTTTCCTCTTAGTTTTAAATCCACTGGACTCACTATACTCATTGTTTATCTTTGGCATTTTTCTATATTGTATTCCCCACTTTTCATCGCAAATCCAACATAACCACTTGGAAAGCTGTGATGTACTATACTGGGTGTGAGATTGGCTTATTGTATCAATTTTATTCACTACACAAAAGAGGCAGGCTTTCTATTTGTAGGACAAAGAAGCTGGGTAGCTTGACCTTTGTATGAGTACTGGGGGTTAATGTGCAATTGAGGATATATATATATATATATATATATATATATATATATATATATATATATATATATATATATATATATATATATATATATATATATATATATATATATATATATATATAATGTGTGTGTTCACTCGTGTTTTTTTTTTGTCTAGGCACAACCATAATCTGCAAAATGCATGTTATTGTATTGTCCGTATTCCTGTCCTATCTTTAGATACTGAAACTGATACAGATTTAAAACCTATCATATAATAAGGGCTTTTAAAGTACCATATTTGCCGACCTACAACTTGATATGGAGTATAATTTGAAAAAGCAACTATGACATATTTTCCATCCTTCATCCATATATTTTCTGGCTTACATGTTGACAGGGAGTATGCGTGGATATGGAGTATACGTGGATATGGAGTATAAGTTGACATGGAGTATACGTTGATTTGGAGTAGAAGTTGATATGGAGTATACGTTGATATGGAGAATACGTTGATAGGGAGTATAAGTTGACATGGAGTATAAGTTGATATGGAGTATACGTGGATATGGAGTATAAATTGATATGGAGTATAAGTTGATATGGAATGGAGGATAAGTTGATATGGTATACGTTGATATGGAGTGTACGTGGATATGGAGTATAAATAGATGTGGAGTATAATTTGATATGGAGTATACGTGGATATGGTGTAGAAGTTAAATGAGCAATTGTGGCATATAAGCAATCCTTCATCCATGTATGAGTCTAGATGAATAAATCAGCTTCGCTTTTTCACTTCGTTCAACACAGCATCATTAATGTTATGCTCTCTGTAACTCAGTAACCTTTCAAGTCAGGATCATTAAATGTAAGGATAGAATGTACAACGGACACCAAGTTACATGATAAGTTTTGCGAAGCCTTATGTTCAATATATACAGAGCATGGCAAAATGAAAGCTTATTTAAAATATAATTTAAATGCAATAGACAAAGAAGACACACACACACACACACACACACACACACACACACACACATATATATACATATATATATATATATATATATATATATATATATATATATATATATATATATATATATATATATATATATATATATATATATATATATATATATAATACAAAAAGGTATTTCTCGGATAATTCTAAAGATCCATCATACACATACTTTAAATCATACACATACTTTAAATCATACACATACTTTAAATCTTAACCTAAACCTGAACCTGTTAAATTACCAGCTACTGAACAGATGCCAGCGAGTGTCACTAAAGTTTTTAATCAAGTAGTAACTAAAAAATTAGTGGAATTAGTTGAAGAACCGGATATACAACAACAGCGAAATATTGTTTCGAATATGATAGAGGGTAGTGGTCTTCGTTTTAGAAGGTAACCAATTATATAAAATGTTTGAGGAACTACCAAGCAAAGAGTTTGATCTTGGTGCCAAGGTATTAAAAAATACATCTCTGAGAGATTATCAGATGTATTCGTATGATGCAAGGGTTCCAGATGAACGAGGTAGAATTGAACTTCAGGTGCAGGATACTAGTAGATACTTTCTTCCATCTGAGGGATATATTGAAGTTGAAGGTATAATTACGCGAGATAATGACACCAGAGAAAAATATGGTGATAATGTTTAAGTTGGTTTTGTCAACAATGGTATAATGGCGCTATTTGACAGTGCAAGATATCTTATCGATGGAAAGGAAATCGAGGCAATTCAAGAAAATCTTGGTGTAGCAACTACCATACTAGGGTTAATGAGATACTCAGATGATTATCAAAGAACAGTTGGACCTTCTATTATGTTTCACAAAGACACAACATTTCGTCCTGATAGCAATATTGTAACTGTGGGCAAGGTACGAAATGCTGCTGGGACTGCAGAAGCTGATGCGGTTGTAGCATATAACAATAATTATAATCTCGGACATACTGCTCGTAAAGCGATGTTAATAAATGATAACAGAGAATTTTCTTGTATGATTCCTCTTTCTCATATATTTGGATTTTGTCGTAGTGTTAAAAAAGTTATATTTGGTGCAAAACATACAATTGTGCTCAATAGAAGATCAACTGATGATGGTGCAATATGGTGAGTACCAGCTGATGCAGAAAATCCAAATGCTGATCTCAGAAAAGTTATCAGATACATTAAATGTTGTCGACGTAGACAAGGATGAAATTGTTGTATTTGGAGATCGTCAAGGGAAACTAAAAACTAGTAATATTGTTGTTTCAATAATTACAGATAGATTAACATCACTAATTGATGATTATTTATCAACGACAGAATCACTAAAAATACTCGATGACAAAATTAACGCCCAAATAATCAATTTGCGGGAGTACAAAAATCTATCACTGATGTTCAGCTCCCAATCCCTATTTTTTGGGGGGTTCCACCGGTGACTAGACCGCCACTCACAGAGATAAAAACCGCCATCGATGAATTAGCAGCGCTAGAATCCGCGTAGTACGATCACGTAAAATAATTTGAAACATTTCGAAATTAAACATTATCACGACCTTCTTTGGGGTTCCACCGATGACCAAACCAACACTCGCGGATATAAAAAAAAAAATCCCTCTATGATCTAAAAGCGACCAACGATATCATCAGCGATGATCTACCGAGAATGATAGAAAAACTTGAAAACATAAAAATTCATCACGAGAAGGAAAATATCAACAATGTCGTGTATACGATTCGATCGGGATCAATGGATTGGGTTATTGGTAATCATAACGTGATAGCTATCGTCGAGACCGTCAAGGGTATTTACAGATTAACACTGGTGTCTCCGTATCAATTAGATATTAGACCATCGAATATTATCGGTGATGATGACATAATAGTTCGACTTGGTAATACAACATCAGTGATTATCGATAAAAATTCAACTAAACGATTTGATATTGTGGAAACAGATAATACACAACTTAGGGCGTGGAATAACATGGTATGTAGAACTTCAAGTAAACAACTGAATTAAAAACAATAGTGTTTTAAAAATAAAATGATAACAATAATGATTTCATCATCCGTCATCAATGGCAACATCGCAGCAATATCGCTATGATCAGGTCAGAGAGTTTCAAACCAAACTCGAAACACTCGCTGATGAGTACCGCGTAAAAATAAAAACATATCGAAGAAGTATCAACGTCATCGACGTGACCGTATACTTGGTGAGCGGTGTAATCACAGGTGCTGGCATAATACTATCTTCGGTGACAATGGTCGCCCGTTCGCTGTTCCAATTTGTATATCCGCGGCGACAACCATCGCGGGGGTAATCCCATCACAAACTACACGATTATATGGTTAAACTTCATATGGTATCTAACTCGTACACGTAATTGTTCTCGATGATATCATCATCTCTTGACGACACATTAATATCCGATGATGAGTTCTCGAAGATGGTCCGCGTTTATGATTCCACGATGTCAAAATTAGAAAAAGATAATAACGTTAATAATAACAATGGCAACATCGCAAGAACAACTTCAACGAACAGCGGAAAATACAAACCCGCGGAAAAACCAATTATTGTCGGTGACATCGAAAAAAACAGAATTCAGCATTGAATTTCCAAATCCAATCCAGGCAAACGAGATAGCGTTAACTCAACTAGTTGTTTATTACAGCTGGCCCAATATCTGGTCGGAACTATCTGCCGGTAAACCACCTAATAACACTTTCCTGTTTGAAAACACAAATAAACCCGATGGCACTCCTGATTTGCAGACAATTTAGCTTCCAAAGGGTGCTTATCAAATCGAAGATATAAAAAATGAGGTTCAAAGTAGAATAAAATCTATCACCGGTGTAGAATCCAATATCGAGATAACTGGTCATCAACCAACGCTATCAACTACTATCGAGATAAAATAACCCGAATACTCCGTAAACATATATAACAGCTCTATAAGAACAATATTAGGATGGCCATAAAAAATACCCGCGTGGAGATTTACCTGAAACTAAAAAAATCTGATTACGTTTCCGACAAGGAAAATCCTAATAATCCAGTCAAAAGTTATAAAATATATAACCGGTTGGATTTTTCACGGGGGTAATAGAACGACGTGGTGGTGGATATCATCGAGCTAGACAAGTTAAAATTACTGAAAATTTCACAAATATAAAAAATGATTTTTCTATATTGTTGTTGTCTGTCGAATCTTGTACTCTAACCCGAAAAAAATTTATTAAATTCATAGAAACACGTAATAAAATTATCTCTGACATGGAAGAATTTAATTTACAAATTTTATTCTAGAGGTATTAGGCGCTGATAATCATAAAACAAGAACAGAATTTGCAAACACATATAATATACACGTAGAAGATATTCCAGGTTTTATATTACCAGGATATAATATACCCGAGCTAAAGAAGAAACTTCATGATGTTATAGATACCTGGTTTAAAAATATTTACAACGGATGGGAAAAATCATCTGACAATATTCTCAAGTATGATAATGCCGACGATGGATCAAACAGACACATCTCTCCAAATAACGTGTGATGTCATCGATGGTAGCTATCACGTGAACACATCGCTATCAAATAGAGTCGAGCAAGGTTATATCTTATATACGTTTTCCCCGCAAGTTCCTCCTGGAAGTTTAATCGTGCAAAATCATATTAATCTTGTGTACTTAACCTGTAAAAACTTCTGGATATCAATAATGAATTTTAAACATGTCGACCAAAATAATAATTTGATTGATTTATCAGACGAAGACCTACAAATTACCTCGGATATGAAATCGTAATTGAAATTCAAAGAATTTCCAAATTAGAAAACGCTAGCATTTAAAATCAAATAATTAGAAATTGCTAGCAATTTCAATAATGTATCAACACTACACAGCAAGTATTTGTTTACGACAAGGATAAACTTGAAGATGCTATCAGAAAATCCTTGAAGGATTCAACAGCTTGAACGTGATGTTATAACGATGATTAGTTGTAGTCGTGATCAGATAATACAATATGCTCACTCGTGTATAACCGTAGATGATCTCAAAAAAATACTTGAGTGGAGTCCTTCGTTCTCTAATCCTCCTTTGGATGTTGCAACAGAAAATTGAAAATCAAAAATCAAAGATTTTTAATCAAAGATTTCATCGATGAAAAAAAATTTACAAAAAAATCCAGCAAATTTAACATGTGATTATAATTTTGGAATATCATTTTCGACTATAATTTTTTAATTTCTGTAATTTTCAATTATCATTTTCAATCATCGTTTTCAATCATTTTTCTTTTTGCTAAAATTTATTTGCAAATATATATACACAATGAGAGCTCCAACATATTTTACCGCCGACAACGAAGAATCAATAATAGCAATGAGAGGCATCCGACGCTCCGTAGAGGTTTCAAAACAATTTAAGATTGGACTAGCACGATTATACAAATTATGGTCGAAGAATCCAATATCTGTGACAACGAAGGGAACACTAACAGAGTACAAAGAACCAAAACAATGTCAGCTTAAGGCAAAGCGTGAAATCCAACGTGAGATTTCTGAGCTAAAGAATGAGGTTGTGGTGCTACAAGGGAAACGAGATCAACTTAGAATTACCGCGGAAGAATCTTAAAAAACAAATCTGTGAGGAAATGGAATCTGTGACCGACGAAGAGAAAACCCTTGAAGAGTTAGCGACGAAGAGAAATAAAATAAGATCAAATATTGAGAAGATTGAATCGTTAAAAGAAAAATATAATAAAAATTAGTGAAGAATATAATAACATAGAGGACAAATTAAAGAGTGAGAAACTCGAACAGATACTTACAAATAATTTAAAAAATTTTAAACAACAATTATTTCCAGAAAACGTTCAAGGATCTATTTCATCTATAAATCTTCCAGATAAAAAATCCCAACCTAGATTTTAAAATCAAAAATTTTTCACGTTAGTGAATTGCTAGCAATGAAATTTCTACTAATTTTTATTCACATACCTGTCATCGTATTCCTTTGCAGCTGATTCTATGAATTGTTCCTTATTGAATACATCCCCGATGGATTTCAAGAGTTGTTTTATCATCGCTGATACAGCAATAAATTCTTCACTGGGGTTTTCATAAACAATGTGGTCGCGTTCCCGAGAAAGAATCTTCATGATACGATACTCTGACCGATACATAGGAAAACTTAGTCGTCGGGCAGAGACTATTTTTGATATTCATTGTTAAGATACTCGCTAGTGAATACTTTACTGTCATGAAGATGTCGTACACGGTCGAGTTCGGATTTTAACGTAGATATATTTTCGTCGTGCATTATATGTTATATATGTAGAAAATTATTTGTTTAAATTGTTTATCAAGTATTTTTAAATAATAAATCTTTTCATGGTAGTCAAAACATCAACGATGTTTTGAATATCACCCGATGATACATAAACATTCTTGATAGGTTTCATCAATCTTTTAACATCGGCGATATAATCGGCTAGCAGCAATAATGATTAATGATTTAAAATCGATAAACTTTATGTTTATGTCAAATGGAATCTCTCTTTTAATTTTTCTTAATTCTTCTATGATATCTTCGTAATGATTAATAATATATCCATGATCTATTAATTCATCTCTGATATAACTTTCATCTTCGATATCATACATTTGACCATCATAGATTAATTTCAATTGTTGTATGTGTCGAATAGGTCCATTATCAACAATGATAAAATCAACTGGAAAATATTCGTCATAATTAAACATCTCGCCGGATTTCATATCATCGTAAAGTACGGGTTGGTCATCGTGAAAATTTTCGGCGATCGGCGATGAAATTTGTGTCATTATATATATAGGAAAAAAAATATTTGTATAAATTGCAATATTTATATTTAAAAAAATATGAGTATCTGAATGAGACTCTGCGGTTCAATTTTTTCGAATATGTTGTTTAGATTATATCATCGGCGGCTCGTTTCACAGATATTTTATTAATATCAAAGTATTTAGCAGCGGATGATATCGATAAAAACGGTTCAATAATACTATCGTAAAACGCTGTTACATGTTTTGGTTTATTGTTTTTGTTTTCTTGAGGATTTTTGTTAGGACAGTTTTCCCGTTGAGTAATTATTCTCAAATTCTCTACTCGATTATCAAGTTTATTTTGATTGACGTGATCAATTATGAAACCGTTGTTGATAATCCCTATAAAACATTCAAGGATAAATCTGTGAGCGTAGTAACCCTTTTCTTGTTTACCATTTCTAACGGTAAATCTAATATAACCACAATTACCAATTGTACCAAGGGGAACCTTTCGTTGTTTATGTCGGACTGTTCAATCTCGCGATGCCTCGTAATTAACCTAGATTTGATGAGAGACGTATTCGTTAATAATTATATATTTATGTAGGATTTTCTTTGTCTAAATTACTGTTATGTTTTTGTCTGTCCATGTAATCTTGTGGAGACTTTATAATTGTAACACGATGATTAATATGTGTGTTTTTATCGTAGTATCGTTTAAGTTCTCTTTAGCTTTTTTCCTCCGCAACTAACACATAATTTTGATTTTCCTCTTACTCCAACACCACAACCGATACAAGGTTGCGGACCCGAGCTTCCTCGTCAGATATTTCTTTGATGATCCCCACAGTATTCATTTCTACATAATTTCCCGAATCTGGTAGACTCACCTATAAGTAACCAGTTACAGGTATACATTTGTATATATACTAAATAAATAAAATATTTTATCTAAATAATTGTCTTAATATACAGGAATATCAAAATTTACACTTATCCCGACTTTGAAACAAATACCCGGCGGAGAGTAAAATTTGATCTTGACGACAAAATAAAATTTCCTACAAAATTATCACCTATAGAAAACAGTATCAAGAAAGCTAAGAGAGAGTTTTGGTTAGATTGATGTAGATATACGTATTCGACCTTTCGGACATCTGATCTTGAATATCGGATGACAATAGATCGTGCGAGAGATATTCTATCTCGGATGGATTTTGACAACAGCGCCAGATATTCAGCTCAAGCTAAGTTTAGTAAACTTGCTAAAAAAAAACTATCGAAACGGAATGTATCCGCGTTAGAAGGGTTTTTAATCATCCTGAAAGAGTATTAGATGCCAAAAATGAAATTCTAATTGTCAACGCGAATACTAGACCAGAATTATTGGTTAACATCAATGGTTATTACTAGAATAGAACTTATCCGCAGACATCACTCGTGTACGGATTTTATAAAATAAACACCTCAGATATTAACAAGTTATCGAAAACGAAACTCTCATCTCGGTTAAATTGCGTTGAAGAACGAATAACAGAGCATTTTATGAGCGCTAAACGAGGAAAAGGGTTAACAGAAATACGAAAAAATAACATTATCGCATGGGGGAAATCTGTTAGGGAAAACGGCGCGTCAATAAGTGATGTCGCGGTGTAAAAAAAAGAAATTAAAATTTCCAATTATTGTAAAAACAATTACCGGAGAGGTTTTACATGATTCCGGACACTACAAATCAGAAGCAGCTCCTATCGAGATTTTTGATTATAACTCTCAAGCGTGGAGCACATCCATGAGAATATTTCCAAGTTCTCGACGAGTAAAATATTATCAGGGATATATATTTGATGCTATACACGAAACAAATAACGTAAATCCAATTTCTGTGTGGCTGTTTAGTAGCAGCGATGATAAATAATATAATCAATTCATAAAAACAAACGGAGATTTATATCGTACTGAACAACTTCAAACAAAGATGAATAACCTCGCGTTGAAGTATACTGATGGATCTTGGATTTAAAATCAAAGATTTTCCGCGGATGAAAATACAAAAAATGGATTTACTGTGTCATCAGTTTGCAGCTCATTCGTGGTCACCGATCAGATACGATTTCATCGATGATGTTAGAGCATCCTGCGTAGAATTTGGCCACGGTAGACTTTGGAATACAAAATATAATCTCGAGGATATGAAATACGTAGATTGAGAGCGTGTTTTCCCGGAAGTTTCCTAGGGATGGGAGAGTGTCACGAATATTTTGAACGGTTTCGTCATCCCACACATGAGATGACTAGAGTGGCGATTAACGGAGAATTACCAGATGTTGACCTTTGTGGATTTGCCAGAATAACATCGTTTGAGTTAGCTAGAGGATTTCACCCGATAATTTATGTATAGCTCGGGAAACACTTCTCCGATGATAAATGGGCGCCAATAGTATTGTTGAGATATATGCTCGACAAGGGGAATCTGAATTCGTTTACTGTGTCTACGGCAATAATATGATACCGGAAACAAAATAGGATTTGGTTACCGACGGCCGAAAATTGTGATGAGCGTCAAGCAAATGATTTAAGAAGAAATATAATCGGAAAGTTTACTCAGGGAGGAAAAACTAAACACAAGGGAAAAACGACTAGATTATTCTTCGATGATGCAGAATTAGATTTTATCATCGACGATACAATAAAAAAATAAACTTCCGGAACAATACCCCGTGTATTTATCAAACGGGAAACGATTTGGGACAATCGTTGAATATCTCGATGTTGAATCTTCACAATACACTCATCTGAGAGCTTCTATGCTAGCTTATGTTTCGATAAATGTATTATCGATGGTAAATCGATTTTATAAAATCGCTGTCAGAGTTGCAACTGATTCGTTTTATTTCCACAAGGATCATTTTGAACACGTTGAGGAATTTCTTGTTAATAACGGTGAATGTGGAAGATGGCGAGAAAAACCTGAAAAACAACACGACTATAATGAATCAGCTGATACTCCCATTGAAGATAATTACATCGAAGATATCAACGAGGATATATCAGAATATCCGTCGATGTATGATCCAATTACACTTCATAAAACTGTTTATCTGAGTGATCCTGGAGGCTGTGGAAAGACACCTCGAGTAATCGATTTATTTGGAAAATCTAATATACTATTGTTAAATCCACCACATCGTCTTGCCCGCGAGATGAAATCCAGAGGCGTTGACACTTGTACGTATCACAGTTTCTTCCGATGGAAAGGGGAAGATGATATATGGACGGAAAATCGTGTAGGAACAAAACATACCACCGGTTGTATTATGTGGGATGAAATCTGTACCGTACTGTACGATGATATAAATGAATTTCTCGGTTGGCTATTAAAGAAAAACACCGCGGTGATTATGTGTGGTGATCACGGTCAACCACCACCGGTTAACGGAGATTCACCTCATCGATGGCTAATTAATTCCGTTGACTACTGCGAAGAGATGAATGAAGATCGTCAATCCCTTGATGAAGAGTTAACCGTGTTGAACTCCGCGATAAGATTAAAATCAGATCGTATACAGTGTCTTAAAATGCGTGAAGTGATTACTGAAACGCTACTTGACTATTTTTGGAATATGTGGAAACCGACACATCTGGTTGTTGTTAGCAGAAAACAAATACGAGATGATTTACAACAGAAATTGTTTGAAATCCACGAAGTGAAATTTCCGTTGGAGCCTGTCCCGTTATGTTATAAACCTGAAAATACACGACTACAAAACATTCTCGTTGATATTCCTGGATGCATGACAGAGTCAGGCCCTTAACAGCAAGAATTAGTGTCGAATGATATTGTATACGTTGACATCTCAGCGGTTGAAAAAGCATTAAACGCTAATAATTCTCCGTGGATGTTAGGTTACGCGATGACAATACATTCATCTCAGGGATTAACCATCGAGGATACTATTATGTGGATCTTTGATAACTTCATATCCTGGTCAAATTTAGTTTACCTAGCTGTGTCACGAGAACGGCGAATAAATCAACTTAGAAGAATTGTTATTTGAGATTTTGTGATGGCAACTGGGTATCATCTGAAATAACCTTTAATTGCTCCCTGGTAAAACTCCGTTGTGGTGCAGAAGAGTCTAGTTTATATAACGTTGAACGGTCTTTAGATGATACCGTATAATATATTTTATGTGTGGCGTTACTCCATATCGGATCAGTCGATCTTCTAGTGCCACCTTCAAGTTCGCCAGCTTCATACAAATATCTCACTGTGACGTTGCTCGGTAAGATTTCTGTTGGTGAATACGATAGTGGTTTACTATTTATATACTTTTTGTTATCGCGATGGCAGGTTTCATACCTAATATTCTAGTTTTATCATTGTTTATCGATGAAATTGCTTCAGGTAATCGTTTAACCCATTCGCGAGATCGTCCATCGTCCATAAATTCCTTCGCGTACTGATAATGAAACAATTTATCAGCTAGAGTTCTGTTAAACCGCTCAACAATTGCCTGATCACGATGAATTGCGGTGTGACCTCGTCGAATTACAGTGTTATGTTGTTTCATCACCGACGATACTTCACCTTGAAACTCTCTACCTGGATCAACTTGAAGAAGATTTGACCACCACAGACCACCTTGTGGTTTAAGTCGTCGGCGATAAATATTTTTAAACGTAGAGGCGACCTCAAATGATGATTTTGTTGATAACGGATCAGCTTCCTTGTATGTACTTGCTAGATCAACTACTGTTAGCGCGTATTTATAAACACGTTTTTTAACTGTGTCGTGCGGTAGATATAATGAACCTCGTTTGTGATATTAACATCGAAACATGCATATTAACTCTTGGCTGGAGGAGGTAGATAAAGTTGCCATATCACTTGTTTGGCCAACCAATCAGCAGCTGTTTTGTGAGGTATTTTAGCAGCGTTAGCGAGTTTATCAATCGCGGATTTACCCATGTAGTATCCTGTCGAAGAATAATAAATTGCTTCCATGTTATATACTAGCACCGAACAACAATTTACCTTTCATGGTGGTTTTTATCAACCAAGATGCTATTTTTTCTTTAAACGATTTATCTTGGATAGAATTCAACGCGTGGATCAATCTAACATCTGCGAGATGACGTTGTTGGAGATCACCACTACCATAAGCTATATCATGTAATCTACATGCTTCATCGTTAGCGGTTATCGGATTTTCACATGGGTTTGGATTATCTTCATTGTCAAGTCTGATATGTAATCGCGTTCCCGGTCCACAATAATTATATCCTGGAAGATGTTTTTCACATGGATACTTTGCCCAATGAGCTCCTGGAAGTTTTGTTAACTTGGCGGCGATATCACCACCTCTTTTTAACAAATGTATACTTGCTTGTCCCGCATCGTTCACACTTGCCGGTGGCAGCCTCTCTATTATTTGTCGTGGTAACAATTGTTGGGTCAATTTTCGGTGTAAGCGTCCTATATTTCACACAATATAAATCCATAATATTATTAAGTTTTATCTAATGGAGATTATTGACTTTTCCGCGTTTAAGAAAAAAAAAACACCTGTGAAACATCATGTTATGTTATCAAATTCCATACAGATGATTATTATAGGACCTTCAGGGAGTGCTAAAACACAATTGCTACTCACGTTGATAATGAAATATATGAAATGGGACAAATTATATTTAGTTGCTCCTAGAGTAGATGATCAGCATTTTTATAAGGAGTTAAAAGATTTTAATAAGAGCGCATCAGAGATCGCCGACGAGGATATTATTGAGTTTATCACAGATATCGATGAAGCACCATCCGTAGAAGACATTAATGGAAGTATTAACAATCTTGTTGTGTATAATGATGTAATGTTAGATAAACAAAAAAAAAATCCAGCAGGGATATTTTCTCGAGGACGACATAAAAACACCAACGTAATATATGTCACTCCACGATACACACAGATTCAAAGGTGATCCGAGATAATTGCAATTTGTTATGCGTGTTTAACGGAGTTGACACCCATACAATCAGAAATGTTTGGCAGACCTGGTGCTCCGACATGGATTTTAGTCAGTTTAGAAATTTCTTTAGTGGTGCTCAGGCAACTCCTCACGGATTTGCAACGATAAATTTATCTGATCCTATGACACGATATCGTATTGGATTGGATAAAAATTATATGGTTAATTAATTGCGACCGTGATTGAACCAACAAACCCCTGCAAAGTATACGATTAACCTCTGAAACCATTTATTTTCAAACGGGGGGGGGGACCGCTTACTTATCAAACGGAGGTCTTTATAAAAAAAGGTCGGTTCGAGCCAGCACTCCACTCAACTAACAAAATTTCAAATGGCCAGCTTTGATGCTAAAAAACGAATATGAAAATTAAAAGGTCTACAAATAAATTGTAATACATTTTTAAAACTAGTTTAATAGATTTCAAATTGACTATATCACTTTGAATTCATGTTCCCATTTTCCTTTTTCCTAATTTTTTTTATTCATTAAATTTATTGTTGACGTCAATTTATCTTGACCCCCATGTCAAAAATTGTGAAGTTTCTTGACACCCCCCCCCCCCCATTTTGTTAACATAATTAGTGGACGACGCCTTTTCACTGTGTGCTGTACAAATATAACAGTATTCTACAGTTTGATGTAAAGTGTGAGAAGCATTACTTAGCAAAAATATAATAGTAATTGACGTCTTAGTTACGCCCTTTGGAAGTAATGAATAGTTCCTCTTTACACAAGGCCAGTATAATCAAATAATTTATTGATTAGGACGGGGCTTAACATAAGGAATCGATTAAAAGTAATATTGACAATGTCTATATCATTTATATTATTTACACTGAGTCGGGGTAACCTTTCTTAACATATAGTTGAAAAATGTGTTGTTGTATAGCGCTTAACGCCATTTTTCAACACATGATAGGCTATACATGACAGCCAGTATATATCTGGAACTCGTGAAAATCCCAGAAAGAACCACACAGTCCACGGTAAACTACTGGCAAGCATTCTCACATACTCATGCTGACCAAACCTGAGACTAGAACTCACGCAGAGCTGATATGTTGATCTGTAAAAGTGAGCGACCAAGACGACTCAGACACCTGTGTCCTATCTTGAAGAAACAATACTGCTGTATACTTTGATATTAACAATAAATCAAAGATCTTACATGAGCCTACCGAAAGCGTCTACCTTAATATAAACATGGTGACGTCGGACAACACAGTAGGTGAAATGTGGCAATATGACAATAGACAAACTCGTGGACTGAAAAGAGGTATGAACGTTCTGGTAGCTAATTGTCGTCTAACACGATTGACATACCATATCAATAAAGTGACACATACAGCATGGTTCAGATTGTCCATTGAATACAGTATCGTGTAAACCAGTACAAAATTTAATATGTGGTTCTATTGTCTCACTCTACTTGCGAGATAGATAGTAACTCATGTTTCTCCTATCTTCCTGAATTACCCACCATATACTAGTAAGCATTGTCTTCACTGGGCTTAATCCTGCTTATGGCTGGTATGTCATGTCCTTTCCGGCAAATATCATTGCTATAAACAAGCCAACCAATCCGTGTAAAGTATTTCAGAAGCGAATAACAACCGGCTAGGTTACGTACAGGTTACATTACCTGTCTGATTTGACCTAGGTCACAAATACGTTACCTTACATGTCTCCTTGATGCAAAATATTACTTCATAGTCTTTTATTTGGTGTCAAATGTTGCATTGTATGTACCCCATTCAAGTGGTTTGTTCAAGCAAATACGGGGCGTTATGGTTCATTATTTAGAATTAGAGGTTAAACTGAACAAGGATCCAAATGTCATCACAAAACTAAAATGTTGTACTTATTTCTCTTAATTTACTTATTTGATTTCAAAAATAAAAAACACATCGTGTTTACAATCTTGTTCTTCAGATTATTTATTTGACTTTAGTATTGAAAAATCCCATGTGTTGATAAATATATTAAGTTTATTTATTTGACTTTAGTAATGGAAGAAACCCAAGGATTGCAACCATCGTTTTTAATTTATTTATCTGACTTCAGAAACCCAAGCTCTTGTATCAATATTTTCTTTTTCTCTACTTGACAATCCAGCAAATACAACAAATACGAGCTCACATCCTCATTTTGCTCGTTTGTCTCTTCATACCAACAATCCACAACCGTACTATTGTTGCTGTTTCTATTATAAAATTCAAGTCACCTTTTGAAGCATTATCAAAAAGTAACCACATCTACTAATGGTTTGTGTGCCTTTGTTTTGTTTGCAATGATAGCGTTGAGGACTGAAACCTTTACGGACAGTATAGTGGTGCTGATATGTAGGATTATCATGGTGGTGGTGGTTATAATGGCTGTGCATGTAATTATAAACATGCAATCAAGATTTGTTTGTTTATACATGTACTTTATTAGCAATTTCGAAGTAAGACAGTTTGTCGATATCAGGATAATGTTTGACGACACATACCGGTGAACTATTGAGAAAGAACAATATGTCAATGTCAACCTTGAAACCTGCATTTTAAATGAACTGGTGTCGACTTCGTAGCCTTGTGTCATTAACAATGGTAGAAATACCCTGATCATAAGATATATTAGAAGTCTTGCCTTATTCACGCTTGCACAATACGTTATGTCCTTGTGACGGTAAACTATTTCATCTGAGTTAATGGTTCTATTTTCGCCACATTCTATGGAGTTATTATAGTAAAACAATTCCGTCTTGTTTCTGCTATGTTCGGAGTTTGATAGGGGTGGAATGGATGTCACATCTTTTAGGCACGTTCTTGAACCGCAGGGTCCCAACACTATGTATTGCTCTTGCATGAAGGAACTGGCTACTGTCTACTGTTTACGTATCTATCGAGCCCTTCAGCGATTCGAAAGGGGCAAAAATGGCAGTTTAAAGATGGCACTGAAAGTCGCAGTCCCAATTTAACATGCAGGCGACCTAGGACTTTGGCCGTCTGGTATTGATTCATAGAGGACACCATCACCCCGCAGCCGCCTGAGTGACCACGCTATCTTATGTAAAGGCAGCACTGCTTGCTCCACAAGGAAATGGGCTTATAAAAGGTGATGTAACCAAAGCTAGTTTGCCTACACCCAGTTGGCTTTCCGCAGCCAAAGTGCATCTTCCAACGCAGTCGAAACATAACGGAAACACCATGCATGCACTACCTACCTCACGTCGCAGGAAAAGACTAAAACTTGATTGTTGGAACATCAGAACAACTCTAGACTCAACCGATTGCTACGTTTTCATTTTAGACCATCTAGTCATCATAGTGCATATTTCAGCGATAGTTCCACTCATAAAGTATCTTTGCAAGTTGGCAGTATACATTATAAGATGAGATCACTAGTAAGAGGAACGTGATCCAGCGTTCAATTAGTAATGAATTTGAGTCGTGGTATTTTCCATTAATTAACGAATGCTTTCATTTACTTTGTTGCGTGTTGTTTTTAAATTGTACTGGTGGTCTCTTACTCTCAAATTTTACCCACTCACAAAGAATAATTTTGTTGATGCTGTTGTTGAATTAGGGTTTAACGCATACGTTTCATCACATGATAAGCTATGCATTGCGGTCAGTGTTAATGGTGGCGGAAGAATCCGGTTAACCCCCTGAAAGAACCACGAACCCAATAGAAACTACTGCCAATCTTTATCATATACCCACACTGGCCGAATCTGAGAATCGAACCCACGCAGACAGAGGTCAGATGGCAGTGATCCGTAAGGGATGAGAGCTTTAGACCACTCGGCCCGATTAATCTTCAATCTAGGGCCAGGTAGACAACTTAATATAGACGTACAATATGAGGTATACATTTCGGGTTTTAGACAGTTAAGTAGGAGATTTAAGACGTTGTTTAATTTATAATACTTAAAACGCGTAGGTTACAGGTCGAAAATATATATCATAAAGTGCTTAACACTGAATGGTTCATAGCAAATAACACACTCTGGTGTATGTGCATATTTTAGTATATGTGAGTGGTTTATATACGTAGGACCAATTCGAATTCTTGCAATGACTCCATCATCCCTACGGATGTTTCTTTAGGAAAGCATCCATTATCCCGGTTTGGCTAAAATGCGTGAAGTTTGTTATTCACTGCATCATTGCACGATGCCTGCCACAAGATTTAAAATCCGTAGATGATATTTAAAATCAGATGGTTCTTCAGATAGTGCCATTTTAGCAGTGCGATCTACTTTTTCACTACTTTTAATACCAATAAAGGGTAGTTAACCGATTGTGGGAGGTACTCGGCTCTGTATTTGTGACAAGGAGATTGATTAATAATTGGTTCTTGAGATTTATATTGTGTAATGACTGAATCACTGATAATGAGTCAGAGAAGATAATGCTGTTTTAAAAAAAAAAAAAAAAAACGTTTGTTTTCAATCACTTTCATAGCAAGGTTTACTTCTTTTATTTCGGCTTACGAATTTGACGGATCATTTGGCAAACGAACCTTGATTGTTTGTTTCCCAATAACAAAGGCTGATGCACCTTCTTCTCCATCCTTTGATCTAGTGTGGTTTCTAAATTCTGTGAGGAGTTCATGATGAGAGTTCAGGAAGATTTGTTTCCATCATGTAACGTAGAAAAATACTTTTGTTTATTTAAGGAGTCACGTTTTCTAAATTGTAGCAAGATCAATTGTGTTACCGTCAAGGCTGATTGATATTATGATGCCAAATCAAGGTACGGCATTTGTTTTTGTTCGCCTACAAGGTTTTGTATTTGGGTTGCAAACAGCCGAAAATCAGGTCTCAGAGGGTTGCATCTGAGCCGAATGCCGCATAGTGACATGCTACTGCATCGCTACATGATATTCTGATGCTGGTAGAATACTACAGTGTACGATGTTATTGTATCTGAGTCTAATACTACAGTATACGATGTTATTGAATCTGAATTGAATACTACAGTGTACGATGTTATTGTATCTGAGTCTAATACTACAGTATAAGATGCTATTGAATCTGAGTTAAATACTACAGTGTACGATGCAATTGAATCTGAGTTGAATACTACTGTACGATGTTACTGCATCTGAGTCTAATACTACAGTATAAGATGCTATTGAATCTGAATTGAATACTACAATGTATAAGATGCTATTGAATCTGAATTGAATACTACAATGTATAAGATGCTATTGAATCTGAATTGAATACTACAATGTATAAGATGCTATTGAATCTGAGGTGAATACTACTGTAGGATGTTACTGCATCTGAGTCTAATACTACAGTATAAGATGTTATTGCATCTGAGTTGAATATTACAGTTTACGATGTAATTTCTCCTTAGTTTAATACTGTAGTGTACGATGCGGTTGAATCTGAGATGTCTATTACAATGTACGATACTATTACATCTGACTTGAATATTACAGTGTACGATGCTATTGAATCTGAATTGAATACTATATTGTACCACGCGATTACATTAGCATTCAGCAACTGAAATAGGTACTATATTGATCCCATACGGATGAGTGGTGGGTGAGGATTTCATACAAAGCCAATATTCAGACATGCAGGTTTTGTAGGCTTAAATGATGATACTCATTTAATGTTCTAGATTTTATTTTGTTGTTTCTTAAAAAAATAGAATAATTTGCAGAAAGAAAAAAATCAAACGTTATGCTAACTTAAAATAACTTAGAGATATTAAAGACACAATTTCTTCCTTTAATCGGCTGTATGCTAAAAACAGCTTTGATATTCCTCATTGATGCAAAACATTTGAATTGGCTGTGATTGCGGGCATACTGGATGTCGAATATGTACCATATTTTATTACAGACCAACTAAACATTATAACAAGTAAAACTCCCAATGTACATACGATCATCAGTTCATGAGGAGTCTGTGGTCTTATGGGTTTAAAACATTTTTTCAGCATATAATAATATTGTATTGTGTCCAATCTATATGTATGTATGTATGTATGTATGTATGTATGTATGTATGTATGTATGTATGTATGTATGTATGTATGTATGTATGTATGTATGTATGTATGTGGATGAATGGATGTATTTGCAAAAATTGCCAAATAAAAAAGTTAATCTTTTGTACTCAGTATAATTTGGGCTTATTGACTTATTTCACATGAATACAGAAAATATGCCATACATACATACATACATACATACATACATACATACTCTTTAAATGGTGACTACAACGATAGCGAAATGATAATGTTATATTTCAGCAACATAGAGGGCGAATCCACCTCGTCTATTTGGTAAACTAAAGCCTCCTACGAAACGAAAAACAAAAGTTAAAAAAAACAAACATTAATAAGGCTTCTATCTAACCGGGACGCATATTCGATGTCTCACCCTCTCTGCTGCTACAAATTAAATCATATAATATAACAATAATGGTAGGAGAATTGTTAGCAGCTAGATTAGCTCGAGTGCGACTATCAGCGATTAATAAATTATACTCGTCCGTGATTCTGTCAGACAAAAATGAAAACAACGACAGGAATCTCACGCTGAACCCAGTATATGTATACCAATTATTCAAACTCGTTATTACAGCGCTAATGACGTGATATATGGAACGAGAGCATGAGAAAAAGTAATAAAAGGTATTCTTCCCAAACTTTAAAAAATCACAGAGAGAACTGGAGCAACATTTAGATTTTTACAAAATCTTCAAACTGATATAGCTGCCGCACAACCACAACCACAAGCAACCGCCGATGACCCTATCGGAGAAGAAACACCTAAAGAAAACGAATCGGAATAAGTAACACTATCTAAAAATGTACTGATGATGCGATTAATGAGATTAAAACAATGATAATCTGGATAATCTAGCTGAGTTTGAATTTACATGTTTCAGTCATAGAAAACTACTTAAAATCCGAATATAATAAATCTGTAGATATAAAGAAATGGTATAATTGGATATATCGCATAAAATTTGACAAAGATCAGAGGCTGATACAATACATATGTTATACAGAAGGAAAAGAAAAAGATCTTGACATAGGTGTTCAGATTGAGCAACAAAGTAATTCGCAGCCTCCTCAACCGCCATATGAAGAACCTCCTCAACCGCGACAGAAAAAAAAACAAAATCTTCTTGAAAGGAGAAAAAAGAATTTTACGGTGCGTCTGGTGCTACTGGTAGTGGATTTTCTCGAGAAAGTGGTCTTGTTGCCTGTCCTAATAATATTCTCTCCGACATAGCACGATTATAAATTCTCATAGGTGGCAAACGAGCTGGAAATAACTCTCGGAAATAATTAATGAAGCTGCCGATATTTCTAGACGATTATTTCAAGGCGGTATCATGGATATCGGCGTATATCAATAATTTATCGATGAACTCGTTGATGGTTATCATAGTGACTAATTGTCACCACGATTAAATATAACGATAATAAATAAGATGATCATACAATATCACCATTAAAAGCCTACCGTGGTCAGGGTAGTAATCTCGCATTTACCCGTTTATAGAACGATTTATGGAGATGGTCTTGGTTATGTTATTCAAGGGTTATTTGCAATGATGGCTCCCCAAAAGCACCAATCTCAAAACAATTATCGATGTAAGATATTCAGATTATTGGTGAAAGAGCTCCTGGTGCTATTGTTAATATTACCAGTAAGGCATTTTCTGCAGCTAAATAAAGACACGCGATTAATACGACGAAAACCACAGCCACCAGTGAAATTACCGTCCACAGAAATTATGCATGCCAATGTCAGTACAATAATAAAACAAGCCGCGGATAAATAAAAAAAAACTACCAGCCTTGATGAATCAAGGATCTAAACAATTAAAGTCCTAGGAATTTCCCTAGGCAAAAACCAAAAAATGTTAAATATAAATCAAATAATAAATAAAATAAACAAGCATATAACAGTCTGGAATGTCAAAAACCTTACCCTCCAGAAAGAATACAAATAGCCAAACATACCTTTTCAACTCAATATGGCAAACATTTAACATACGTTGAACTTTATTATATAAAAAAGATAGAATCTTCAATCTATGCCTTCATATAGAACAAGATATGCAAAATCTCTCGCTTCACATTACAAAAAATAAAAGATAGAGGAGGGATGTACATCCCAAATCTTAAAGTCAGACAAACAGCAAACTACCTTGACAAATTAAATAAACTTCAATATGCGCCAAAACACCCATTGCAAGGTAGATACACCTACTGGTTTGGAACTTTAATGCCGCATAAAAGAGAATTATACAGTCTTAATAACATAACACAAAAGTTGGTACCACCCAGAATCGCCTGCAGACAAACCCAAGCCTTGAAAGAATACAGATCAAAGGACATAATATGGAATACTAAAAACTCGACTGAAATTTATGATTTAATAATACATCCCAAACTACCACCCAATACAATATAAATAAACAATACGCACTTTAACTGGACCACAATATGGAAAAAAAGGACAAAACTAAAAAAAAACAAAAAATTAACCCAACTTTATGAGTATATCCATGACGCCTGGTGCATAGGGGAAATGGCTTTTAAAAGAAAAATGTTAAATAACCTGCACACGTGCCCCTTATGTAAAAATGTATTGACAATAAATAGCATCTGATATTAACATGCAAAGTACTAGAAGACAAAAGAAAAAAAAATAGGAAATTGGGAAAGAAATAAAGAAAACAACAAGTATTTTTTTACCACAACATGCTATTATATACAGAGAAAATAATCAATAAAATACTATACCAGGAAATAATTACATTTATACTTTTAATGATTGGAAAAAGAAAACAATCGATATTGATACCTGAGAAATAAACAAAAATCTAAGAAACCTGTAAAATCGTCTCTTCCTATTGCCGTGTCAAATAAACACAGCTATCTAATAACACTTTACTAAAGAACAAGAAATGTACAGAAAGACGACTGTGCACACACGGTGAGAAACAGATACATAACAAACAGACATACCAATCAAAAGAACCTGACTGAAACAAAACAGACTCACTTTCGGCACCCACTTTTCTAACCATGGATAAATACAACCTATTGTATGTCGCTAAATAGCCTAAGTGTGCTGGTGCGCCGTTAAAAATCAAACAAACAAACAAACATCGGCACCCAAGTAGGGTAAGATACGGTAAGAAGGAGACACTCGTGACAGCCAGACGCCTAAGGAGGCTAAAATGCAAACCCCAAAAATACTAACAAACATAAATAAAAAATGTCAAATCAACACTGGAAGTGGAGAGCCGAAAGGGCTAGCTTATAAAGCACCAGTATCAACAAACAAACAAACAAAAACTAGATTTGAGCCGTAAAAGTAAAATATTAACAAAATACAAACATAATTGTACTGATACATTAACTGGATAAATGGCTAGCGTAAAAGGCACCAGTATAAATAGAAATCAACAACAACAAAAAATAACACAAAATACCAACGAAAACCAAATAGAAAGCCAAAACCGATTAACTCATATACATGTATTTGACACTCATGAATTCCTTTACCTTGAAAGAAACACCGTAACATAGCCGGAGTGTAGATCGGCGCGTGACACACTTCTCAGCGCAATCAAATACCATACCGTACACACACATACAACAGCAGCCCCAATAAAGAAAAAGCCTCCACAGAACAAACTAAAACAGGGGACCAACCAACGGAAGCATAATACACCACTTTGCCACGAATAGAAAATCAATGATAACATACCTCATCTATAATTAGAATGTACCGATTCACCATAATTCTCTCTCTCTCTCTCTCTCTCTCTCTCTCTGTCTCTCTCTCTCTCTCTCTCTCTCTCTCTCTCTCTCTCTCTCTCTCTCTCTATATATATATATATATATATATATATATATATATATATATATATATATATAAGACAAAAGTGGAAAACATTTAAGACTCCTCTGATAAAACAAACAAAACTACAACTCCTTTTTCGGAGAAATAATTTAATTTATAGGTTTTTTCCAATGAAAGCCCTCTACATATTAATTTATAGACAGTCTATATTTTATATAATTTTTCAAAGAAAAACTACATCTCTTATATTGTCTTTATCTAAGCAAAGGGATCTCCGATCTGCCCTGAAATTTAATTAATTCTAAGGAAGGAGTGTACAATCCTTATTTAAAGATTAAATGAAAGGGAAAAAATAACGCACCGATGCACCAAGGTGTGGGCAATACCCGAAACCGACATTGGTTGAGGGTAGGGAGTACCTTCGGAAAATCGTTTTGGGTTAATAAAAGTAAGAGTATTGATCAACAAAAACAAAGATTAACCGTGAGAAACAAATTATTTTCTAATCATAAATGGGAAACAAAGCATACAAAACAAAACCTCCATGGGAAGCCATGGAAACATTAGACTAAAACAAACATTTTCGTTAAACAAGGGTATTACTCAAAAGTCAAATCAGCGAACATGCTAGGGAGAGTTGAAGAGTATCAACAAAGCTTTCGGACCATAATTTAAAAATTCTAAATCCAAATTTTGATCAGTAATAATAATTTTATACAGGTAAAATTCATCTTTCAAAGTGATATGTTATTGAAATGACTTAATTCGGATTATCCCAGATTTTGATTCATACCAATTTCGGATTTGACTAAATTTATGTCTGATGATTTTTCTTTTATGTAATTTCCGTAATTAGGGTTAGTACCAGTCTCCAATAGGATCAATCTTTGATGTTATAAAAACATAAACTTTATTTTATAAAATATTTTATATTATAAATTAAGTTCATAAAACAGTGATGCTGAAATTTATGTCTTTTTAAGCATAAATACCAAATTGTGTATTAAACAAAGGATTTTTTGATATATTTAATGTATATTCATGAAGTAAAATTATTATTGTGTATGTCATGTACTTGTGATCTTGTGAATATTAGAGAAAGAAACAGAGAGAGAGAGAGAGAGAGAGAGAGAGAGAGAGAGAGAGAGAACACAATTAAAAAGAAAACTAAATTTATTTTGAATTTATTTGTCATAGATAGTACACAGTTCTTCATTTTCATCTATAATTTCTTCTGCCGTTCTAGTCTTTTTATTGTACAGAAATTGTACAGAAGTATCAATACAAACACCAAAATAAAATTGCTACATTCATTTCACCTCAAGCCAGTACCAGGCTAACCCGGAATAGGTTATGACTGAAAGAACCTTAACAAACGGTCGTAACAATATAGACGATATAAATGTTTAAATTTGATATGTTTAGTCTCAGATATAAAGGAAACTAATTAATGAGTTTACAAAATAAAGAAAATTAATCAAATTTTAATCAAATTCTTTGTGAACATTTTCAATGGTGAAAAGATTATGTCATGTGTGTTTAAGATTCGTTCACTTCGTTTCGTGTTTATTGATGCAAAATATGATGAGAATATATCGATGGGTTTAGGAAAAACAAACCAATGAAAACGAAAATAAATATTCAAAACATCAATCAAATCTATATGACGGTGAAATTTACCTGATAGTCAAAGGGGCAAGCTAGTGTTTCGTATACTGAATTGTTTTGCGCATTTTAATGATACATACGTCATGTCGTTTACAAAACTGCCAAATCATTCAGTAAAACCTTGAAATAACATTTCTATGACTTAGGCCTTTAAACTGGGAACGGAAAATATCTTAAAAATAATTTTCATGGATTCATATTAATTGAACCAAAAAATTATCATATATCTGTAAATGAAATAATTTACATCATCGCATGAAATGTCTCATTATTAACCTTTGAGATATATACTTTGCATTAAATAACTCACTATGCACGTGTGAGCCATGTACTTTGTGTTAAATAACTCACTATGCACGTGTGAGCCATGTACTTTGTGTTAAATAACTCACTATGCACGTGTGAGACATGTACTTTGTGTTAAATAACTCACTATGCACGTGTGAGCCATGTACTTTGTGTTAAATAACTCACTAAGCACGTGTGAGACATGTACTGTGCGTTAAATAACTCACTATGCAAGTACGAGCCATGTACCTTGTGTTAAATAACTCACTATGCACGTGAGACATGTACTTTATGTTAAATAACTCACTATGCAAAAGCTAATGCATCGTATCATGAATTGTTTTGCGCATTTTAATGACACATCCATCATGTCGTTTACAAAACTGACAAATCATTCAGCAAAACTTTGAAATAACATTTCTATGACTTAGGCCTTTAAACTGGTTATGGAAATTATCTTAAAATAATTGTCATGGATTCATATTAATTGAACCAAAAATTATCATATATTTGTAAATGAAATAATTTACTTCATCGCATGAAATGTCTCATTATTGACCTTTGAGAGATATACTTTGCGTTAAATAACTCACTATGCACGTGTGAGCCATGTACTTTGTGCTCAATAACTCACTATGCACGTGTGAGCCATGTACTTTGTGTTAAATAACTCACTATGCACGTGTGAGCCATGTACTTTGTGTTAAATAACGAACGGCATAAATATCTACATCATGACACTATGAAGGTGATTATGATAAGTAATTTTTATACTTAATTATTTATTTATTATTATTATTAGTAGTAGTAGTAATGGTAGTAATATTATTATTGTTTATATTATTATTATTATTAATATTATTATTGTGTATATTATTATTTTTTATATTTTTGTTTGTACTAGTATTCTAGTATTATATTAGTATTATTACTATTATTATTTGTATCATTATTATTGTATTATTAAGATTATTATTATTATTATTATTAAGATTATTATTATTATTATTATTATTATTATTATTAGTGTGTGATCAAGATGTTTAACTTGGACGTTTAAAAAGTCAATCATATCGCTACGATGTCTGCAGTTTAGCAGGTCATAGTGATTTCTAGCTCTGGGGCTACAGTTATGTTGCATGATATCCCATCCAGTCACATTATCCTTACACCAGACCGACCAGTCCCAACACTAAACTCTTCATACTTGAGAGTCAAGTGAGGCATCTGTTAGTGCCGTTTTTGTAATTATTTTGTATGACTTTGCCGAGGTTTGAACCCGCATCCTCCCGCTTCCGATGCGTACGCTCTAACGACTAGGCCAATAGGGCAGTTTATTGTTATCATTATTATTATTATTATTATTATTATTATTATTATTCTCATCTCAATCAAAGATGGTCAAAATGTTGATTTTATTTGTATCGCTATTATTTATTTTTTCTTGTCAATTTATCTTCCTCTCTCTTCCGTTACGATTTCAAGGCTGATCCGTACACGGTCTAGCCATAGTGCGATTTATAGCTTGCAAAAATCCTGCATAACCCGAAAAGACCGTCAAGGAATTGTTACATTTGCTCCTAATGTATCTAATTGGTCAAACATTTTTAGTTTGCGCTCAAATTTAAGCCATAATTACTTAACCTCGTTCACATCAGGGACAAGATAACCGTCAATATAGAGCTTTCCATCATCACGAACTCTCTGTAATCTGCAGAAGTGCATAGTACCAGGTTTACATGGTGAACAGTATGTTGGAGAAGGTAAAGCACGAGAAGACTCCAGAATTAACATCGACCCGCGAAAAGCTACTGGCAATATTTTTTCCATGTACAGACTCGCCAAACCAGAGATTCAAGCTCTCGCGGACATAGGTGAGATGTCAATGAGCTGTTAAGTCATTCACCTTATACCCCATGGATAACTGTGGTCCCAATATCTGGATAAGTATGAGGATTTCATGTAGTCTCGTTATATGAGCAGCCATTACGTTTAGACCGTGATTCATAATGTGATCACACCTAATTAATTGAGTGGATTGCGTTTTGTGATCATACCTAGTTGACTGTTTCTTTTTGTGATCATACCTAACTGATTGTGTTCGCCGAATAGGAACTATGTCTCGTCTGTATTGTTCAAGATTTATAATTATTAATAAGCAGCAGGTTATCATAATTAATAAGTCAAATGTTTTGTTTATTTGTTTGATTAAGAATTTTAACGTAAACAAGTGTTCATTTCTATCGTTACGATGTCTTTAGTGTGGTAGTTTATAGTGATGTCTAGCACTGGGACATCATGCTGCAGACATGTAGCATAATGTCCCACTCAGTCACATTATCCTGACACCAGGCCGACAAGTTCCAGCACTAACTTCTTAATGCTGAGCATAAAGCGAGGCATCTGTTTGTACCAATTTTGTAAGTCTTTGGTATGACTCCGCCTGGGATTGAACCCACGACCTCCTGTTTCCGCGGTTGACGCTCTAATCACTAGGCCACCGGAGCGGCTTTTTGTAGCAGTATGTCCATATTATTACTGTCGCCATTAATATAATTCCGCGACTAAGTCATCAACAATCACACAATCAAGTGTCAAAATCGCTACGAAGGTAGTGGCAGCGTCATTACGTTTGTGTATTGATTTAGCTCAAAATTGAAGCAAAACGCTGGAATAGAAATTTACATTAAGGGCCTGGGTGGCAGAGTATTCCGAGGAGTCCGCCGTTAAAGATTATTCAAACATTTCACCTCTGTCCGGCACGGCCAGCGTGTATATGTGAAAAAGCTTGCCATTAGCTTTTCATCAGTCGGTGATTCTTCCAGTAGGTTAACAGAGTTCTTCCTCCATCAAATATGCTGTCCGCCATGTATAGCCTATCATGTACTGAACAAATGGTGTTATGCCCGCAAAAAGAAAATCACTGTTATCATTCCCCTTTAGCCGAGTGGTCAAAAATCCTTGCCCTTATAGATCGCGCACACATTTTACTTCTGTCGGGATGAGTTTGTGTCTCGCCTTGATCAACGTGGATGTGATCAACCTTCCCAATATAGCTTTCCGTGGGTCGTTGGAGTTTCACGGTCGTTCTAGCTGCGTCCGTAACACACATACTGGCCGCTATGTACAGACTATCATTTTTTTTTAGAAATGGCGTTAAACCACAACACTAAGAATAATTACTGTAATTAATGATTTTAATAATATAATATAATATAATATAATATAATATAATATAATATAATATAATATAATATAATATAATATAATATAATATAATACAAATACAAATACAATACAGTATAATATAATATAATTAGGTCTTTGCAAAAATGCAACATACAAATTGATTTGTATCTTTTGATGAATTGGTGGAAATTGATATCATTTGTGAAAAATGCTAAATAAAAAGATTGGGCTCATTTCTTTTATGTCTCTTAATGCAATTCATTTTGCGTTTTCAGGAGTTTATTAGTCATCTAGATGCTAAGAAGTACAGATATATAAAATGTTTAGCATATTATTAAATTAACAGTGTTGCATACAATAACGTTGCATAGAGAAAATAATAGAAATATCTGCTGAATGTTTCGCTATTTACCCAACAGTAATCTAGAATACAAAGGATAAATTTACATATTCATATTAAACTTTTCTCATCTGATAATTACTCCATCCATAGTACACTTGCGTCATCTATGTGTGTATATTGCATCATATCTGTATTACACGTTTCATGTGTATGTATTTAATCCTATCCGTATTACACTTGTCATCTGTGTGCAAATAATCACACACCTATTAAACGTGTCTCATCCGTTATTGTAATTACTCATACTGCCCATTGAAATTAGACACAAAGACACAGCGATAAACATGCTGAAACAATTAAGACATAATTTATCTGAGTTGCTTTAATACAGTTGATTATCTTCAGTATTATACACTCACGCAACTCCCTGTCGAGCATCAATGTACATTAGTATTATCGGAATTGTATACTCATCCAACTCCCAGTCGAGCATCACTGCACATTATTTTTATCGGAATTATATACTCATGCAACTCCCTGCCTAGCATCACTATATTAGTAACATCGGAATTATGTACTCATGCAACTCAATGTCTAGCAACACTGTACATTAATATTCATCGGAAGTATACACTCATGATTCCCTGTCGAGCATCACCATACATTAGTCTTATCGGAATTATACACTCATGTAACTCCCTGTCTAGCATCACTGTCCATTAATATTATCGGAATGATACACTAATGCAACCCCCTGTCGATCATCACTGTACATTAGTAATGTAAAGATAATAGCAGTTAATTATGAACAGTTTATTTATAAATTAATTTTCATAAGAAGTATCCCACTTAAAAGTCTCGTCAACAAATTTGAATAAACATACAATCAATATACTAATAATACTGGGCAAATATAAATGGTTTATATTTAGGTTACCAATAAATATAGTGTGTGCACAAAATTGTAATACAAACGTAGAAGGAAACAAACAAAAAACAGTAAGCACTGATGTACATAAGTTCATACATAAAATATTAGTTTCCGGTCATGATGACCCTGAAAATATGAAGTTCCTTCTTCTGGTAACATGTTAAGATGAACTTATCGCCGTTTTCATCAAAACACATTGCAGTAGGATTCTTAGGGATTCCGTTTGTGATAAATGTGCTGATCTCACCGTCTGATGAAATCTGAGCAATATTACGAGAGCTGACCCCCACCACATAGATTTTGTCATCACCATCCACAGTAACACTCAAAGGATTTTTCAAACCATCATGTTTTGAAGTAAAATATTTCTTCCCATCCAGACCAAAACAATGAACAGCATTGTCTGTAAACACAGATATGCACATTCGCGTTTTGGATGCGTTTAGAGCCATATAGGTCTGGCTTGTGTCTCTACCTTCAAACTCGTGATAGACTTTTTCTTTTCCCTCTACAGTAATAAGACTCCAATAATACATCTTGCCATCGCCACATGGTCCCGACACAATCATATCCTCTTGGTTGACAGAGGCTATCCCATAACATTTATGTTTGGTTGCGATACTAACTGTTGGTGATATGCTTTTGTCAGTGACAACTAAAAACTGTATTCGTTTCTGGTAAGGTATAGTTACAGCCACTACACCTTCCCCTGCAAGGCAAATGTTCACTGGCTTTTCCGGTAAAGTGCAGCTTGCAACGTAGACATACGATGTGTCTAATAGAATACATCTACTGTTGTCAAAATCTACTAGGAGAACATATTTATGATTGATAAAAGTCAAATCTGTATAACGTGGACGTTTTGCATCTGGGCATTGCACTTCTATGGTATCTAACACGTTCGCTTCAAAGCTTCTGAGTGGTCTACCAGTTGTCGTGTCTGTATATTCCCTTTTCCATTTAAGCTCAGCAATGTCATCACAAGGCATGGAAGAAACAGCCTTCACTTGCGGACTGATCTTTAAGTGAAAAGTCAATATATCAGTCTTTGAATTTTGTTCTTTCATTTTTGTCGTTGTCAAGGAATGTTGTTCCATGATCTTCTTGGACAGCAGAAACATCTGGGATCGTGTCGCAACTGTGCCAATTGAATCAACAATAGCATTGCAAGTCCTAACTGCTGCTGTTTGAGACAGGCAGTCATGTAATATCTTCTCACCTGTCATCTCCTCTTCCTTGCGAATTCTTTCTCCTTCCATGCTTACTCTTTGTTCCAGTTTCTCCAGTGTATCATTTATGGACAATTTTAATGTCCGTATTTCATGGATCAGTTTATTTATCTGTGACGCAAGTTCAACCAAGTTTGTTTACTTAATCTTGATAAATGCGTTGAGTTGATTCTCAAGTTGTGTCATTTGTTTCTTCACCTGATTGAGGGTCTCCGTAATGGTTGGTGTTTCGTTTGCCAATGTTAGTATTTCTGGACAATTCATGTGACTATTGTTACGTGCTTAGGCTCGAATAAGCAGCAACACAGAAAGAGTGAAAACTAACAAGCTTGTAAAACTTTAACAATGAATTTTATTAAGTACAATTATTTTCATAAAATAAATAAACTTACTGTTTTAGAGAATCAAATCCAACAAATATAGAATTCACAAAATAATCCACTAATGGAATTTCAAGTCCTGATCAATAAATGTTCTAAAAGTTCCAGGTTCGAATCTTGTCGATGCAATCCAAAATGGCTGACAATGTCACGTGGTACAGTTCTTGTTTTTAATCATCCAAATGAATATGATAAACATATGTCCTTCTTCCAGATAATTCTTCTTTTCCAACGATTTGACACAAAGTCCTAAATAATTAAACTCAAACAGATAATACACAACCAATAACTTACAGCCCAAAGATTCTACTAAAGTTAGCTTCTAAAACACAGCTATATATATTGTAATTACCTCGTAAACAAGAGGAATCATGTGAGTCTAGAAGGTCATGGAAAAGGTACTTTCTTCAAGTCACATAGTAAAAGAATGAACTAGAAGAATAAATCAGCCACCACTAAAATGTTGTCCCCGAAATTAACCAATGAAATTGAAGACCTGTTGACAATGTCCAAAACAAGGTCAGATATTGAGGTAACCAAGCCAAGGTCAGCCTGTTTACAGTAAAGTCCAAGTCAAACTGAATTTTCTAGAAAAATTTCCCATTTAATGAATAATAAATCCTAAATGACAATTTTGGATCCAATAATTAAAAAAAAGTAAAATTAAATCCAATAGCCATAACACTATCCACATAACACTTGGAGCACAGTTGTGAATCATGCTTTTTGCAATAAAAGACGGCAATTTTGTTCATGTGATCTTGGCAAGCAAACAGAGATTCACGTTGAAGGAACACGCTATGTTTATTTCCTAGCTCCGTAAGATTTAGAATAGTGTGACCACTTGTCAGGTTTTTAGTATTGTGACTTGTCGAACATTTTTCGCATAAAGCCTCCTTACATTGAACACAAAATCGTTCAGATAGAAATACACAGATACCGTCCTCTGCCTGGCATTTATCGCAACCAAGATCTACTATCACTTTTGACTTTATCAGTACGGAAAGTAGAAGTGTATCACGTGGAAAACAATACACCGATTTGTCTATAGGAATTTCTTTTTTTGACCGAATTACTGTTCCACATATTGGACAGGAGAACTCCTTCTCAGTTTACTTCACAAACGCAGTGCTGGTTATATGATATTGTAGACACTTATGACAAAATGAATGGTAGCAGGTTAATTGTCTTGGAGATCTAAATAACTTCCGACACAGCGGACACTGATGACCATTCAATTCACCGACTTCAATGCCTTGGATATCACGTATTGCTACATAATTGTTGCGTACTGATGCCATACTACAAAGTCTGTAAAGATACAATGTCTTAGCGGATATGCCAACTTTAGAGTCGTAAAAATCCACACATTAGCTATGTGCTGGTCCCATTGATCTAGTTAGATCACGGTCAAAGGTTGAAGTCCTACAACAATCAGGTATACATGTCTCAATATCTCGTCAGCTCGAGGCGTTATCTCATACACAGGGACTGTTTACGATCCTTGTTAAATAATCGTTATCTAAGCTAGACGACTTCAGTATTCTTAATAAACATGTATTACTGATAAAACAAGTAGGCGAACAGTAGTGAATTTATAGCCTAAATAGTGACTAATTTATAATCGTATTAATAAGTCTCATTGAACTATGCCGATGCATATTGACTGGCATATTATCTGATAGTACTTATTAATATTATACATTACAATCAGACTGACTAAGATATTGGAGTCGTCCCTATTTCTTGCTTTTAATGTTTTATTTATTTATTAGGCCAAAGGAAATAACTTTCTTTTGCTTTTACTTTTTAGTGGAAATAACCAGTTTTTTTCTTTTGGGGGGGAGAATTATAATATTCTGCGGCGGTAGAATCCGGGAAAATACCGGAATAAAACACACCAACCCATGATAAGTTGCTTGCAAGCTTTCTCACATACAATACTTGATTAAATCCGAGACTCGAAATCACGCAGATCGATGTGTGAAGGCAGCGATCCGTAGGGGTGATAACTTTAGACTACTCTGCCACTCTAGGCCCCGCGATTTGTATAGTGTGTATGGAATAGTGGATGACGTAAGTGATGTAATAGATAGTATATATGTCCGATTTCGTCTTTTATGCAATATCCACCTGTTCTGAAACTTGAAGTGTGGACACCTAACAAGGCATTTTGAATGGTGTGTATGGGATAGTGGATGTTATACGTTTTGTAATAGTACAGTATATTTTACCCTTGTCATCTTTTTACACAATTTAGAGGTGATGTGATTGATGGAATGTTTTTGAGATTTAGTTCTTCGTTTATACACTACCCCTTTCTTATTATTGTGGGTGAGTGATTTAAGATTTAACTATATAAGATGGTTTGGTTTATATCTATGGGGCACTCGGTGTTATAGGTGATGGGATAGATAGTATGCTTGTGAAATTGTATCCAACCTATTTCTTATGAAAGTATGTGTGGCAATTAGGAGACGTCACGAACCATTTTGGATACTGCGTATTGGGTGTTAGTATATAGGTATTCCAAGATAATTTCTAGTAGACCCTAACAACGTTTCGATTTTCTTCTCTCTATGCGTTTTAAATTTAGTAAGCAATTATCATGTCTTAATTTCCAATCGGCCCCTATAAACTGTTCATAGTAATACAAAATGGGATACTGAATATTATATTTGATGTTCTAGTTATATTTTAAGGTGTTATAGTAGCAAGCGTGCATGCATCCACAGTCGTATCGGGAATGTTGTTCATCACGTATTAACTGATGTTATTATCAAGACTCAGCTAATTGAAAGAAAAGGATTTGTGTAGAGACAAGGCTGTTTAAAGAGATTCTTGCTATATTTCTCCGCTGTGAAAAGAGATAATAATCCAATAATGCCTTCTATTTCCAGTCTGTTGTGTGCTTGTTACTTTGTTTGTTTATCTTTGTTAACTAAAACATAGCACCATTTACCATTACCGTTATCATATGATTCCAGAATAACTTTTGAATCCATTAAGAGACCATAGAGTCCAACGCATATGTATTTGTGTCACAAATGATGTCTTGATAGGGGTCTCAGGGTCAGATGTGGGGACATATAGTACCCAGCATGTTTACCTATTAACTCTTGTTACATCGAATTTATCGTTAGCGCCCTAAGGGTCCTTTTCTGGGCTATGGCAAGATTTATCATAGGAAAAAACAACAAATCCTCGTCCCATAAAGATAACTCATTCGGAAATGAAGTGACCCATTAATGTACTAAACTGACCTTTATCATTCATATATCCTCTCACTTACTCCTTGCGAGACTTAATCATTGCATAATAATGTAGAAGACCATCGCTATGATAAGACAATAATACATTGATATAACGCATGTGAAAAGACGATAATACGACTGCAAACGAGAATCATTAATTCCCGATCAATTACTGACTTCAAAGGATACAAAACCAACTGCGATTATCTCGCCATCTAAATTAGCAGTTTTCCTGCTGTGTACTCCATTTCCTATCCCACCATACTTATCACCACTCCCTCGGCAAATGACAGATATGTCAGACAGCAACTATGTCATATATATATATATATATATATATATATATATATATATATATATATATATATATATATATATATATATATATATATATATATCGTGCATGTTACTTCTGTGATTATATAAACACAATGTCTTGTAAAATCTTGACATGTCATTTAAAGATCCATTGTTTCATATTTTACCTTGTACCTACCTCACAAAACGGTTTCAAAAGTCGGACGTTTAGATTGAAATCGCAGCAGATGCTTATCGCCGGCAGGAGACAAGTACACAACGTGGTGAAAGTCAATACAGAGGTTTGGTACTAACGTAAAAACGGACGGACAGAAAAAACAGTTGACATATAACAGAGCTAATGCGATATAAATGCAATGGCAATGCATGTACACATCTCGTCTATCGACTATCGTTATGATTTCATAATGGTAAATGAAATGGTCTGGCAGCCTTTGTATCACTGTAAAACAAATTGCAAGATTTTGTGACTAAAATCACATACATGTGCCACACAATAGCCAAATAACATGTTCCCAATCAGTTATAAGATGATGTAAACTTTATATGGATTTTGTAAACTTTGAGAAATATCGATGATATCAATATTTGTGCAAGAGACGGAAACAAAATGACATTCAAGTACTAAAAGTAATTGTTGAAGTATAAGTATAATATAAGCATAATAATATAAGTATAGGTATGAAGTATATATCAAATAATTGTAGTAGAAATGCTTTAAATGTAGATATGGTAATATAAGCAGAGAAACCCAATTAAAGCTTACTGTATTTATTGTAATATGACACGTATAATTAAACGCCAATAATTTACAATTCATTCCGTATATAATCATTTTAGTTAACAAAACATAATCAGATATACACACCGCCATATGCAATGCCATCATTATTCCGTAGCGTTAATATTTACTATATTAATAGTGTCACGATATTATTGTTTTCATTGCAAGCTATGGTTGACTAATGATACAAATGTTGCTTTGCTATTCTTTCTAATACAATACTTTACAAAGGGAAATAAGTACATGAATGAAGGAATCTGTCATATCATATAGTCACACGTTAATATAGAAGTACAGTCCTAACATAGCATGTTCTTTTTTGAAAGGCACATATTTTCAATATGAATTGTCCCTATCAATAACAAACATTAGTCTGAAATAAACGATACCTCGTTTAGCCTTCGTACATCTTCTGGTTTACTGTATTTGATTTTATAAATGTCAATAGTAAATATGTTGTGTCTAACCGATAAAAGCGCCAAGCGAAATGTTGTCCATCGATACTCTAGTAAAACTATGACCATATTATTTAACGTAAACTGTTGTCCATCGATACTCTAGTAAAACTATGACCATATCATTTAACGTAAACTGTTGTCCATCGATACTCTAGTAAAACTATGACCATATTATTTAACGTAAACTGTTGTCTATCGATACACTAGTAAAACTATGACCATATTATTTAACGTAAACTGTTGTCTATCGATACTCTAGTAAAACTATGACCATATTATTTAACGTAAACTGTTGTCCATCGATACTCTAGTAAAACTATGACCATATTATTTAACGTAAACTGTTGTCTATCGATACTCTAGTAAAACTATGACCATAATATTTAACGTAAACTGTTGTCCATCGATACTCTAGTAAAACTATGACCATATTATTTAACGTAAACTGTTGTCTATCGATACTCTAGTAAAACTATGACCATATTATTTAACGTAAACTGTTGTCCATCGATACTCTAGTAAAACTATGACCATATTATTTAACGTAAACTGTTGTCCATCGATACTCTAGTAAAACTATGACCATATTATTTAACGTAAACTGTTGTCCATCGATACTCTAGTAAAACTATGACCATATTATTTAACGTAAACTGTTGTCTATCGATACTCTAGTAAAACTATGACCATATTATTTAACGTAAACTGTTGTCCATCGATACTCTAGTAAAACTATGACCATATTATTTAACGTAAACTGTTGTCTATCGATATTCTAGTACAACTATGACCATATTATTTAATGTAAACTGTTGTCTATCGATACTCAAGTAAAACTATGACCATATTATTTAACGTAAACTGTTGTCCATCGATACTCTAGTAAAACTATGACCATATTATTTAACGTAAACTGTTGTCCATCGATACTCTAGTAAAACTATGACCATATTATTTAACGTAAACTGTTGTCTATCGATACTCTAGTAAAACTATGCCCATATTATTTAACGTAAACTGTTGTCCATCGATACTCTAGTAAAACTATGACCATATTATTTAACGTAAACTGTTGTCCATCGATACTCTAGTAAAACTATGACCATATTATTTAATGTAAACTGTTGTCCATCGATACTCTAGTAAAACTATGACCATATTATTTAACGTAAACTGTTGTCTATCGATACTCTAGTAAAACTATGACCATATTATTTAACGTAAACTGTTGTCTATCGATACTCTAGTAAAACTATGACCATATTATTTAACGTAAAGTGTTGTCCATCGATACTCTAGTAAAACTATGCCCATATTATTTAACGTAAACTGTTGTCTATCGATACTCTAGTAAAACTATGACCATATTATTTAACGTAAACTGTTGTCCATCGATACTCTAGTAAAACTATGACCATATTATTTAACGTAAACTGTTGTCTATCGATACTCTAGTAAAACTATGACCATATTATTTAACGTAAACTGTTGTCTATCGATACTCTAGTAAAACTATGACCATATTATTTAACGTAAACTGTTGTCCATCGATACTCTAGTAAAACTATGACCATATTATTTAACGTAAACTGTTGTCCATCGATACTCTAGTAAAACTATGACCATATTATTTAACGTAAACTGTTGTCCATCGATACTCTAGTAAAACTATGACCATATTATTTAACGTAAAGTGTTGTCCATCGATACTCTAGTAAAACTATGCCCATATTATTTAACGTAAACTGTTGTCCATCGATACTCTAGTAAAACTATGACCATATTATTTAACGTAAACTGTTGTCCATCGATACTCTAGTAAAACTATGACCATATTATTTAACGTAAACTGTTGTCCATCGATACGCTAGTAAAACTATGACCATATCATTTAACGTAAACTGTTGTCCATCGATACTCTAGTAAAACTATGACCATATTATTTAACGTAAACTGTTGTCTATCGATACTCTAGTAAAACTAAGACCATATTATTTAACGTAAACTGTTGTCTATCGATACTCTAGTAAAACTATGACCATATTATTTAACGTAAACTGTTGTCCATCGATACTCTAGTAAAACTATGACCATATTATTTAACGTAAACTGTTGTCCATCGATACTCTAGTAAAATTATGACCATATTATTTAACGTAAACTGTTGTCCATCGATACTCTAGTAAAACTATGACCATATTATTTAACGTAAACTGTTGTCCATCGATACTCTAGTAAAACTATGACCATATTATTTAACGTAAACTGTTGTCCATCGATACTCTAGTAAAACTATGACCATATTATTTAACGTAAACTGTTGTCTATCGATACTCTAGTAAAACTATGACCATATTATTTAACGTAAACTGTTGTCCATCGATACTCTAGTAAAACTATGACCATATTATTTAACGTAAACTGTTGTCTATCGATACTCTAGTAAAACTATGACCATAATATTTAACGTAAACTGTTGTCCATCGATACTCTAGTAAAACTATGACCATATTATTTAACGTAAACTGTTGTCCATCGATACTCTAGTAAAACTATGACCATATTATTTAACGTAAACTGTTGTCCATCGATACCCTAGTAAAACTATGCCGATATTATTTAACGTAAACTGTTGTCCATCGATACTCTAGTAAAACTATGACCATATTATTTAACGTAAACTGTTGTCCATCGATACTCTAGTAAAACTATGACCATAATATTTAACGTAAACTGTTGTCCATCGATACTCTAGTAAAACTATGACCATATTATTTAACGTAAACTGTTGTCCATCGATACTCTAGTAAAACTATGACCATATTATTTAACGTAAACTGTTGTCTATCGATACTCTAGTAAAACTATGACCATATTATTTAACGTAAACTGTTGTCGATCGATACTCTAGTAAAACTATGACCATATTATTTAACGTAAACTGTTGTCCATCGATACTCTAGTAAAACTATGCCCATATTATTTAACGTAAACTGTTGTCCATCGATACTCTAGTAAAACTATGACCATATTATTTAACGTAAACTGTTGTCCATCGATACTCTAGTAAAACTATGACCATATTATTTAATGTAAACTGTTGTCCATCAATACTCTAGTAAAACTATGACCATATTATTTAACGTAAACTGTTGTCTATCGATACTCTAGTAAAACTATGACCATATTATTTAACGTAAACTGTTGTCCATCGATACCCTAGTAAAACTATGACCATATTATTTAACGTAAACTGTTGTCCATCGATACTCTAGTAAAACTATGACCATATTATTTAACGTAAACTGTTGTCCATCGATACTCTAGTAAAACTATGACCATATTATTTAACGTAAACTGTTGTCTATCGATACTCTAGTAAAACTATGACCATATTATTTAACGTAAACAGTTGTCCATCGATACTCTAGTAAAACTATGACCATATTATTTAACGTAAACTGTTGTCTATCGATACTCTAGTAAAACTATGACCATAATATTTAACGTAAACTGTTGTCCATCGATACTCTAGTAAAACTATGACCATATTATTTAACGCAAACTGTTGTCCATCGATACTCTAGTAAAACTATGACCATATTATTTAACGTAAACTGTTGTCCATCGATACCCTAGTAAAACTATGCCCATATTATTTAACGTAAACTGTTGTCCATCGATACTCTAGTAAAACTATGACCATATTATTTAACGTAAACTGTTGTCCATCGATACTCTAGTAAAACTATGACCATAATATTTAACGTAAACTGTTGTCCATCGATACTCTAGTAAAACTATGACCATATTATTTAACGTAAACTGTTGTCCATCGATACTCTAGTAAAACTATGACCATATTATTTAACGTAAACTGTTGTCTATCGATACTCTAGTAAAACTATGACCATATTATTTAACGTAAACTGTTGTCCATCGATACTCTAGTAAAACTATGCCCATATTATTTAACGTAAACTGTTGTCCATCGATACTCTAGTAAAACTATGACCATATTATTTAACGTAAACTGTTGTCCATCGATACTCTAGTAAAACTATGACCATATTATTTAATGTAAACTGTTGTCCATCGATACTCTAGTAAAACTATGACCATATTATTTAACGTAAACTGTTGTCTATCGATACTCTAGTAAAACTATGACCATATTATTTAACGTAAACTGTTGTCCATCGATACTCTAGTAAAACTATGATCATATTTTTTAACGTAAACTGTTGTCCATCGATACTCTAGTAAAACTATGACCATATTATTTAACGTAAACTGTTGTCTATCGATACTCTAGTAAAACTATGACCATATTATTTAACGTAAACTGTTGTCTATCGATACTCTAGTAAAACTATGCCCATATCATTTAACGTAAACTGTTGTCCATCGATACTCTAGTAAAACTATGACCATATTATTTAACGTAAACTGTTGTCTATCGATACTCTAGTAAAACAATGACCATATTATTTAACGTAAACTGTTGTCCATCGATACTCTAGTAAAACTATGACCATATTATTTAACGTAAACTGTTGTCTATCGATACTCTAGTAAAACTATGACCATATTATTTAACGCAAACTGTTGTCCATCGATACTCTAGTAAAACTATGACCATATTATTTAACGTAAACTGTTGTCCATCGATACTCTAGTAAAACTATGACCATATTATTTAACGTAAACTGTTGTCCATCGATACTCTAGTAAAACTATGACCATATTATTTAACGTAAAGTGTTGTCCATCGATACTCTAGTAAAACTATGCCCATATTATTTAACGTAAACTGTTGTCCATCGATACTCTAGTAAAACTATGACCATATTATTTAACGTAAACTGTTGTCCATCGATACTCTAGTAAAACTATGACCATATTATTTAACGTAAACTGTTGTCCATCGATACTCTAGTAAAACTATGACCATATTATTTAACGTAAACTGTTGTCCATCGATACTCTAGTAAAACTATGACCATATTATTTAATGTAAACTGTTGTCTATCGATACTCTAGTAAAACTATGACCATATTATTTAACGTAAACTGTTGTCCATCGATACTCTAGTAAAACTATGACCATATTATTTAACGTAAACTGTTGTCCATCGATACTCTAGTAAAACTATGACCATATTATTTAATGTAAACTGTTGTCTATCGATACTCTAGTAAAAATATGACCATATTATTTAACGTAAACTGTTGTCCATCGATACTCTAGTAAAACTATGACCATATTATTAAACGTAAAGTGTTGTCCATCGATATTCTAGTAAAACTATGACCATATTATTTAACGTAAACTGTTGTCTATCGATACTCTAGTAAAACTATGACCATATTATTTAACGTAAACTGTTGTCTATCGATACTCTAGTAAAACTATGACCATATTATTTAACGTAAACTGTTGTCTATCGATACTCTAGTAAAACTATGACCATATTATTTAACGTAAACTGTTGTCCATCGATACTCTAGTAAAACTATGACCATATTATTTAACGTAAACTGTTGTCCATCGATACTCTAGTAAAACTATGACCATATTATTTAACGTAAACTGTTGTCCATCGATACTCTAGTAAAACTATGACCATATTATTTAACGTAAAGTGTTGTCCATCGATACTCTAGTAAAACTATGCCCATATTATTTAACGTAAACTGTTGTCTATCGATACTCTAGTAAAACTATGACCATATTATTTAACGTAAACTGTTGTCCATCGATACTCTAGTAAAACTATGACCATATTATTTAACGTAAACTGTTGTCCATCGATACTCTAGTAAAACTATGACCATATTATTTAACGTAAACTGTTGTCCATCGATACTCTAGTAAAACTATGACCATATTATTTAATGTAAACTGTTGTCTATCGATACTCTAGTAAAACTATGACCATATTATTTAACGTAAACTGTTGTCCATCGATACTCTAGTAAAACTATGACCATATTATTTAACGTAAACTGTTGTCCATCGATACTCTAGTAAAACTATGACCATATTATTTAACGTAAAGTGTTGTCCATCGATACTCTAGTAAAACTATGACCATATTATTTAACGTAAACTGTTGTCCATCGATACTCTAGTAAAACTATGACCATATTATTTAACGTAAACTGTTGTCCATCGATACTCTAGTGAAACTATGACCATATTATTTAACGTAAACTGTTGTCCATCGATACTCTAGTAAAACTATGACCATATTATTTAACGTAAACTGTTTTCCATCGATACTCTAGTAAAACTATGACCATATTATTTAATGTAAACTGTTGTCTATCGATACTCTAGTAAAACTATGACCATATTATTTAACGTAAACTGTTGTCCATCGATACTCTAGTAAAACTATGACCATATTATTTAACGTAAACTGTTGTCCATCGATACTCTAGTAAAACTATGACCATATTATTTAATGTAAACTGTTGTCTATCGATACTCTAGTAAAACTATGACCATATTATTTAACGTAAACTGTTGTCCATCGATACTCTAGTAAAACTATGACCATATTATTTAACGTAAACTGTTGTCCATCGATACTCTAGTAAAACTATGACCATATTATTTAACGTAAAGTGTTGTCCATCGATACTCTAGTAAAACTATAACCATATTAGTTAAGGAATATATTTTCAATATGACGTTAAGCACCATCACCACAACACATTTGTAAATGTATTGAATAAAACACATTCTTGAAGGAGACCCATCAATGAATATTACTGCATCAATCTCACGAGGAATTGTTGTATAGATAGAGCATCCATAGAAGCAACCGATGCAAAATAGTGTAACATCAATATATGTAAAGCTGTCTCCGATACAATATCAGCAGTCCTTATGCTTGAGTGTATACACACTGATATTAGTTGTTTCAAAATGCGTAAGCACGAACTTGTCCCCGTTATGATCGAAACAGATTCCCACAGGTGACTTTTTCAAGTTTTGCACGATGATCTGATTGAGGGATCCATCTGGCAACAGTTGCAAAATATTGTTAGGTTCACCCACCAACAAGTACACATTGTCATCTCTGTCCAATGCAACACCCTGTGGTCCTTTAACCTCCCGATTTGTAAATGTAAAATATTTGCTTCCATCCAAACCAAAGCAATGCAAAGAGTTGTCCTTATATATAGATATATACAGACGTGTCTTTAAGGCATTAAGTGCGACGTAAGTCTGACAATTACCTCTACACTCAAACACATGGCATGATTTCTCATTCCCTTCCAATGTAATGAGGCTCCAGTAATACTTCTTGCTATCACTGCATGGTCCGGATACTATCAACACTTCATTATTGTAGCAAGCAATACCATAACACATGTATCGTGTACAATTCTGCCTGATGGGTGTGATTGAGTTATCTGTTATGGATATAATCTGAATTGATTTGTCGTGAGGAAATGTTATTGCTACTTCCTTTTCTCCTATCATGCAGATTTGCCAGGGCTTCCCTGAAAATTGATAACTACCGATGGTGTCGTATGTAGAGTCCAAAATGTTGCATGTCTGATTATTATAATCAACTAACACTTTCATATCCGTAGTAAATGTAATACTTGTAAACCAAGGTTTCATATCCCCTGTAGTTTTTACCCCCTTAATGATTAGAGGTTCTGCTATGCAATCATTTAGACGCTTGAAACCTTCGCATAAAATAGGAAGTTCGTCATTTCTCTTCATCCTTAAGCTGCCTATTTCGCCTCTTGGGATCGCAGAAATAGATTTAAGTTGTGGGTTGATCTCTAACTGCAATGTTATGTTTTGCTTCGAGTATTTGTCCTCAATATGCCGTTGAGACATTGAGAGCTGATTTATTATTGTTTTTGTCATTTGAAACATTTGTGACTGTGTTGCATGTTTACTTGCTGACTCCGCAACAACAGCTGAATCTCGAATTGCCGTTAAATGCGATTCGCAGTCATGGTTCAATTGTCCTATTCTTTCTGTTTCTTTGTCACTAATCTTCCTCCCTTCTTCTTTTACTCTCATGTCTAGATCATCTAAGGCGTCATTAATGGTTTTCTTCAATGCTTGTATTTCAAAATGTAATTCATTTACTTCAGATTCAATATGGCTTAGATTCGATAAACAGATATTTTTAAACGTTGTTTTCAGCTGATGTTCAAGGCATTTCTTTTCCTCCTTCATCTGCATCAACATGTCTGGTATATTGGCTTCCTCATTTCGCAGCTCAACTACTTTGGAACACTTTCTATGGATGGCACACAAACATTTGGTGCAAAGTAGAGTCTGTTGAATTGTACAGTAAAGTTCAACAGGATGGTGTGCATGCTCCGTGCAATGAAACACCGCATAATTGTTCAGAACAATATCCTGTTTGCTTGGCAATTCTATGAGTTTTAAAATAGTGTGTTTAGTCGACAGCCTTGAAATTTTGTGGACCTTGGAACATTTCCCACACAAAGCCTCTTCACATACAGTACACAAGTCTTCGGCAATGGAGGTGACATCCTCAGCCCGGCAAACATTACACACAAGATCGACTTTCACTTTCGATTCCTTTAACACTGAAAGAATGAATGTATTCAAGGGAAATAATAAAAACCCTTTATCTGTAGGTATTTCTTCATTTGACCTAGACGCATTTCCGCATATTGGGCAGAGGAATTCCTTAATCGTCGCATTGACAGAAACAGTGTCAGATATATGTGACTGTAAACAGTCCTAGCAAAACGAATGTGAACACGACAATCGTCTTGGTGACCTAAATACCTTCTGACAAAGTGGACAATTAAAACATTCTGACACCTTTGGTTCACTCACTTCAGCTTCATCAGAAGCTATCAAATCCTCTTTCGATGTTGCCATTGTTGTTCGATGTTGCCATCGTTTCTCAGTTAAGAGCACACCATTCACATATTTTTTCAGAGACACTTATCTAACACAACAGCCATTGTGAAAATTCCAATTTTTCTTCAATGTCCAAGGCCATGATGTTTGAGTTTATGATGCGGAAACTCTTCAAAGGCAAAAAGTGCAAAATCGTCCCAACGTTTGATAGAAGTAAAATTATCTAGAACAAAAGTTATTTTATGAACATTGTTTAATTTCCTTTATTTTCAACAGTGTCCTTGAACTTTCATCATTTGAACCCAAAATTAATAGACTTCTTTTTTTGTTGGATGTTCAAGTAATTCACAGAGTTTAATGAAAATGTAATGTCGAAAACAAAAGTTGTTACGTGGGAAGAAATTTTATTTCTGCAGTTAATGCGATATTAATGTTAGACTATTTGACTCTCTACCCCAAGATGGATCCAGGTACATACTTTGATGTAGACATGCGATGTGAATGTCATAAAAAAATGGTAATTGTAAATGGTGAGAGGTCGAGTTATTGTACAGAAAAGGAGCTTGCAAACGCTGGTGAACGGACACACTGCCTTTGTCATAATCATATGACCTCATGCCTGATATATATAAGTCATGACTCAAGACTTTAATGTAAGGTTCTGTACAATTCATACTTTTAATCCAATATTTGGAACGAACATATATACATACATATGCAGCGTTTTAGAGGTTAAAACACGATCATATTTGGCATGGTTCATTTATAATTTGTATGGGGCATATAAGGGACAGTAATTATTTGGCCTTGTGGAAAATGTATTCCAAATAGCATCACTTACGATGTTGGGATATCCAGAGAATTGATACAGTTGAAATACTGAGATATCAAAATAATGAAATCTTTCTTGGATTATACATGTGCATATAATCATAGAATTCAACAATTGATTATAGAGTCAGTACACTCTAGACCAGTAAAGAATGGACAGCGTGTGTTCATTAAAAAATAATGATATTTACAAATGTCCCTCTCTGAATATCATTACTTCCGGAACTTGACATACCGTACGCAAAGGTTGTTTTATTCTTGTAATTTTTATGGATTAACGAAACAATTTCTGATTTAATGTTTCACTTGAATATATTTTGTGGTTTTATGCTCTCAACATAATGTTTAATTACGCATCAGAATGTTTACGTTAACTTCTGTGTTTGTTTTTTACGGAAGGATGTATTAAAATATTTTTCAAACAGTGTTTCTGGTAGTATAGAGATCCACCTCAGGGACAATGGAAATCCTTTTTTATTTGCCTCTAACGTGATATTAGAATGACTCATTTTTGGTTTTGTTTATTATTGCATTCATTTAGGGTCAATGGTTAATAGCATTAGGCGTTTTGTTAAAGTATGAGGCCAAATGGAATCCTCTGTTAATAAGGTGTGACATTCGATCTGAATATTCACCAGCAAGAGAGCTAGTGTATCTAGCACAGTGATCTACTACATCCACTGTGTGTGGCCTGCAAAGGATCAAGCGAAAATTAACATTACAACACTGTTTTATTGTACATATGTGTCTCAATCATAACTCTAAGCAGTATGTGTAATATGCGTTAGGTTCTCGTGCATATAGCGGTTAACGTACTGTTTAAAAAAGCGGAAAAAATCACATACACTTTAACTGACTAATACACAGTGACCTATTATCCAATGCCCCCACATGTGTTATCCGGTACACGTATACTGTACCCCTTGACATCCTAACCTAATCAAAACGTCCTTCACATCCAGCTGTCTTCGAAATGGTCTTTAACGTGTTACAACAATATGCAGAATAACACATTACAACACAGTCCAGTATACTAATGATGATACAAATGATTTGGAAGTGATATGATTATAGTCACGTGCACAATTCAAACTACTGGCTGCAAGTTGACAGATGACACACAGTTTTAAGAAAAAATAGCATTGCCTGGAACATGTCATATCAAATTTGGAACGAAAATGGTACATTGTTAGTTATATCATAGGGAGGGAAAATTGTCAGTTATATCATAGGGAGGGAAAACATGTATTAGCAATGAATACACCCTCCATCTCTTTACTAATTCCTTTTTCGTCGCTACACTCTACGATTGTTCATCATCGAATTTGCCACGCTCACATATTCTACAGATACACGTAATACATAATTATGTAGTTTTGGATAGAAAAATATATGCAGAATATCCAATCCAGTAATGATTATGGCTAGCAATTAATTGTCCCTTATGTTTGCACAGGATTCCATATAAAAACACCATAAATGTAAAATCAAACGTAATGCTGAACATACATCAGATTGGGCAATGATGTTAAGTTTTTTTACTCTAAAACAATAATATAAGAGTCATAATATCCAACTATGTGTTTTTATCCAAGTTAAAAACCTGTTAAAATTAAGTGTCGAATTTCGACACATTGCAATCAACCTAAAATTCCATATTACGGTGGCGTTTACGAATACACATCCAAACTGCAAATCATGTCTAAAATTCCATACACATGTCCAGTAATACCAATGCAATTGTATTTACTGAGACACATGATTTCCTGAGACGTTCATTACGGCGGAACACTAACAAAATAATTGAATAATTTCAGTTGATAAATTCTCTATTTCAGAACATTCTTATTTTGTCCTTGTGTGAGCTAAGTCGTCGAATATGCGATTTGTGATTGAACAATATATCGCTCACTGTAGGTCTCCTAACCATTTTAGTAGTCCAATAATGTACGCAGACGATACATTGGCTACGAGATAATTAATAACTAATGTCTGTTATTGAAGGTCTGTTATATTTCGATACTGTTTAAGTTATAGTCTTGAGAAATATGCCATAAATCAGGAGTGTATCAGTAATGTAACTGAATGATGAACTAATGTTCAGTGTGATTAACTGCAAATTATCCGATTGGTTTTGTTAGGTTTTAAAGCGGCTATAGTCTCCATAACGGCAATGCTGACTGAAGCATACAAAGAAACTTGCCCACATTTGCTATCTGTTATATATATATATATATATATATATATATATATATATATATATATATATATATATATATATATATATATATATATATATATATATAATGTCTGTATTAGGAAAATTTCTGCAGATGGAACATTTTAACCAAAATCTAAATATAAATCTCTTGGTTGACCTCGACGTAAAAAAGAGTCTTGTTGAATAAATTGTCCTTGTTTTCTCTCCACTTTGGATCACAACGATCGTTTGCTTACCTAACGGAAATAAATTAAATATTGCTGACAAACTGTGTGTACGAAGAGAAATCAGAGATAAGCTAGAAATATTGTTAAGCTTTTCAGGCATTATACATTGCATTCCACACTATGGGCATGTTACATTTATCATAAATTACCCGGATATTCTGACTGAACAATACAGTGTTTACTATCGTGTATATGCTTTAACAGGTAGACATAACGATGAATTACATTGGACCATTTAGAACGCCTAAAGGTGGGTTTTATTTCTTCCGCTACCTCACATGTACCTTCCTGTAGCCACAAGTTTTCGCATACGATTGTATCGAGTAATGTTATATTTGAACTTAGCAGCAGGTGTTCATGTAAAGACTGCAATAATAAACGTAGGTATGTCAACCGTGAGTGCAGATGCAGGAAACAAAACCATATGCTAATATGAAATTCTCTGAATATCACATATTCCTAATATTGGTCACATTCGTCTGTTGTTAATGTTTAAAAGAGATGAGACTTTCATGCAAACGCTTTGTCGAGTAGTCTAGCATCTACAATGCATTTTGCGCAATGGGCAGCTACTTTCCTTATTCATCACCAGGGCGTCAGTGGATTGGATGACCTCTGGTGAATACGACATTTGTTTTATTCAAATCAATTATTCAGCAACGGTTTGTATCTGGCATTTTGTTAACGGTAAGAATGGAGGCAACACATGTATGAATAATTAGTTGTATAATAGTTGGATGTACGCGTCGAATGGCTATCACAGGAAATACGTTTCTAAAGCACGTGCAATATAGATTTTGCATTCTGGAGCTATAAACTCCACAAATCCACGTGCGGGCAAAATACAAGACGATTGGTACAAAACAGCACAAGTCTTAAAGAATAAAATGAAAGGAAAGATTAAGACTGTATGGACAATCAGGTCAAGCGTAAAACGCTGTAAAAGCAAACAAAATACACGACTGCAAAAATGACCGAAATGAAGATTGTATACATAAGTTAGATTGTTTGATACATACTACTAGAAGTTAGTCTCACCAGATGATGAACACGCCTCAGACAAAACGACCAACACTATATTCGTATTACAGGATCTGATGAACAAGCTATTTACATAAGCGGTGTATCGTATGATAACACTGAGATACTATGATGAATGCTATATCAATGTTCTTTCTGCAGCTCGTTAGCACTTTGGTAAGTCATGGGTAGAAAATAAATTACCCATTGCAGCATTTGACAGTAATATAAAACGCCTAACATTCAGAAGAATTGTGGACATAGAAAATTCCAGCGATCACAGTATATGGCCATAGCTATTGTAGTATATTTAATATGACATACCAAAAATATTTCTTAAGTTGAGTGCCAAAAATAATTTCAAGTTGACTATAGCCAACATAGCCGTTGAACAGTCGTATATGTTGCTCAAAGCTATCAAAGCTTATTACATCATACATAAATGCAACGGCAAAAATAAATAGCGCGCCAATGAGCTGCAAACTGCATTGGATTTTTCAAAAATAAAGTCTTCGGTAGCACACTCGGTATGGTTAAGAATAAAACATCAGAATAAAGCAACGGCCATGCCGAAAGGAAATGTCAGACGCTTTAAAGGCATTTTAAGATGATAATGTAGAACACCTGAGATGCTGGTGCACAACAATACAAGATTCCAGATCAGTATTCAAATATCAAATCAAAATAACCAGCAAAGCTACAAGTAGATCATAACAAGCACACTATCCTATACCTGTGCATCTCTAAATGACGTAAGACAGTTACTATCACATTATGAATACGTGGAAAAATAGGAACATGACGCAAACATACTTTCAGCTGCGATGGACCACACTAATTAACAGTAGCCGTAAATGTTATAAAATACTTAGAGTAAAAATATCTAGGCGAATTTCATTCAAACGCAGTAGAATCAGGCGAACAAAGGAGATAGGATTTCAAACGGCATCATCTTTGTATAACCTGTGCATTATCGACACAAAATAATACAAGCAAAATTATTGAGAAATTTAGTCCAAAGCCTTCATCAGCCTCATTTACAGTTAGAGCCAAAGTCTGAAAAGATTTCAGCGGGAGGTTTACAATTTGCAACCTGTTCTGCTGCCAACAAAGGACGTAAGGTTGACTCAGGCATGTTATTGGATGACACGATACATGATCCATCTTCATGATGATATACATGCACTTGCTGCCGTTATTAATATGCAGAAACAAATATTTAAAGGTAATGATTATACTGTTATACCACAATAAAGAGAACTTTGCATCTTTTTCTATAGAAAGTTTTAGGGCTTGGAAGAAAATAACTGGTAATCAGTAAATTGCACAATTCTTCTAGAGCAGCTTATTACAGAGTTGTCAGATATGTAGTTGGATCAGATCAACCTCAGAGTACGTACGTATTGACCTGTACAATGATTATTGCAGTTAAGTAGCTAAATGGAGAAAAGAGAAGAAGTAGTAATATGAAACGTTCTGGCGTCAAGGGAAAATCCAGTCAAAAATGGCTTGGGACCTTCTGGCGTCAATATTTTAGCGTCAATGGGAAATCCAGTCAAAAAGGTCGTGGGACTGTCTAGGGTCAAAAATGGTGGGGCGATCTGGCGTCAAGGGGAATTCAACATGGGAACTATTTGGGCCTATCTAGCGTCAAGGGGAATTTAACATGGTGGGACTATCTAGCGTCAAGGGGAATTTAACATGATCGGACTATGTAGCGTCAAGGGGGAATTTAACATGGAAACTATTTGGGCCTATCTAACGTCAAGGGAAATTTAACATGGTGAATATTATTTGGGTCTGTCTATCGGCAAAGGCAATGGAGGCAAAGAAAGCAAATATCTTTTCGAGGTATATGAGTGGCTTTGAAAAGGGCCGTTATGTATAATGTTAACAGTATACTGTTCACACAGAGGACATCTCACGGATCTTCTTCTCTTCCTTTAACTTCCCCTCACTTCTGGTCCATAGAAGAAAACTTTTTTTAAAAAGCCTTGCCTCTCCACATATATTCTTCTTTTCCAAAGGGTTGTATCAGTCATATGAGTGATAGTCCATGATGATCTGACATAAATGGGTAAGTCAGAACGAAAGAGCTTGGAATAAACATGGGTAGAAGATTCTACGTTGGTCCACATCTTGTGATGAGAACAGGTGAAGCGAATGCCGTGTACTGTGGTTATTTATAGGTGAAGAGCTAATCGAAACGGATTGAGTTTATTCACCAATCAAAACATGCGTTACAAAAGTCTGTCACAATCGTCCAATCGGAAGAGAGCAGTCTGCGACGTCACATTCCCTATATAAAAGTACTAGCGTCTGTGCGCAGTCAATCGATGCGAGTTGCTGATCATGTCTGAAGCTAGGAAGACAATGAATTGGGGTGAATCAGTATTGGAGACATCAAGTAATGGTACAGCAGTGACTACCAAGGTCAATACGAATCTACATCCAGAAGAAGTTGATTTTAACTGGTGTTACCCAGGTGTGGGATTCTGTGTTAACTACATTGAAACAGCAATGTCAAGCCAAAGAAGACGATCGCTTGAGACTTTCTATTCATCACGATAATTTAAAGTCTCCCTTTTGGATCGAGTTTAGTAGCCCATCACATGTCACACCTTACAAAGGCATCGACAAGATTCAACACGTTCAACAATCCAATGACAAGTTTCACATCACCGATGGAAAAGCCACACTGTCCATGACCTATGTTTCTCTTCCCCAAGGGACAGGACAACGCAAAAAAGTGTTATTGGTCGACAAACTTCGGAGCACAAAACCAAGCTTCGTCCGAATTAACAATTCGCAAGACCAGATGTGTTTAGCCCGTGTCATCGTCGTGGGAAAGACGTATGCCAACAAGAACGAGACGGTGGAATGGAAAATAGCCTGGAAAAGTATACAACAATTGGACCGAGCCAAACAACGAAGTGAAGCAGAACTTCTGTTACAGCAAGCGGGGATATCAAAAGACACCCATTCCTGGATTAAAGAAATGCAAAAGTGCAAAGCGTCTTAGCGCCACGTTACACCTTGAAAGTACATCCTCAAGAAGTGCGTGGTCGTATTTTGTTTCGATGTCACGATTTCAAAGACAGAAAATACATTCAGGTCTATCATCACGATGAGCATTTTGATATCATCACCAGTATCACTGCATTACTGCGATACGGTTACTATTGTGAGAAGTGTGACTATGGTTATAACAATCGAGAACAACACAAGCATTGTGCATCGAAATGTGAGGGATGTTTGGACTCTCAACCCTGTCTGTACAAAGGACAAGTACGAGTGCATTGCCCTGTTTGTCAGCGCACGTTTGTCAGTCCTACCTGTTACCAACATTATTTGAAGATGCAAGGTTCACATCAGAAAAGTACTTGTCAACTTCTGAGATTGTGCCCTACTTGTGGACAAGGCATACGTACCAGTAATGCCAAGTTTCAGGTTTGTCGAGGGAAGAAACGATGTCACATGTATCGCCAAATCGTGGACTTGGAGCACGAATGCTTCATTCAAACATACCAACCCCAACAAGAACAAACCCAGAACCCAACCCCAACAAGAACAAACCCAAAATTTCGAGAATTCTTCATGGAATACGGAGGGATCGATCCATTGAAAGAAGCTTGTACCTTCGCCAAAGCGTGTTCCTTAGTGTACCGAAAACGCTTCATGCCCCAATATACCATCGCTGTCATCAGCCCTCAAGCGACGAACTTTGTCAAACATCAATACTCGGTAAAAGCCCTACGCTGGCTACATTACTTGTGCGACAAGGACGACAAATGGATCCAACACGCCTGCAACGGAGAATGCGAAAAGACCATCGGAACGTATTCGGTGGATGGCTGGGACTTAGAAAACCCTCAAATCATGTACGAGTTTAATGGATGCATATTTCACGGATGTCCTATGTGCTACCCTCAACGTGACACCAAAAATCAGTTTTACAAGGGACCATGGAAGACTTGTACCAGACAACATGTCAGCGACGTTTGAAATTAGAACAGCAAGGATACCAAGTGGTGGAATTGTGGGAACACGAGCATGATGAACGTTTGAAAACCGATTAAGAGTTTAAACGCATCATATAAAGTTACAAGTTGGGGGACCCATTGAACCCGCGGGATAGTTTGTACGGAGAACAAACGAATGCCACCTGTTTGTTGTACCAGGCGGACGAGGAGAATGGAGAAGAAATCAAATACTTTGACGTGTGCTCGCTGTATCCTTACGTGTGCAAAAATTGGCACTTTCCCGTAGGGCACCCATAATTGGTGACAGAACACGTTGACTTGGATAACATTCGCCAGTACAAAGGATTGATCAAGTGCAAAGTCTTACCTCCCACACACTTGTACCATCCCGTTTAACCTCACCATTGCCAAGAAAAACTGATGTTTCCTTTGTGTCGTACTTGTGCCGAAACGTGCAACCAAGACCAACCTTGTCAGCACACCCAGGAAGAACACGCCTTGACAGGAACGTGGGTTAGCGTGGACTTGTTTAAAGCTCTGGATCTGGGATGCCAACTGTTAGACGTGTACGAAATTTACCACTTTTCCAAGACACAACAATACCACAAGGGCGACGAGACACAGAAAGGTATTTTTGCAGACTACGTAGATGCTTTTTTGAAACTAAAACAAGAAGCTTGTTACTATCCTTCCTGGTGCCACACTCCCGAAGACCAAAATAAATTCAAAGAACATTATCGGGAACAGAAAGACATCGAGTGGTGAACTTTAATGTGCAACAAGAAGCCTTACAGTCTGGACAAGATGAAACTTTGAAAGTGACCACCCACGGACCGCACAAGATTGTCCGTTTACCCACACACCACATCGTCAGCCGACCTTTGGAAAAAGTCTACCAAATCGTGTACCAGAAGAGAGTACGACTTCCCAATCACTTCACTTTACCGTACGGTCACGTCGAGATTGGAAAGCATATAAAAAAGGGAACTGTCCAAGACCAATAGTTCATTTGTAACTACAACGATCAAGCGACACAAGATGAATTCGTTTAAACAGACATAATTTAAGTTCGGGGATTCTCAAGTGGAGTGCGATGTTATACCTTGCGATTGCAGTGATGCCAGACGCTATGACCTTAGCGATTCAGCAGGACATCGTGGGAACTTTGCTACGGCTTCTACCCCTATATATACCATGGAAAGTGATGCTGTGTTTGTAAAAACTGAGGGATGCGAAAACGGTGCCAGACGTTATCGTGGACTCCTAGGACTTTCACCGTACCTGCATCGAACTGAGGTGAGGAGAGTCGAATATTCGTTCCCTACGAGCTTGCCTGAACACTGTCACTTTAAAAGTCGATTCCAAACCTTCAAAGATAAATGGCCAAAGTATCTTCCTGGACCAACTACTGAAGAATTAGCCAGAGCCGGACTTTTCTACTTGGCCGAAGGGGATAAAGTCAAGTGTTTCCGTTGCGGTGTGTCAATTTACGAGTGGGAACAGTAAGATTCCGCTTACCTGGAACATGCTCGATGGTCTCCGAATTGACAATACCTACCTTTAGTGGGACTTAGTGATTGAAAGTGACAATACCTTTCCATGTCGTTTAACAAGCCAGTTTGGCTTGGATACAAACTTAGACCAGTATAAACCCTCTCTAACACATACTATTCAATACTTACCACACGAATTGCAAGAGAGGATCTACAATTGGTGAGTGAATTACTTTTGTGTCGTGAAATTCACAAGAGGAAAGTAACACAACTCAACCAACATGTCAGATTTCTCTGGATCAAGGGTGTCTTTTTCCACTGTTTCCAATTTAGTTCATTTACATCTGAAGATTTTTTGATCATTCTTTAACGTTGCCTTGAATGTCAGTGGCCCAAACGTATACGTTATGTTCATCACTTTCGATTTTGGAGAAGATTTTAAATCATTCTGTGCAGAATATACACTTATGGTCTTCGACATAAAGAAGTATAAAATAGAACTACCATGCCACAACCTTTATCACTTGTGATTAAACATATTCTGTTGAAGGATATTAATGAGAATATTCAAACGGTGGAGGATTACGAACACATATTACGAGAACTGTGTCCCATCCATTTGGGTCGACGTGTAGTGTGTGTTTTAGTGACTTGTTTTCTGGGATTTCGTTTACCTGTCGATCACTTATTGACACTTTACGAACAATACCTATAAATATACAGTATGGTGACTCCTTTAAATGTCCACGAGAGACTCATTCTGTTAAAACCCTTACGCTTTCATCTGGATACGATTCGACCTCTACAGGAAAAAATGATTCGTCAAATTTTACGTACGGAAGTGGTGTACGAGGATATGTGTTTAGCTTGTGATTTACACCCTCATTGGTCAGATGTACGTGACTGGAAAAATTGGGATTTTGAGGCTTGGATAAAAGAAGCATCCCATGATGCTCAAGCTTTGTGTTCGTAAAATCCATCGTCGAATCAAAAAAGTCACTTTTAAACCTTTGTTAGTGACAGTTCCCGAAGATTGAGAAGAATCTGTCACCCAGGACAATCACTCTGTTCAAGACAGGACTGCCATGGACATTCCCCCACAAAGACTTTTCCGAGATGGCACCTATGTGACTGTATCCCATGTAGAGACTATAAGAACATGACACACTACCTCGAGGACACCTTGGCTACCCAAACGATGTTGTACATAGACTTGTTTATATACCACTTTGATCGTTACCATGTGTGTTTTATACCTGTATTTATCCATTTGGCTTTTATGTAATTTTGTCTTTCGTGTTGTTCCAATTTAGAAATGCATTGAAACGTAACGTGAAAAAGTAAAAAAACTCTTGTCTTGTCTGTTTTAGTGTCAATAGTATCATACCTTACACTACTATGGCTACGCTATTGCTATGCTATTTCTACTCCTTCCTCCTCAACAATCGAAGTCAGTGACGAACACGTCTATCATGCTAATTGGAAGGCCTTGTGTCTTCCTCATCCTTTTAACTTGTTAATTGCTGGACCGAGCGGTTCAAGCAAAACCGAATTTGTCAAACGTTTGATCGAACATAAACATCATTTGATCGATCGTTCACCTCAACGCATCGTGTGGTCTTACAAAGAGTGGCAATCGGCATACAGCCTCTTGCAAGAAAGTCAGTGTGATTCCATTATGTCTGTGGAAGGCATTCCTAGCGAAGACGATGGAATCATATCTGACCCTAGTCAAACTCATTTGGTCATTTTTGACGACATGTTAGGAGAGGAAGCAGAAGAAATTAAACTGTGGTTTACGCATAAAGGGCATCATCGTAATGCCAGTGTCATTTACATAACACACAATGTGTTTCAACAAAGTAAAGCCCATCGTACCATTAGTCTCAATGCTCATTACATGATCTTGCTTAAAAGTCCTGGTGATAAATCGCAAGTGCAAGTCTTAGCCAAACAGTTAGGAACACCTTGGCTGACTCATGCATACGATGATGCCACTTAAACTCCACAAGCCTATTTACTCGTGGATTATAAACCCACTACCCCAGATTAGTTGCGATTTCGTACCAATTTGTTTCACGACTGGTGCCAAGACGGAGGACCTGTCGTGTACACGCCCTCGTCGTCGACATAGCAATAACAACAACTAAAAAATCTATACAAACCTCGGTCACTTTGACCTTGTCTCATACGTCGTCAACATGACGTCCCTTCAGTCTCATCTTCTCATCAAATTGATTAGTGCCCTGTACGGTAACAGTCGCGAAATAAATCCACACATACGTGCTCATGTCTTAGAAGCCAGTCTCAAAGAAGTCTTACGATGGTTTATAGTGACAGCACGCCAATTACTGGAAAGTATCATTCACATTCCAGATCAAACCAACGCTTTTTTGACAGAAAAAAGTAACCTTGACGCAACTGGCTGATCCTCACATTGACACTCAAATAAAAAAGCAAATAATTTTGAAACCTGGAAGTAGCGGTTCTCTAGGAGGTGTCATCATTCGTTCCCTTTTAAAATGGGATCCCAATGCCCCCACAGATCACCCCAAGAACAAAGCCAAACAAACTCCTAAGAAAAAGCACAATGGTGTCAAGACCAAAGCACATAAAAAGAAAAGTCCACAGAAAAGAACTGACATCCACAAAAGAGACAGTTCGGCCAGGACACAACCTTATATTCGTAAACCACGACCTGCAGCACCAGTGACCGAGTTCCCAATAGCCTCAGGTTCTTCCACTTCTCCGTTGCTGATGATGCCAGCCAAATCCAATTTGACACCTGTTCTTCCTCATTTGATGAAACATTGGAAATCTGCGTCTCCCAAAACGTCTCCTCCACCGGTAACACCCTCTTCCACATTAGCCGCAGTAGCAGCTACTCACACATTACCTGCCCCCAAAGTCAAAGTCCAAGAAAGATCTGGCATGTTAAAGAATTTACTGGATTTGTCTAAATAAGAACTGTCCCAATTTAGTCCGATACTAACCCCTTCACGACGTGTGTTACCTGTCATGAAGTTGATACGACGAAAAGATAATCAGTGGCGTCAAATTCCAGTATAAAAATCACTTGAGGACAACGACGTGAATCAATATTTTCTGTGCCACTTCTAAGCACTCAACGATTCCTCCTCAAAAACGTACACACCACAACCATTGCCGTTCTGCTGTCCAAAAAAACAAAGAAAAAAGACAATCTCGTCATCCTACAAAAAGCTTAGCCAAAGATCCCCTAAAAAGACGCAGTCGTTTAATGAAAAAGAGGAGTCACCAAAGTGGAGGTTACTTTGGAGATTTTGGAAACACATCGCTACATTTTTGACGAAGCGCAAATCGACAAAGAAGATAAAAGATGGTGTGTACCAAGTCTTTGACGTCAGTGGTATTGTGGAACGAACAAGCAAATATGTCACCTCGCAGAAAACATTCTTATACACCCAGAAAAGGAAAGAAAAGGAAAGTACTACCTCCTCGTTTAGCTAAACACGGAGACATATTGTCTGTCTTGTCCAAAACCTCTACAACCATGCAAAAACAAATCATCAAAACTGCCTCCAATGATGTCAGCGATACCGTGTTCGAATGTTGCTTGAATGTCTTGAAAGGCACGGTAATTTGTCTCCAAACACGAAAAAATAATGCTTTGCCAAACATCGACACGTTCTTTGTCAAATGCTCCAAAAGAAAATACCCGTCCGTCAAAAGAAAAAGATGTTGGTGCAATGCGGAGGATTTTAACCCTTTTTTTCTAGTTTGATAACAGGCTAAATACAAGGTTTGATACAAGAGATGACACAAGGGATGGCCTAAGCGATTCCTCAAGGGATGGGTAGAAATATGTATGATCCTTCCAGAAGATAAAAGGGACCTATGGTGCACCACCTTCTTAGACATAACCTTTGGAAGCCCATGGAAGGACGAAAACTGACTTTGGTACCTTACAAACGATGGATGGAATACCATCGTTGGCAAGAACAACGTACCCCCTATTTACCCCCAAAATCCTGATTTAACCGAGATGTCCCAATTACAACACGAATTGCAATCCTTGATGCATCGCAATGATTTGGCCGAAACCGAAAAATCGCAAAAGTACGGTCAACCCTTGAAACGACTGAAACTCTTTCATCGAAAAGCTGTGTAACAAACAGCTCTACCCACTCTGACCGATTTTAAGGCTCTGATGAACAGTCCGTCGCCCTCACAATCTACAGCGGACAAGACAGACGTCACCCAACCATTTTACCCAAGGAAGAAGAACCCATGATATCTTTCAAACACCCACTGCCACTCCCATTTCGAGTAATATTGCAGCTTCCTTGTTGACCCCTTTCCCCACTCCCCAACGAGAAGAACTCAAAATTTGGGTTAAAAAAGATGATGGCCACTCCTCCTTTGACAGAAGTGAAAAAGAAAGAATGGAAACCAGAAGTGAGAGAAGAAAGGAAGAGCAAATCTATCCCATTACCTCCACCACTACCAGTACCCTCAACGTTAACTCCTGTGGCACATCGGACAGGTAACACCCTTTCGAAACAACTCCCATTTCGTCCCACCCAAAGCAGTATCATCGAAGAGTGGGTACCTTATTAACAAAACCATGGATAAGGTGTTAGCGAGCAGTTTCCACGATCCATCCCACCCTGCAGGTTACGGAGGCGTTTAGAAATTATATCGTGCTGCTAAAACTCGCCTGAAAAAGCTCTGTTTACCTGAAGTCCAACGATAGTTACAAGACCAATCTACGTACACTTTACACAAACCCATTCGACGAAAATTTCACAGAAGCCGCACTCAAGTGGAAGCCAACGAGCATCAATGGCAAGCCGAATTAGCCGATGTCTCTCAATTCGCCACCTACAATCGTGGCTACAAATATTTGTTTTGTGTCATCGACGTGTTTTCTAAATTTGCCTTGATCCTACCATTGACTTCCAAATCGAGCGGAGAGTTAGTACGAGCACTGCAATTGGTTTTAAGGGCAAACTGACAAAGGAACCGAATTTCTGAACCAAGCATTCCAACGAGAATTAAAGAAACGTGACATTTATTTGTTCACCATCGAAAATCCTGAAACCAAAGCCAGCATCGTGGAACGTTTTCAACGTACTTTTAAAGAACGCATGTCAAATTATTTTACGCTTCCACACACTCTCAAGTACATCGAGAATTTACCGCACTTAGTCTAAGCCTACAACCAATCTTACTATTGAAACATTGGACGTGCCCCACAAGATGTGACACCTGACAACTAAATGACTGTTTTTAGTGTATATTTGGTACGTCCCGGACAATGTCTGTCCACAAGAAAGGTGGAGTGTTAACCGCTGGAGATTGGGTTCGCATTGGTAAAACCAAACGCACTTTCGACAAAGGTTACTTTCCCAACTGGGCCACAGAATTATTTCGTGTTACTAGACGAGTGCGTGATCGTTATCCTACCGTCCATAAATTGGAAGACATGAACGGAGAAGTATTAAAAGGAACGTTTTACATGCCTGAGTTACAACATGTCAACAAAAATGAAGACGACGTGTTCCATATTGAAAGCATTCTCGAACGAAGAACCCGTAAAGTAGGAAAAAGTCGTGTCAAAGAAGTCAAAGTATGTTGGAAAGGATATCCTCGTAGTTTTGATCCTTTTAATTGAAGCTTCGCAAGTCATCGACTATAAAAAGAAGTAATCATCATGTCCCTCAATACAGCCTCAGCAACCACAGTGACAACTCCGTCACCCAGTTTTTCTCTGCAAGATTTACAAAAGCAGCCCTTGTGGGTCTGGCGTGGAGAACGTGTCCCTTAAACCCAAATCGTCTTTTTCTGTCAAATCTTGTGGTGTATTGTGTCATCGGTGCATCCATTGCTAATTTGAGTTTGCAACAAGGAGATAAAAAGTTGTAGAATATTTTACTCAGCAGTTGCATCTGTTATATTCTTCCTAATCCTTTCCTGAAATGCTTTTACCAGTAGCACTATTGGAAGCCTTGCGTTCAACGTCAGTCACCCCTCCAATCACAACCCTCTTTTAGACACTCTTTTAACCTCGAGTGACTCCTCGGACAGAAGAACATTGGTATTATGAACAACACTATTAACCAATTTTACTTAACGTTACCCAGTGACAGTTCCATGGAGGTGTTTCCTAACAACACGTTATGCTGTTAAACGGCTAAATTACCTCAAACCATTCATTTGGATCAAGATGCCCATTGGGAACTGGCTTTAGTGGAAATGTTACAACCGACACAAATCAAAAACATTGTCAAAAATCAAAACAGTTTTAAAGTAGAATTGTATGACGAGCAATTGCAACAACACTTAGACGAAGGCATCACTGTCAGTGACCCGAAGAAAACACAGGACCGCAAAACAAAACGGTCCACCTATCTGTTAACCATTGCAACAGGCTGCTATTTACTATTTTAGCGGTCAACATTTAGTGACTACATTTGGTACCAGGTTCAATGCTGTATTTGGTAAAGCCACGGACAAAGCAAGAAAAAGTATTACCTTTGAGTACATTAAAGTGGCTCGTCGCCTAATGATCAAATGTACAGAGGATACAATAACGGCCATTACCTTTTGTCCTGAATCCGTATTTTGGATGGAGACTTCAGGTTGGTCAAGAAAACAGAAATACCAGCCATGACTAGTAACTTGGATTTTGCGATATATTTTCGATTCCCTGTAGAAATGAACCAAGGACTCAACTTGATGTTTGTGTACTCCGATGTCGTGGAGTACAATGTGGTAGGACACACCTCTTTACCGTTACTGCGTGCCATTCCTTTCAAAATGGATTCTGCTACAGCCGCTGACCAGGAATGTGGACATTACTATCACGCCTTAAAAGATGCCGCATTGACTCACGGCAAAGATTTTGTTTAAAATGTTCTCACTGACAAACAAAATCCAAAAGAAGCTTCCTTGAGAGCAGGAAAAAATATCAAACGGGTAAAGAGATTTTGGGCCGACAAGAAGTCCTATAAGTGCCCTGAACGGTACCGAGTCTGGCATTCCTGCCTCCCTGAGGACACAGCAAGGACAGGGCAGAAAGCAACGACGAAGACCCCCTTCCAAAAGTCTTAATACCTCTAAATCTAGAAAGACTAAGAAAAAAAGAACCGTTCGAGACTTAGACATATTTGATTATTAAAAGCAAATCATAGAGACTGAGAAGAAAATGATGCACCAAGAATCTTGTGCCTGTTCCAAGTCTGAACTGCATCTCTTGCCATGCCACTCAAATTTGATGACCATGCAATAAGCCAAATGGGTTGAATTTCATCCCGTCTCCTCTTTGGCGGATTCCGATCCCATCGAGTTTGAAATCAAAGGGCAACCCAAGGATTACATCGATCTGAACAGCAGTTACTTGTATTTGAAAGTGAAAGTGATCAAAACGGACAACTCCGTACCGGCAACCGATACTCAAGTAGCTCCTGTTAACAATTTCATACATTCTTTGTTCAGAGATGTGGATCTGTTCATGAATAAAAAAAAACTAGTCAGTAGTAGCATGGATACGGAAAAGAAGCCAAGAACACTCATTTAGATGCTTGCGTGGTTGACAATCGTCACAATGAGGGTTTTAAAGACCGTCAAAAGAAAATTAAGCAAGGACTTAGTTTAGAACTGTTCGATTGTTTGCATTTGGACGTGTGGTTTCAAGAGAAGTATTTGCTGAACGGGATGGATATTCACTTGAGACTGAATCATAGCAGTACTGCTTTCCATTTGCTGGCTCATGCCAACAAATAAAAAAACATTATCAAAGAAGTCAGGTTATACGTGCGTCGCGTGGAAGTGTTACCTAAAGTGGGAAACGATATCAGTCAAACTTTGAGCAGAACGACAGCCAAGTATCCGATACGACGCGTGGAAGTAAACACTTTCACCATTTCCACTGGACTCCGATCTAAGATCGAAGATCGTCTGTTCCAAAGACAGTTATCCAAACGTTTATTCATTGGTATCGTGAGCAATACAGCCTTCAACGGTGCCCACACGGAAAATCCTTTCCAGTTTAATCACTGCAGAGTATCCAAAATCGAAGTCAGTCGCGATGGCAAAACATTGTGTACCCGACCTTTTGAACAAAGCTTTGACCTTAAGAATTACTTGAAGTCGTACTTGTCGCTGTTCGAAGCCACAGGACAGTTAGGAACTAACACCAGTCACGGCATTTCCTATGACGACTATGCAGGAGGTTACACTTTGTGGGCTTTTGATTTCACTCCAGACCAAGGCAGCGACGAGGGACATTTCCACCCTATAAAATCTGGGCAACTGCGTGTGGAATTTCAGTTTGCAGATGCTCTTACCGAAACGGTGAATGTCATTATATATGCCGAATTCGATAATACCATAGAAATCAACAGTTTGAGAGAAGTCATTCTAGACTATTAGAGAATATTGAAGATCCTTGTCCCTCTTTGAACCAATGAAAATGGAATGGGAGGTTACATGTAAAGCAGACCCCCTAAACCAAGAGGAAGAAGTAGTGATAATGCATTCCAGATGGCCAGAACAGGACAACATTTAGTCACCTGTTTTGACAAACACTTGGAAAATAAAATGAAAGAGATGATCCAAAAAGATTGCTTTGGATGTCAAAACGATCATCCCAGGCAAATTCAACACGTTAATATATGATGATGAGTCAAGAAGAAAAATTGGACGATTATCTAAATGAAGCTTGGAGTCTCATCTCAGAAGAAATCAATCGTGTTTTTTCAGTGGTATAAAGACTTGCGTGATCATTCCTCTCCTCCATTGTTTGTTCGAGAGATTGATCACATCGAAACTCTCTTTGCACAGAGTAAGGAGACGAAGCAAACAAACAGTTTCTTCACAGACCTTTTCAAGCAAACAGTCTGGATTGAATTGATGACTTATCATCACCTGTGAAGAAAATAAAAACAAGGCTACAAAAATGGATACCTGGGAACTTTATTATCTTTTGAACTGTAGTTTGTACACTGCTTCTTTGAATCCTGTCGTGTGTGCTAAAGATGAACTACCTCATCGTAAAGCCAAAGTGGATTTAGGAATAAACGATCTACACTTGATCAATTAATCCGTCTGAAAGCCAACATCAAATTAGCATTTAATGCCAAAATGAAAAGAGATAGACACCTAATAGCAATATTTCTAGACCTAGAGAAAGCCTTCGACCTAGTCTGGACCAATGGCCTCATCTCTCACCTCAACCAATTTGGCATAACAGGAAGAATGCACCGCTGGATAGCAAACTTCCTTACGGGAAGAACCTTTAAAACCAGAGTAAGAGAGGCCTTGTCCCAAACATTTACAATGGATAATGGAACCCCAAGAGGAAGTGTGATTAGCCCAACCCTATTTAATCTAATGGTCAACAATCTAACCAACTATCTCAAAAATTGCCCAGTTGATCTGTCACAATTTGCCGATGACAGTAGTATTTGGAAAGCAGGAAACCCCAATAGTCAAAAGAACATCACTCAAATTCCGAAAAGACTAGACATCATCGGCACATGGGTCAACAACTGGTGGTTCAAAATATCCCAAATAAAAACAGTTGCCATGATCTTCTCCCCAACTAGGAAACGACCTAAATACCCTAAACTCTATATACAGAATCAGTCCATCCAATTCCAAAAAGAGACCGACTTCCTGGGAATGCTACTAAATGAAACAATCAACTGGAAACCACACATACAACAAACTATTCAAAATGTCAAACAAATCTAAACATACTTAAAAACATTAAAGGTACTACATGGGGCTGATCAGCAAACTATGCTAATGATCTACAAATCTTTAATCCGAGCTAAGATAGACTATGGCTGCCAGATCTATTCCTCAGCCAACAAGGAAACACTTAGACAACTGGACAGCATCCAATATAGAGCACTTAGACTCTGCACCGGTGCATTACCGAACACCTAACTGGAAGAACTACAAATCCTCGTATGTGAACCACCATTACAACTGAGAAGAGAAGAATACATACTTAGATACGAATGTAGAATCTCAATACATAAGGAGATCAATCCCACCAGAAACATAATAAGTAAATGTCAAACCACCTTTAGATCAAAACTGATACCACATCCTCCAGCAGCTAACAAAATACACATACTCTGCAAAGAACTCAATCAAATAGAACTCCAAGCAGAACAACTACTTATCAAGGACCCCACACCTTGGAGAAATAACCAGCCTAACATCAACCTAGCAGCACTCCAACTGGTACATAAGCGTGACAACCCAATATCACATTAACACAAGTACAAAGCCTCGTCAACAACAACTATGATGGATATGTAAAACTTTATACTGACGGCTCAAAATCTAAAGAACTACATATAACGGCTGCAGCGGTAGTGATCCCAGAACATCATATTACATTTACGACAAAACTACCGGATGACTGTTCCATATATACCGCGAAATTCTGGGCCATCAACCGAGCCCTAAAATGGATAGTAACACATTATCAAAAACAGTACGTAATCATAACAGACTCACTTAGTGTACTTGAAAGTATTGATACAGGTAATTCCAAAAGTAGATAAAACCTGCTAGAAGACACTATGCTAACCATCAGGGAAGCAGGTAAATCACATCAAACCATACACTTCTTGTGGGTGCTATCTCACATCAATTTGCCTGGAAATGAAAAAGCAGACCAAGAAGCAAAAAGAAGTCTGATGAAAGACCAAATTGAACCCGTACAGTACAACACGCAGGAACTAAATAGTCAAGTCAGGGACAAAATTAATAATAAATGGCAACAACAATGCTAAAATTCCACAAAGGGTAGACATCTATACCAACTACAAAATAGGTCATAAGAACCCAACGTTTACCAAAAATCCTATCAGCCATTGATATTAAAATCATTAACAGAATCAGAACAAGTAAAACATTACTAACTGGCCGCTTTATGAAGCATATAAGTACAGGACCCACGCCGGATAAATGTCCACACTTTCCAGAAACTGAAACATTGGAACATGTATTCAACATATGTCACAAATACCATCGCCAACGTACCGTCCTCCAACCACAACAAAGAAAACTTGACTCAGTTACATCATTCCCCCAAATTCTAGATAAAAGGTATAACAAAAACGTAAATACTGCCTATATAAATATACTTAATTACTTAAAATCAATAGACATAAAACACAAAATATAAATATCAAAACCATCAAATAAATAAATAAACATAAGCATAGCCATAGAGTTAATATTTATCAATCAAGGGGCCAGAGCAGATAATAACATCGCTAGCTTAAAAGCAGACCCATGTAACATTGCCTTAAATAAACAGACAAAAAATAAATATTATAACTACCAAATAAATAAATAATTAACGAGGTTAAATTGGTTAAAGGGGCCAGAGCGGATAGTAATACCGTTAGCTTAAAAAAGCAGAACCACTTAACAAAACCCTAAAATAAATATATAAAATAAAAGAGAAAAGTGGAAAGGAAGGCAAAGGGGGATAATATAAACATTGTAATGCGAGGAAAAAAGGAAGAAAGGGGAGAAAGGGAAGACGGATAAGGGGAAGAAAAAAAGAGAACATTACACTAAGTAGGTACAGTAAAACCAGTCAACCGACAAGTGTCAAGATAAGTGTGTTGAGAACACCGGGATCTAATAGTGATAGCTCAATGAAACAGAAAAAAAAGGGAACAGAAGAGGGAAGAAGGAAAACGAAAGAAAGAGGGAAGAAGGGAGTAGGAAGAAGGTGGGAAAGACAAAAGGGAAAAGAAGAGAAAAAAAAGAAGAAAGAAATGAAATAACACCAATTTTTTTTTATCCCAGGGTTCTAATTTGGTACGAAAACCCTTTTCGATAATCTCTTTCTCGAAATATAACTTGAACAATTTTGACGACCGGTCGAAATTAACAAGCTAAAATACCTAACAGTGACTACACTCATTTATGTCGCTAAGACATTTTAGCAATTAATTTTGTTAAGGACCTACAACATGTACACTACGTACTAGAAATATTTATTGATAGGAAAGATGAAAAATTCTATGACTATATGAATTTGATATTAATGCACAGATGGCTTACACATTATTGGTATTTGTTCTGCCTTCCTGCTTTGCTGTGACCCTACATGTTACTTTTAGGTGAGATTGTCATTTATCGCGGGTGCCGGGGAGACTGCGACAACACAGCCTAGTGAAGTCAAAGCTACCTTTGGTCCCGACCAATTAAATAACCCGACCCTCGGGCATTAACTGGTCGCGAACGCACATAGTTGCGCATGCGACCTTAATTCATATAAAATAAAGAAATAAATTAGAACGATTGCACGGAATAACCATAGAAGATGGTGACAGTATCAACTTTATTTAACAGTTAAGACACCGCAATTTCTGGATATTAGACGGGGAATATGTAGTGGAAAATCTACATAATGAATGGAAGTTTACGAACTGCCTGGACTTTGCAAACAGACTGAAAATAGCCAGGGAGCTCTTAGATGGAATGCTTGAAAAAGAAGCCGAAACGTTAATAGGCTGCATTAACCCACCCTATGTCAGAGTGGGAACATTGAAGGAAGTGATAGATATTGTCGAAAACGTAAAGTGTTTTATGGATACTATCTTGACAGAATGGCCCCATGTCAAAAATGGTTTGGACGAGCTCAAGAAAGCCGAAGAACCAATGAGAAGAACTGTTATAAGAAGTGAAGAAGATAAAATATAAATTGAGTAAGGAGAGAAAGGACAAAGAAAACAACAAAAAGAAAGAGGAATTTGAAAGATTAAATAACAATTGGATAAAGATACAAGAGCATTTTAGAGCTATAGGACATTCTAGCTGGGTTCCCGAGGACGAAAAGAAGAAAAAAGTGAATCATTGGTAAAATCCAAAGGTATTGGAACAACGGCAGAAAATAAAAGGAGAAAAAGTACCCAAAGACACTTTTCAGGGCCACTATTATACCTCGAAAAGATATTTGCTTTCTTTGCCTCTATTTCCCTTGTCGATAGACAGACCTAAATAATATTCCCCATGTTAAATTTCCCTTGACGCTAGATAGGCCCAAATAGTTCCCATGTTAAATTCCCCCTTGACGCTAGATAATCCCACCATGTTAAATTCCTTTTGACGCTAGATAGTCCCGAATAGTTCCCATGTTAAATTCCCCTTGACGTCAGATCGTACCACCATGTTTGACGCTAGACAGTCCCACGACCTTTTTCACTGGATTTCCCATTGACGCTAGAAATCTTGACGCTAGAAGGGCCCAAGCCCTTCTCACTGGATTTTCCCTTGAAGCCAGATCGTCCCATATTACTACTAGTATGTGTAGATTTAAACTACATGTACGTTTATGTCCATATATCCTCAATGGCACGTAAACTTCACGTTTATGTACATTGTTCTTAACGGACATGTACTATCCTTGCCACGAAAGTCATCCTTATCACTCGAAATGTCAGGTGTCATTAACATTGATATAACATATGAAAATTCGCATACAAATAGTACAGTTAAACTGGCCTCTCTTATTGTCGGAATGAAAGTTGTAGACACGATAATCCATTTGACTGCGTTTCTCCTTTATGTGACAAGCGCACATGCAACAAATAACCAATATTACTCAGACGAAAATGACATACGTATGCTAATGGAAAAAATGATGGCTATGGAGAAAACAATTAAGCAACTGGAAAGTAGCAAAAAGGAAACAAAACATCTATTGCGGCAATGCGAAGAATCAATTCAGCAAGAGATTGTTTATTTGAAGAAGAAAAATGTTCAACAAGAGACGGATATGCAAAAGCTTGCAAAGATCTTGTCAGTGAGATCGAATCATAAAGGAAATTACTCCGACAAAAGTGCTACAGAGAAAGAATTTATTAACGCAACTGGACTCAGTGAATCGAGTATCATCGGCCATAATGTTGAGCAGTCAAAGAGTTATCGTTTTCTAGAACGCCCCACTGGTGAGTTATATTGATATCTTCTACATTTGTTTGAAATTTGATCGCATGATACTGTCGTTGTTTCCTGATGCAATCTCAATGATCACATTATCACTTCCTTACAGGATCAGTTGCCTTCTCTGCATACCTATCCCAGCCAATAATCGATCTTGGACTGAAACAGACGATAAAGTATGGTGGAGTTCTGACCAATGAAGGGAATGCATACAATCCTTACACCGGGGTATTTACATGTCCTTCCAACGGCCTTTACCTTATATCCTTTTTCACTTCCATACATGGCATCAGTGGAACTTGGGTTCGATTAGTTGTCGATGACACTAACGTAAGTGATGCTGTGAGTAGAGGATTCGATCCATATGGTGATGACCAGGGTGGGAACGTTGCAATTATCCGATTGACTGCTGGGCAGTCTGTTTGGACAGAGACACAGCTTTTGACGAACGCTAACCTCAGTAGTACGACTGACTTTCGACACGTCACTTTTTCTGGGGTACGTTTGTCGGATTAAAAATATAAAATATTGCTACTATGGTCGACTTATCCAATACTCTTGCTATAACGTCTTTATGGAGCTGTACATATGAAACCGGGAGAAGGATGACATGTTATGTAAGAGATACACAATATATAACCAGCAAGCGTTTGTATTTTTGTCAGTATAAAATAAGTTTTTCGTTGGTACCTATCTGTATACATTATCGTTTACTTGCTTATAGAGTGATATGGTTGTAAAGCGCAAAGGTGTAGGATCTAAATTAAAATTTGCATGAAAGTAGACATTTCAGTTAAGTAAGTTATATAAATTTATATGATATGCTTATGATAATGAAACAACTCATTCACATCCCAAGAAAGGATTGATATTTTTCAAAAGACGAATATAATGGGGAATAGCAGTAAGATGGTTGTTTGAATTTCAAAAGATCTTACTCTGAAGATGTATTTTACCATATACTAATTTATAGCTTTAAGTATCCATGACACGTGTTTTTGAATAACGTGAATATAGTTAGAGTAGCAAAGACGCAGAGGGATACAAATATGAAAACGTGTTAGTGACTAGTCACCGGAGAATACATAAGGATAGGAAAAGCAAAAAGATTTATAGAATAAAAATCCTCACAACAATTGTATATATACTGCCAAATTTTTTTTCACCATTTTCAATTTAGCATTTTAGTTAAATACACCTCAACAGAATTTCATTCCTTTGCGTTGGAAGAAAACTTAAATAATTTGACAGCAAACATATATTGAACGCACTGAAACTATACTTATGAAAATGGATCTATGGAAACATATATCGGCGTCTTTCGCATAGAAAGAATGTGGACAAACATTCTTTCAGAAACTGTATGACGATTGAGTTTTATTATGTTAACGGCGTTTTCATATCATATTGTCCCGTTTACATTTCGTCCTGTTTCTAATTTCCGATCAATTGCCAAGGCATCTCCGCATAATTTCGTACCGTACTCTGATCATTTCGGGGGAGTTTTCGATAGTGTCTCCAACTAGAATTATTGACATTCAGTTATTTCGCTAACAACGGGAATCAAAAAGAGTGCAAAAGTCTATTCCATTGAAGTACTATTCTCATGAAATTGAAACACCAGTACTACTTGTTTATATACTATTCGGCCATGATGCAATGTCTTTTTAATCCTATCAGCTCTGCTATTTGCCTACCGTATCGTCATTATACAACTTATATTGGTGCAAAGATATTAGAAAGTTTGTAGTTCATTGCAAATGACGAAAAGGTGCATAACTTATGTTGTATCCTGCTTGATGTGTCTTGAATTCACTTTTGATTGGCACCATGTAACCACTATTGTCATGAAGCGAGGTGAAACGCTACTGCATATACATGCATACATATATACATAATGCATGCATACATACATACATACATACATACATACATACATACATACATACATACATACATACATGCATATGAATATTTAATTGTGTCCTTGACTTTTGTACATGAATGCAATTTGTAAGTAACATGTTGGCATATATTTTGAGTTCAGAAAATTCTAGGCTTAGACATGTGTAAAATTTGATTTGAAGTTTCCAATGGAATAACCATCACCTAGGATAGTTGAAGCGTGTACAAATAATAATTGGAAAATCAAATATGTCAGTCCTATCTGAGACAGATTTTGTTATCTAACTGTCATTAAAGGTGACAGTTGTATTCAGGTATGATTCGAGAGGAATTATTTATTGCAAATGTTGTTTGTAATTACAACCTTTTCATGAATTTATGATGGATAATTTAGTTTTGGAACCCTTATGAACATTTTTATTTGCATAGCAGATTGCATGATTGTGGTACATCGGAACATCCCTGCCTGTTGGAATTAAGTAGGAATTTTCTATATTTTGGTACATGTGATATGACATGTGTGATTTCATTCATAATTCTGCAAGTGTTTCTTCACGGTCACTTTCTATTGTAGAGAGATACTTTCATTGTTGAATTTACTAAAAATATCCGTTTCATTGCAGTCAGATATATCATTTAGGATCTACAATCTTGGCAAATTTGACATTTGTAAAATGCAATGAATTAATTAATTGTAGATTAAAACTTTCTTACATGATAACAGAGCTATTGTATTTACTTGCGCGAAGCCTTATATATGTACAAAAGTAACACAAATCATTTGGGATGGTTCTGACCCAGGCGTAGGCTCTCACATTCGCTAATTCCAAAGTGTTTCTCGAACTGATTACTGTACATTAATGTTCTATTCAGCTTACAGTGACTATTATTATTATTATTCAATTAGAGCTAAAGCCATCTTACTAAATTCAATGTGATATTGACATTGTTGTAGTTCTAATGGTAATTTGGTAATTAGATGACAAGGTTTTAAGTAAAGGTCGATATATATTCCGAAAGAATGGAGAGATTCTAAGTAAGTTTATCATAACTATTAATTTGGATATTTGATACCACATATATTTCAAACCGTTTCTAAGTAATAAATATTGTCCCCTTTTACACAATGTGTATTTCATTTTATTTAAATAAAATTTCAATTGCATATTTTGTTACGGCAATCAGGTAGAAAAATATCATATGGCTTTTGGAATCTCTTCCTAACATAATATTTCACTATATTGCTTGAAGTACATTTTTTTACACACTGATACGTTAATACTAAAAATATTAAACTCTAAGTAATGCAATATCTTATTCTTAATTCAGAATGATTGACACAATAATAATGTACAAGAAATTATGCCCAATTTTTAACTCTCTTTCTTTAATCAAAGTCAAAACAAAATATATGTAGTTCAATCACTTCGAGGAAACATAACGGACGATAATGCAACTTTACCAAGAAAAAAATCTATTGTATTTATTAAAATGCCAAGGCCAGAGGCTGCAAAATAAAATATATTTGGTTGAAAACGTTTTGTTGTCTTAAAACATACCGTCCCAAATATATGACGATTATTAAAAAGAAATAAACCTATTGATTTTGATATCAAAATATCCAAAGGCTGAGAGAAAAAAGAACGATGTTTGCATGATATTGTTAGTGTTAAGGATTGTTCGACAACGTAATGTAGAAAGTGGATACCTAGATCATCTATAATAGATCAATGGACTTTACCCGAAGTTAAAATTAATGGCGTAATGTAAAACAACATAGCTGTGTTTGATAGTAATGGACAGTTTGAGCCCGTAGATGTTATCAACGAGTGCAGATAATATTCGTGGTCGAGCACAAAAATCCGGTGATACTATGATTGGGTTCTCTCAAAAATACTGGTCATGGAGAACCAGAATCAAACGATGACCCTGCAACAAACAAATACGTTGACGATCAAGGCCTTACAACGAGGAACGTGTTACTAACAATCAATAATGGAATCACCATTTGTAGAACTGATATGCCTATTCATGTACAATTGTTAATTAATGTGTACAGCACAATTAAAGTACATTATTCAAATTATATGACCCCCCAGACAGGCAGATTGTTTCTGTTCAATCGGCCGATTATGAACTTGGATAAAAAATTTCAACGCAGACTATAGCTAGAGCAGTGCCAGAAACAACAGTATTAGCTGCAATATAATAATCTCTCTAATCTGTCGTTGATATTTATTCTTCATCAATCAGATTAGTATTAGAAAGGCCTGAAATTCCACCAAGATATAAAGGATCACCAGAACCAAAACGAAATGAATTTAATACAGAGGACAATTTGATTATAAATATCGCAACATATCGAGACAGTTTTCCATATGATGGAACTAGTGTGTATCGTCTTTACACTTAAAGGTGCGAGTTAAAATACACGGACAGTAATAAAATATAGTCCGATCCCATCAATTCTAAAATAATCAATCAGTCAATAAAATATGAAATCTGTTTTCCTTGTTATCAAAACATTTAAACAATGATACATAACAGTAGATAGTTGAAATAATACAATATCTAAATCAAAGAGGATCAGATCTAATTTTTTTAATGATATTTTCATGGATGAAATCATTAAAAACGCTACTTTTTTCGCCGTCCCAGAAAAAAATTCTCAATTATTACACACTAACAAAAAACATTTGAACATCCAGCGATTTCATATACATGGTACCAAAATCTAACGATGAAGAACTAAAAACATTTTCGGTGAATATTTTCAAGAAATCGTTGAGTCAGGGAGAAAAATAGCGCCACCTCCAAGTACTCTAAAAAAACAACAATGATCCATATAATAATAATAATAATAATAATAATAATAATAATAATGCTTTATTTATAGAGGGTGACTCATTAGTCAAGGACTATTCTCCCTTGACGCCCTCTTAATGAAAGTATAACAAATGCACATTGTGTGAAGAAGCAATAATTAGTGCTTATATTAGCATGTTTCGTATTCAAATACTAAATTCCATTATCTGTTAGAAACACATGCATGCTCCTGATATCTCTTCTTAAATACTCTAATATTTTCAGCCGATTTTACATGTAGTGGAAGCTTATTCCACAGAACTGTACCAGAGTATTGAAAACTCTTTTTGAATTGCTCTGTTCTTGGTTTTGGTACTAGAAGGTTTCCATGTGAGATTGATCTCAACTGGTATTGTGTTGAAAAAGGCCTGAATACGTCCTGAAGATACTCTGGTGCAGTTCCATGTAGACATTTATATAAAAGAACTGCCTTGTGAAAATCTATCCTGTCATATATTGTGAACCATTTGAGTTCTGTAAATAATGCTTTTGAGGGATGGTCAACAGATGTATCTAAAATTACACGTGCTGCTCGTTTCTGGAGTTTATAAATCCTGTCAAGCTCAGATTTAGCACAGTTTCCCCATACATTAGAACAGTAATCCATTGTTGGAAGAATATACGTCTTGTAGTATAGATTGCGAGTTTCCATAGGTAAATATTTCTTGATTCTACTGAGAAGGGCAATTTTGGATGACAATGTTTTACAAAGCTTATCAATATGGTCATTCCATAATAAATTATTATCTATGGACACACCTACAAGCCTTTCATGATTGACATTTTCTAATGGATGATTATTTATTGCAAGAGATAGTTTTGGGTTCCCTGACTTGTGTAGCTTTTGTGTCGTCCCCAGAATCATACATTTTGTTTTTACCTTCATTAATTACCATCCTATTTTGCTGTGCCCAGTTTTGGACTCTAATAAGATCTGAGTTTAATCTTGTTTGGATAACTTCAGTATCAGAGCTAGATGTATACAAGGTTGCATCATCTGCAAACAATTCTGTATTGGTGGATTCATTATTTAATGGTAGATCATTGACATAGATAAGGAAGAGGAGAGGGCCTAAAACTGAGCCTTGAGGGACTCCTGAATGTATAGTGCGAGTTTGAGAGCTAATATTGCCAATGCTTACTTGTTGAGACCTTTGGTTTAGGTATGATCTAAACCAGTTTAAAGAAGGATTGTCAAACCTGTAACAGTTCAACTTTTGCAGCAGAATTTCATGATCAACAAGATCAAAAGCTTTCTTGAAGTCAAGGAAAACAATCCCAGTCATATGCCCATTATCCATTTCCTTCAGCCAAAGATCAATTAATTTGATAAGTTCTGTTTGGCATGAGTGGTACTTTCTAAATCCTGATTGTGCTTTATGAAATAGAGAGTTTGTTTCAAAACATTTATAGACCTGAATGGCTACATGCTTTTCAAACAGTTTTGACAATACAGGTAGAATTGATATTGGTCTGTAATTTCCTGGATCCTCTTTTCCTCCTTTCTTAAAGATAGGTGTTACCTTTGCACATTTCAATTTTTCTGGAAAATTACCACTCATTATACTTAAATTTATGTTATGCGTTAATGACTTTGTTATTATTGGTGCAGCAATTTTAAGGATTCGTGGACTAATACCATCCAATCCAGAGGATTTATTAATATTCAACTTAATTAGCATATCAAAAACGTCCGCTTCACTGACATTAGCTATTGAAAAATAATTATCTTCAGGAATTTTAGCTCTTATAAATAACTGTAGAGCATCAAGTTCAATTGGGATGTTAGTCTGGTTCTGAATACTGTTACTGGATATGGTTATGAAGAAATTGTTGAACATATCCACAATGTCTTGTACAGATGTTGCTATATCATCATTTTGCTTAAGTCTAGGGGGAAGACAACTGTTCTTGGGTGAGTTGAGCTCTTTTAGATGCTTCCACAATGTTTTGGTACTCTTACTTTCATTAATAGCCTGTTTATAGTAGTTCTCTTTAGCCTTAGTTATCAGATGCTTAGTTTTATTCCTCCACTTTCTATAGCTTTTCATGTCTTTTTTCTTGTGGAAATTATCTCTTAGGTGCGTAGCCTCATTGATCTCAGGGATAATCCACTTGGGTGTAATTTGGTGTTTAACCCTTTTTGTTTTAATTGGGGCATGCTTGTCTAAGGCTTCATTGAACATCTGATACCATTTATCTAAAGCAGTGTTGACATTAGCTATATTGCAGACTGATTGAAAGGGTTTGCATACTAAATCATTTAAGAACATTTCCTCATCAAACTGTTTAAAGTCCCTGTATTATATTTCAATGTGTTGCCCATTTTTAGATGATTTTGGAACATGACTAGTTAAACAGACTGGGTAGTGGTCACTCAGTGCATACACTGGCACATTTATTTCACTTATGTTTTCAGGTTTATTAGTATAGACATGATCAATGATAGTAGCACTTTTATCTGTTACTCTAGTTGGGGTGTTAATTAATTGAGTAAAGTTGTAAGTTTCAAAGTTACTTATCCATGTTAATGGTGGAGGTTTCATGTAGTCAATGTTAAAATCACCTAATATGATAGTTTCTAAATCTTCATTTAGTAATGCTTTTTGAATCTGAGTCTCAAATATATTAATCCAATCAGCTGTGGAACTAGGTGGCCTGTAAACTGAACATAAGAGTATTGGCTTTGATTGGGCAAGGGTTACTTCGATCCAGATACTCTCTACCCCAAAAGTCTCTAGATCAACACGTCTGTTATAACTAATGGAACTGTCTACATAGAGAAGAATACCCTCACCTCCCATGGAGTCTCTGTGAGTCTCTATGAAGGAGTCTCTATGAAGAAGTCTCTATGAAGGAGCTAATCATTTTAAATTATTTATGAAATATCACATTGAATTTCCATGCTTTAAGTTTTAGATTTTTAGTTGCAGAAATTATATATATATATATATATATATATATATATATATATATATATATATATATATATATATATATATATATATATATATATATATATAATCACCACCAAGGTACGACTGACGAGGAGGGTGTGGGAAAACAACGCGCAGACAGTGCAAACCAAAGTCAAAGTTTACGAACCTGCATTCTCAGCACCCTTCTATATGGAAGTGAGACCTGGAGTATCTACATGAAGCAAGAGCGCCGGCTCAATTCCTTCCATATACGGTGCTTTAAACGCATCTTGAAAATCAGCTGAAAATACCCACAGCATGTTTTCCCTGCTGAGCAAACGTCGCATTCGATGGCTGGGACACTTCCGACGCACGGATAATGGGAGGCTGCCAAAGGACATCCTATTTGGACAGCTGGACACTGGCACTGGAAGAGTCAGCCGCTCCTCACTTCGTTTCCAGGATGCGTGCAAGAGGGACCTGAAGGCGCGTGACATCGTACCTGATGGCTGGGACGTCCTGGCAGAGGACAGAGACATCTGGAGACTGACAGTAAGAAATGGTATATCAGTCGCTAATACGAGGAGAGGCCAGTTGGCGGTAGAGAAACGTGTAAGAAAGAGCCACGTGACAGCAACCACAGCAACTCAGGCTTCCCAGCATGTCTGCACAAACTGCAAGAGTGACTGCCACTCGCGCATAGACCTCCACAGCCACAACAGACGATGCCAACAATCCAGAGACAGACGACACTACCCCAAGGGCGCCATCCGCATGGTCTCCCGAGACTAAGGCGCCAAGGCGCCAATGATGATGATGATGATGATTATATATATATATATATATATATATATATATATATATATATATATATATATATATATATATATATATATATATATATATATATCAACACCATTCGCTATTAATGCGATGAAACGTTCGAAAATAAATGTATGAAATAAATATCTATTTCCAGCAGTAAATAAAAGATAACCGACAATTTCAACAGTACCGAATGTTTGTTTTAGTAAACAGTACCTGATGACGACATCGCGAGATGCTTCGTAATTCTTGATGATTGGCTGCCTAACAACGTCATTTTGCACAATCATATAATATATTATTTGTATTAGTCCTTATTTTTCGAAATCATTACTTTAAAATCTAGATATGTAATCTTTGGCGGTTCGCATAACTTTGTCTTTATTGTTGGTGTTATTTTTTTGTATCATAATATCTTTTCAGCTCTCGGTATTTTTTACCACCATATTGCACACATAATCGCGTTTCTTCTTTAACTCCATCGCCACAATTCAAACACGGTTTTGGTCCTAGAATTCCATTACTCACGCTTTGTAAATGATATTCGTAGAATTTTTTTACGCAAGCTACATATGTCCATACTGCGATGAATGACCAACTAGCGGCAACGATCTCGATAATCAAAAATATCTTTCAAAGTTAAATGTATTGTATTACAGAAACAGACAATATTACTACGAATATCCATGACACAAAAAGTGAATATATTATTATTTTGAGTAAGAGTTGGAAACCAAGAATGTTAACTTGTATTGACATACCGTATTATGAATGACAATATATTGTAACCATGGTTATATATGCGTTATATCCGATAAATGATAAACCCTGCGTTTATAATCTAAAACCAAAGAAACATTCAAGGCTAAAATGTAGCCGAACGAATAAAGGACCAGTTTACCGTTTGGACTTGTGGAAACGGTCTAACGAATGAAAGACGCAAAATAATATAATATACAAGTGGGGAGAAATAGTTAAAGATACCAAGAGAATGTCAAAGATGTCACTGATTTTGAAATTAAACTAAAATCTCCAGTAGTAAAAATAGTACTAATCTCCAATGGTAAAAAGAATAACAGGAGAGATTTTACATAACTCGAAACATTATTAAAATGTGAGTTCAGTTAAATATTATGTATCATAATGCACATCCGTGGACTAATGCCGTGACACTATTTCAACAAAATCGAACTGTTAAATTTTATAAGGATGATATATTCCATTGTATTAATGTAGTAACATTATTTCTGCAAAACTGAACTGATACATTTTATAAGGATGATATTTGGCATTTCATTAACGAAATAAAAAAGAGATCCTGTATCAGTATGGCTGTTTCAAAATTCTGATAATGGAAACTATGATCAGTTTGTACGACTTAATAGCCTTATTTATCACACTGAATCTCTCCAGGAAGAATGAAATATCTTGCGTTAAAATCTACCGATGATGCTGTACAGTTCCGGAGTAATTATTTTAAAGTTCCGTCCGTCGCAGCTCATATTGCTAGAGGAAACATTCGTGGAAACAAACTCGGTTTGATTTTTTCTTTGATATTTACTTGAGCTGTGTCAAATACGGAGACGGTGGATTATGGAATAGTAAGTACGATCATAAAGATGTCGGTTGATATTAATGCTTGATGCCGCGGGCGTTTTCTTGAAATGTGAGTACTTCTGTATATTTGTTAAGATTTAGACATGCAAAACATGATATGATCAAAGTATAGATAAAATGACCATTAAAGGATTTTGACTTGACCGGAAACGCTTGTATCGAGTCATTTAAGTTTGCCGAAGGTCTTCTTCAAATATGTTATATCTGGTTTGGCAAACATTTTTTCAAAAAAAACATTTGTCTCCAATAGTTTTTATACTATATCTGCTCGAGGTAAAACTACTGATATTTATGACAGCAAGTGAAGCAAATATATGATATCATCCGCACATAAATATTTGATTGCAGCAATAATATAAATATTCTGAAGATGAAGAGCCTGATATATACGATTTCGAAAAAGAAATTGTAAAATATCTCGGCAGAAAAATAATCTGTAAAAATACCCAAGGATGATCATTTGATGTTAAACGACAATATACAATACTGATAATAGACAAAGCTGACTTAGATTTTGTAATTTCTGATGCAATGAAAAAAATAAACTTTTATAAGTCGATGTAATGTTAGCTTGTCAAACGGAACTAAATTAGGTACAAATGGGGTTATATTGATGTTGAGTCACGGCAGTTTAACCATTTAAGATCTCAATCCATGCGTACGTGTCGATAAATATATTATCGATGATAAATATAGTTTCTTAGTTTACTTTAAAATCACTACAGATTCGTTTTATATACAAGAAAGGTATTTAGGATTGCTACAAGATTTACATTATCGGCACTTATGCATCATGGGGTGAATGGAGAATAAAACAAGAAAATATACTTAGTTATTATCAATCTGCAGATTGATATTAAGGATATTTACTGCAGAAAATATCAGACAGTACATATATCGTCTGCACCGTCAGTATATGGTCACTTGGCTATAAATAAAACAGTATATCTAAATAGCCCTTTATGTTCTGGTAAAACAACGCGTGCAATTGAACTATTTCGAAAGTTTGATATGGTCATTTAAATCCCTATATTCAGACGAGCAAGAGAATGCAATTATGTTTGAAATAATGCGTGAAGTAATTTCAGTAATGATTTTGGAATTTGTGGAAAAAAAGATGATTTGATATTTGCTAGTACATAGATGATTCATGATATAACAATTATTTTTGGTACATTAAAAACAGTTTCAAATATACCCGCACGACCCATATCATCATCATCATCCTTACCATCTGTCTCTTGACCTAGTGTGGTCGTTGAGGCACTGTGCTGCTGGACATCTGACCAGTTCCCTCCACTTGTCTCGATCACGTGCAAATGAACACACACGCACACACATTATTATTATTTATTTAAAATCATGCCAAGTGTTGATATTATCATAACAATGACAAGCAGTAGGTAATGTTTCGGTTTTTGCTAGTGATAACAAATTGCTGGGAAATATAACAAAGCTCAGACAACTCTCAAATTAAAGGTTGTTACAAATGTGAATTGTGCATGTAATAATATCATGAAAAGGAATTAGGTCTTATATCGTAAACGAAAGAAACTCCACTATAAACAGAAATATTTCTAATATCTGGAACTATTTTGTTGCAATCATTGTTAATTTAATGACCAAGTGTTGTCGTTGATGCTCTCTGCTGCTGAACATCAGACAAGTTCCCTCTACTTGTCTCTATCATGTGCCAATGCCTCTGTCTCCGCAAAACTTGTACTCCTCCACTCTGTGATACTGTCAGTTCACTGGTTTATCTCTACCGCTCCTTCCGCCACCTTCTATGCTGCTCGGAAGTTCTGTTGTGGATATACTGTTGGCTCTAGTGACATGGCATTAACAATTCTGCTTTCTTCTTTTTGACGGTGGTGAGGAGATCGTCATAATGGCCTAATATGTGTCAGGTGGTGTGGCCCATGTAAGAAATCCCAAGCATGGTTTTGAGGCATCTCATGTAAAGTGACTGTATTCGTCGTTGTAATTATGCTGTCATGGTCCAGGCCTGGCATGATTACAAGCATACTGAGATGACTAGTGATCTCAATACTCTGATTATAGTTTTGAGACAGATATTATTGTCTCTCCAGATGAATCTTAGCTTTGACATAGCTGCCGTTTGTTTGTGCTGCTCTTGACATAATGTCTGCTCTTGATCCCATTTCAGTGAATATGGAGACAAGATATTTGAACTGACCCAATGTTTCCAGTTCCCGTCCTCTGACTTTAATATTGGCTGAGATTGGTTTGCAACTATTTTTCATCAGCTTTGTCTTCTAGGTGCGAATCTCCATGTCATATCTGGAAGATGTTTCATCCAGGTACGTCACTAACGTGGCAAGCTGGTCTACACTTCCTGCCTGCCCATCAATATTGCCTGCATAGCGTAAGCTAGTAATGTTACTGTCTGCAATGCTGACTGTTCCACAGTGGTTTTACACAGCTTCACTCATGATGCGCTCTTAGTAGATGTTAATAAACGTGGGTTAAAGTAGACAGCCTTGACGTAGTCTAACTGTTGTCTTAAACCGGTCCTCCACAAAACGCTAAGCAATTACTGCAATTGTTGCCCTGACGTACTTGTAGTATTGGTCAACTTTTGACCCATGCTATACTTTACGTGGCCCACAATACCTCATGTCTCTCTGTCAATAATCTTTTTGAAATAAATGAACACAATATAGTCCTGTTGATGTTGGTAGTACTTTTTACAGCGAAGCCTGAGATTAAATATTTCGCTAGCATTATTAGTGTGTTATTTGAGGAGTCGTCTGGCGGAACCTATCCCTCTCCAGATCCAGATTTGCCAGACGGGGATGTAGTACATCGTCCAACTGCCTTATGTTGTCCACTCCAGAATTATGATTTTCTACCTTAGCCTTTGGCTAACCAAAGCCAACCAATAAAGCCGATCGCATCGAGTGGTCAAATTTAGGTTGACCTTGTGTTATATATTACGTATTGATAATCTATGTAAATGAATTGTTACCAAAAATGAGACAATCTTTGCAGTAAACAACAGTATTGGAAGCTATTCATTGAGATCAATCGTTTATTAATTTAATAATTTGCTAGACTCCATAATGTGGAGATTGTATACTTAGTTCGTTGTATTCATAGTGACTTAAATTACCGTCAAAGCGGATTTACATACTTATACTCAAAAAGACTTCTGTTTAGGTATGCAAGACCTTGATGTACAAGTCGGTTATAGAGCTTCAGTAGTTTACATACATCTTTGCGTATCAATTAAGGAAGATAAATGCTGGTTTACATTATTTGAAAGTTGTTCTGTGTGTTTGGTTGGAACTTTGATTGGTTGTAAATTAAAAGGAAAATTTAAGGCAGTGATAGTACTATAGATTCATCATAGGATCAAACGAATTGGTAATTGTCCATGTAGTCAAAGCTTATAAATTAAATCTTCTATCAATCATATCCATACAGAAATTCGAATTATCGACCGATCCAGTTAGACTAGTAACCAAATAAATACAAGGACACCAAATATGTAAAGTCATTTAAAATCCTGATACACATCACCTAGCCACAAATCAATTATCCTTTCTTAACATTATGTGTTTCTCAAGTATACATTTCATTTTATTGCAGTCTTTGTTTGCGTATTTGTGTGGGATATTTCATCTAAAAATGGATGAAACTATTTTACAAACCATGAATCAGCCACAAGTAAAATATTTAAGGTGAATAAAATTGTATTTGGATATTTCGAAAAGCATGAATTCACAGATACAATGTTGTTGCCAGTAATTAACCTATGAACGTTGGCCCCAAAGGTAGAAAAAATAGAGAGGTAGAGAAATACTTCGGAATGTATCATTGCAGTCTAGATAGTTTAGCATTTAGAGAGGATAGATTATATTTTTGAGCTGCCAAGTGGATTTATATTAGACAATTAAGAAAACAATTCTTAATGGTAATTTCAATCATGGTGCCGGAGTCGTTTCTGTTACAGGCAATTAAGGGCTTGGAAAAAATGAACCGGTAATCAGGAAATTGCACGATTCTTCTAGAGCAGCTTAAAATAGAATTGGTCAGCAATCCAGTTGGATCAGATCAGCCGCATATTAAGTACGTATTGATCTGTACAATGATGACTGCAGTTAAGTAGCTAAATGGAGAAACAAGTATGTGTAGATTTAAACTACATGTTCATTTAAGACACTATATCCTCAATGCCAGGTAAACGTCACCTTTATGTACATTGTTCTTAACGGACATGTACTATCCTTGGCACGAAGGTCATCCTTATCAGCCGAAATGTCAAGGGTCATTTACGTTGATATAACATATGAAAATTCGCATAGCGAATATTACAGTTAAACTGGCGTCTCTTATTGTCGGAATGAAAGTTGTAGGCACGATAATCCATTTGACTGCGTTTCTCCTTTATGTGACAAGCGCACATGCAACAAATAACCAATATTACTCAGACGAAAATGACATACGTATGCTAATGGAAAAAATGATGGCTATGGAGAAAACAATTAAGCAACTGGAAAGTAGCGAAAAGGAAACAAAACATCTATTGCGGCAATGCGAAGAATCAATTCAGCGAGAGATTTTGTATTTGAAGACGAAAAATGTTCAAAAAAAGAGATACATGCAAAAGCTTGTAAAGATCCTGTCAATGAGACCGATTCATCAAGGAAATTACTTCGACAAAGTTGCTCCAGAGAAAGATTTTATTAATGCAACTGGACTCAGTGAATCGAGTATCATCGGTCATTATGTTGAGAAGTCACAGCGTTACCGCTTTCTAGAAAACCCCACTGGTGAGTTATATTTATATATTCTACATTTGTTTTTATTTTAATCGCTTGATACAATCATTGTTTCCTGATGCCATCTCAATGATCACAAATTCACTTTCTTACAGGACCAGTTGCCTTCTCTACATACCTATCCCAGTCAATAAGCGATCTTGGACTAAATCAGACGATAAAGTATAGAGGAGTTCTGACCAATGAGGGGAATGCATACAATCCTTACACAGGGGTATTTACATGTCCTTCCAGCGGCCTTTACCTTATATCCTTTTTCACTTCCATACATGGCTTCAGTGGAACCTGGGTTCGATTAGTTGTCGATGACACTAACGTAAGTGATGCTGTGAGTAGAGGATTTGATTCTAATGGTGATGACCAGGGTGGGAATGTTGCAATTATCCGATTGTCATCTGGGCAGTCTGTTTGGACAGAGATCCAGTTTGCAAAAAACGCTAGCCTCAGTAGTACGACTGACTTTCGACACGTCACTTTTTCTGGTGTGCGTTTGGCTGATTAAAAATATACATTATTGCTACTTTGGTCGACTTATCAAATAATCTTTCTATAACGTCTTTATGGAGCTGTGCATATGTAACATGGAGATGAATGACATGTTATATATGAGGTGCACACAGTTATATATAACCGTCATGCGTTTGTATGCTTTTCAGTATAAAATAATTTTTTCTTTGGTACCTAACTGTATACATTATAGTTTAGTTGCTTATACAGTGATGTGATTGTAAAGGGCAAAGGTGGAAGATCTAAATTAAAATTATGCATGAAAGTAGACATTTCAGTTAAGTAAGATATATATATTTCTATGATATGCTTATTAAAATGAAACATCATATTCACATCCCAAGAAAGGATGATATATTTGTATGGTCAATCTAGATGTACAACAATGTTAAGAAACATTTAGAATTAGTCATGAAGTTTTGCAGAATTATGAAGTAATAAAAAGGAATAATTTTGTAAATCGTCCCTTCTGTAAATGATTTACGGTTTCCATTTCAAAAGATTAATGTAATGGGGATTAGAAGTAAGATGGTTGTTTCAATTTAAAAAGATCTTAATATGAAAATGTATTTTACCATATACTAATTGAAAGCTTCAAGTATTCATGACACGTCTCTTGGAATAACGAAAATATAGTTAGGCTAGCAAAGTATCCATGACACGTCTCTTGGAATAACGAAAATATAGTTAGACTAGCAAAGTATCCATTACACGTCTCTTGGAATAACGAGAATATAGTTAGACTAGCAAAGTATCCATGACATGTTTTTTTTAATAACGAGAATATAGTTAGACTAGCAGAGTATCCATGACACGTCTCTTGGAATAACGAGAATATAGTAAGATTAGCAAAGTATCCATGATATGTCTCTTGGAAAATCGTGAATATGGTTAGAATACCAACGTATCCAAAACATTGGAATAACGAGAATATAGTTAGACTAGCAAAGTATCCAAGACATTCGAATAACGAGAATATAGTTAGACTAGCAAAGTATCCATGACACGTCTTTTGGAATAACGAGAATCTCGTTAGACTAGCAAAGTATCCAAGACATTCGAATAACGAAAATATAGTTAGACTAGCAAAGTATCCAAGACATTCGAATAACAAGAATATAGTTAGACTAGCAAAGTATCCATGATATGTCTCTTGGAAAATCGTGAATATGGTTAGAATACCAAAGTATCCAAGACATTGGAATAACGAGAATATAGTTAGACTAGCAAAGTATCCTTGACACGTCTCTTGGAATAACGAGAACATAGTTAGACTAGCAAAGTATCCATGACATGTTTCTTGGAATAGCGAGAATATAGTTAGACTAGCAGAGTACCCATGACATGTCTCTTGGAAAAACGTGAATATGGTTAGACTAGCAATGTATCCATAACACGTCTTTTGGAATAACTAGAATATAGTTAGACTAGCAAAATATCCATGACACGTCTCTTGGAATAACGACAATATATCCAGGACACGTCTCTTGAAATAACGATAATATGTTTAGACTAGCAAAGTATCCATGACACGTCTCTTGGAGAAACGTGAATATGGCTAGACTAGCGAAGTATCCATGACACGTCTCTTGGAAAAACGTGAATATAGTTAGACTAGCAAAGTATCGAAGACATGTCTCTTGGAATAACGATAATATAGTTAGACTAGCAAAGTATCCATGACATGTCTCTTGGAATAACGAGAATATAGTTAGACTAGCAAAGTATCCATGACACGTTTCTAGGAATAACGAAAATATCGTTAGACTAGCAAAGTATCAATGACATGTCTCTTGGAAAAACGTGAATATAGTTAGACTAGCAAAGTATCCATGACACGTCTCTTGGAATAACGAGAATATAGTTAGACTAGCAATGACGCAGACGCAGAAAAAAGTATTAGTGACTAATCACCTGAGGATACATAAAGATAGAAACAAATTAACACGTTTGTAGAATAAAAATCCTCACGACTATATTATATATGCTGCCAATTTTTGTTTACTATTTTCTATTTAGCATGTCAGCTAAATGCACCTCAAAAGCATTTACGTCTTTTGTGTTGGAAGAATACTGATATAATTTGACAGCAAACATATATTGAACGCTCTGTTTCTATAAATTCTATATTATTAAAACGAATCTATGGAAACATATATCGGCGTCTTTGGCATAGAAAGAATGTGGACTATTATACTTTCTCTTATAAACGACATGACGGTTGAGTTTTATTACGTTATTGCGTTAAATCATGTTGTCTTGTTTACATTACGTCCTGTTTCTAATCTCCGATCCATTGCCATGGTATCTATGCATAATATCGTACCATACTCTTATCAGTTCAGGAGAGTTTTCGATAGTGCTTCCGACTAGAACCATTGACATTCAGTTATTTTGCTAACAACGTTAATCAAAATACATGTAAAGGTCTATTCCATTGAAGTAATATTCTCATAAAATTGAAACACCAGTAAGAATTGCTATATGCCGTTTCCAACCGATTACGTAATGTATGATCTATGTGTGTATCGTTTGCCTACCGTATTCTCAGAATTATTGGCATGATAATAATAACCTCTGCTCAATTTGTAACTTTTTTACCTTAATCAAAGTAAAGACAAAAGATATTTAGTTCTACAACAAACACGTCGACCATTTATAACTGACGACAAAACAACTTTAACAGGAAAGAAAAAACTATTGGATTTATTAAAATGTCAAGGCAAGAGGCTACATAATAAAATATATTTAGTTCCAAAATGTTCGTTGTCTGAAAACGTACAGTCTTCACAATATGATTAAAAAGAAAGAACCCTCTTGATTTCGGTATCAAAAAATCAAAGGCTGATAGAAAAAGAACGAGGTTTCATAATATTGTTAGTGCTAATGATTGTACTTATCAGTAATATGGAAAGCCAACATCAAAGGTAAAAGGTTATTGGACTTTACTCTAAAGACCCTTTCGATATCAATAATATGGCATCAGTTACGTAATCTTATACAGTTATATTAGTTCATTAGTTTCAGTATAGTTGAAGTCGGGACTTTTCGGAAAACTATTTTGTATGCTTTGTACTTAAAATAACTTTTACAAAAACGAATGTTTGACTGACTTTGCAATTCTTCAAATATATCTATAACAATAATAATAAAGAGAAATAGCCCTTTAATTGGCCATCATGAACCTCCATGTTTATTGGCCTCACATGTCGCTAGGTTCGGATAACTGTATTTATATACTGACTAACTGTCACTACTGTTTAATACAATAACTACAATGTCAGTATGTCATTATGTATGTCTGTCTGTCTGTCTGTATGTAATATATTGTGTATGTATGTCATATTTTCTGTATTCATGTGAAATAAGTCTATAAGCTCAAATTATAATGAGTACAAAAGATTAAATTTTTTATTTGGCAATGTTTGCAAATACATCCATCCATCCACATACATACATACATACATACATACATACATACATACATACATACATACATACATACATACATACATACATACATACATACATACATAACCATATAGATTGGACACAATACAATATTATATGCTGAAGAAAAATGTTTTAAAAACATAACACCACAGAATCCTCATGAACAGATGGTCGTATGCAAATTGGGAGTTTTACTTGTTATAATGTTTAGTTGGTCTGTAATAAAATATGGTACATATTCGACATCCAGTATGCCCGCAATCACAGCCAATTCAAATGTTTTGTATCCATGAGGAATATCAAAGCTAGCATACAGCCATTAAAGGAAGAAATTGTGTCTTTAACATCTCTAAGTTATTTTAAGTTAGCAGAACGTTTGCCTTTTTTGCTTTATGCAAATTATTATATTGTTTAAGAAACAACAAAATAAAAACTAGAACATTAAATGAGTACTATCACTTAAGCCTACAAGACCTGCATGTCTGAATATTGGCTTTGTATGAAATCCTCCCCCACCACTCATCCATATGGGATGAATATAGTACCTATTTCAGTTGCTGAATATTAATGTAATCACGTGGTACAATATAGTATTCTAATCAGATTCAATAGCATCGTACACTATTATTCAACTCAGATGCAATGACAACGTACACTGTAGAATTCTACTCAGATGTAATAGCATCGTACACTGTAATATTCAACTCAGATGCAATAGTTTCGTACCTTGCAATAGTAGTAAACTCAGGAGCAATGACATCGTAAACTGTAATATTCAGCTAAGATGCAATAACATCGTACAGTAATATTCACTTCAGATGCAATAGCATCATACACTGTAGTATTCATTTCAGATTCAATAACATCGTATACTGTAGTATTAGACTCAGATACAATAACATCGTACACTGTAGTATTTAACTCAGATGCAATAACGTCGTACACTGTAGCATTCTGCTCAGATGCAATACTATCGTACACTGTAGTATTTAACTTAGATTCAATAACATCGTACACTGTAGCATTCAACTGGCATAATAATATCATGTAGCGATGCAGTAGCATGTCACTATGCAGAATTCGACTCCGATGCAACCCTATGAACCCTGTTTGTTGGCTGTTTACAACCCAAATACAAAACCTTTTAGGCGAACAAAACCAAATGCCGTACCTTGATTTGGCATCAGAATATCAAGCAGACTTGACGGTAACAAAATTTATCTTTCTACAATTTAGAAAACGTGCCTCCTTAAATAAACAAAAGTATTTTTTTACGTTACACGATGGAAACAAATCTTCCAGAACTCTCATCATGAACTCCTTACAGAATTTAGAAACCACACTAGATCAAAGGATGGAGAGGAAGGTGCATCAGCCTTCGTAATTGGGAAACACACAATCAAGGTTCGTTTGCCAAATGATCCGTCAATTTCTTAAGCCCAAATAAAAGAAGTAAACCTTGCTCTGAAAGTGACTGAAAACAAACGTTTTTTTTTATTAAAAAAAAAACAGCATTATCTTCTCTGACTCACTATCAGTAATTCAGTCATTACACAATAGAACACTCAAGAAACAATAACAATTATTAATCAATATCGTCGTCACAAATACAGAGCCGAGTACCTCCCACAATATAGTATACTCTTGGTTAACTAGCGTTTATAGGTATTAAAAGTAATGAAAAAGCACATCGCGCTGATAAAATGGCACTATCTGAAGAACCATCTTATTTTAAATACCATCTACGGATTTTAAATCTTGTGGCAGGCATCGTGCAATGATGCAGTGAATAACAAACTTCACGCATTTTAGCCAACCCGGGATAATAGACTTTTTCCTAAAGAACCATCTGTAGGGAGGATGGAGTCATTGCAAGAATTCGAATTGGTCCTACGTATATAAACCACTCACATATACTAAAAGATGCACATACACCAGAGTGTTATTTGCTATGAACCATTCAGTGTTAAGCACTTTATGATATATTTTTCGACCTGCAACTTACGCGTTTTTAGTATTATAAATTAAACAACGTCTTAAATCGCCTACTTAACTGTCTTAAACCCGAAACGTATACCGCATATTGTATGTCTATATTAAGTTGTCTACCTGGCCCTAGATTGAAGATTAATCGGGCCGAGTGGTCTAAAGCGCTCATCCCTTACGGATCACTGTCATCTCACCTCTGTCTGCGTGGGTTCGATTCTCAGATTCGGTCAATGTGGGTATATGAGAAAGCTTGGCAATAGTTTCTAGTGGGTTGGTGGTTCTTTCAGGGTGGTTAACCGGATTCTTCCTCCACCATTAACACTGACCGCAATGCATAGATTAACATGTGCTGAAACGTATGCGTTAAACCCTAATTCAACAACAGTACCAACAAAATTATTCTTTGTGAGTACGTAATATTTGAGAGCAAGAGACCACCAGTACAATTTAAAAAAGAACACGCAACAAAGTAAATGAAAGCATTCATTAATTAATGGAAAATACCACGACTCAATTGCATTACTAATTGAACGCTGGATCACGTTCCTGCAACTAGTGATCTCGTCTTACAGTGTATACTGCTAACTTGCAAAGATACTTTATGAGTGGAACTATCGTTGAAATATGCACTATGATGACTAGATGGTCTAAAATGAAAACCTAGCAATCGGTTGAGTCTAGAGTTGTTCTCATGTTCCAACAAGCCAATTTTAGTCTTTTCCCGCGATGTGAGGTAGGTAGTGCATGCATTGCGTTTCCGTTATGTTTTGACTGCGTTGGAAGATGCACGTTGGCTGCGAAAAACCTGCTTTGGTTAGATCACCTTTTATAAGCTTCTTTCCTTGTGGAGCAAGCACTGCTGTCTTTGCATAAGATGGCGTGGTCACTCAGGCTGCTGCGGGGTGATGGTGTCCTCTATGAATCAATACCAGACGGCCAAAGTCCTAAGTCGCCTGCATGTTGAATTAGGACTGCGGCTTCCAGTGCCATCTTTAAACTGTTGCTTTTGCCCCCATTCCAATCGCTGAAGGGCTCGATAGATACGTAAACAGTAGACAGTAGCCAGTTCCTTCATGCAAGAGCAATACATAGTGTTGGGGCCCAGCGGTACAAGAACATGCCTAAAAAATGTGACATCCACTTCACCCCCATCAAATTCCGAACATAACAGAAACAAAACGGAATTGTGTTACTTTATTAATTTCATAGAATATAGTAAAATAGAACCATTAACTCGGATGAAATAGTTTACCGTCACAAGGCCGTGACGTATTGTGCAGACTTGAATAAGACAAGACTTCTAATATATCTTATGATCAGGGTATTTCTATCATTCATAATGGCACAAGGCCACGAAGTCGACACCAGTTCTTTTAAAATGCCGGTTTCAAGGGTGACATTGATATATTGTTCTTTCTCAATAGTTCACCGGTATGTGTCGTCCAATATTATCCTGATATCGACAAATCATCTTACTTGGATATTGCTAATGAAGTACATGTCTAAACAAACAAATCTTGATTGTATGTTTATAATTACATGCACAGCCATTATAACCACCACCATGATAATCGCTACATATCAGCACCACGATACTGTCCGTAAAGTTTTCAGTCCTCAACACTATCGCTGCCACGAAAACAAAGGCACACAAACCATTAGTAGATGTGGTTACTTTTTGATAATGCTCCAAAAGGTGACTTGAATTTTATAATAGAAACAGCAATAATAGTAGTGTTTTGGATTGTTTGGTATGAAGAGACAAACGGGCAAAATGAGGATGTGAGCTCGTATTTGTTGTATATGCTGGATTGTCAAGTAGAGAAAAAGAAAATATTGGTACAAGAGCTTTGGTTTCTGAAGTCAGATAAATAAATTAAAAACGATGGTTGCAATCCTTGCGTTTCTTGCATTACTAAAGTCAAATAAATAAACTTAATATGTTTATCAACACATGGGATTTTTCAATACTAAAGTCAAATAAATAATCTGAAGACAAGATTGTGAACAGGATGTGTTTTTAATTTTTGAAATCAAATAAGTAAATTAAGAGAAATAAGTACAACATTTTAGTTTTGTGATGACATTTGGATCCTTGTTCAATAGAACTTCTAATTCTAAATAATGCGCCCTGCTTGAACAAACAACATAAATGGGGTACATACAATGTAACATTTGATACCCATAAAAGACCATGAAGTAATTGTTTGCATCAAGGAGACATGTAAGGTAACGTATTTGTGACCTAGGTCAAATCAGACAGGTAATATAACCTGTACGTAACCTAGCCGGTTGTTATTCGCTTCTGCAATGCTTTACACGGATTGGTTGGCTTGTTTATAGCAATGATATTTGCCGGAAAGGACAGGACATACCAGCCATAAATAGGATTAAGCCCAGTGAAGACAATGCTTACTAGTATATAGTGCGTAATTCAGGAAGACAGGAGAAACATGACACATATCTATCTCGAAAGTAGAATGAGACAATAGAACCACAGATTAAATCTTGTACTGGTTTAACACGATACTGTATTCAATGAACAAGCTGAACTAAGCTGTATGTGTCACTCTATTGACACGGTATGCCAATCGTGTTAGACGACAATTAGCTACCATAACGTTCTTACCTCTTTTCAATCCACGAGTTTGTCTATGGTCATATTGCCATATTTCACCTACTGTGTTGTCCGACGTCACCATGTTTATATTCAGGTAGACGCTTTCGGTAGACTCGTGTAAGATCTTTGATTTATTGTTAATATCAAAGTATACAGCAATATTGTTTCTTCAAGATAGGACACAGGAGTCTGAGTCGTCTTGGGCGCTTGCTCGATTTTACAGATTATCATATCACCTCTGTCTGCGTGAGTTCTAGTCTCAGGTTCGGCCAGCATGAGTATGTGAGAATGCTTGCCAGTAGTTTACCGTGGACTGGGTGGTTCTTTCTGGGATTTTAGCGAGTTCCAGATATATACTGACCACCATGCATAGCCTATCATGTGCTGAAAATGGCGTTAAACGCTATACAATAACACATTTTTCAACTACATGTGAATAAATGTTACCTCGACTCAGTGTAAATTATGTAAATGATATAGACATTGTCAAAATATTACTTTTGATCGATTCCTTCTGTAGAGCCCTGTCCTAATCAATAGATTATTTGATTCTACTGGCCTTGTGTAAAGGCAAACTATTCATTACTTCTAAAGGGAGGTAACTAAGACGTCAATATACTATTACATTTGTACTAAGTAATGCTTCTCACACTTTACATCAAACTGTAGAATGCTGTTATATTTGTACAGCACAGAGTTAAAAAAGCGTTGTCCATTAATTATGTTAACAAAATGGGGTGGGGGGTCTAGAAGCTTCACAATTGTTGACATGGGGGTCAAGGTAAATTGACGTAAATAATGTGTTTTTTTACAATAAATTTAATGAATAAAAAAAAATAGGAAATAGGAAAAAGGGAAAATGAAAGAAACTAGAATATAAAGTCTCGATTTTTTCATGAATTCAAAGTGTTATAGTCAATTTAAAATCTATTAAATTAGTTTTAAAAATGTATTGCAATTTATTTGTAGACTTTTAATTTCCATGTTCTTTTTTTAGCATAAATGCCGGCCGTTTAAAATTTTTTTAGTTGAGTGGAGTGCTGGCGCGAACCGACTTTTTTTTTATAAAGACCTCCGTTTGATAAATAAGCGGTCCCCCCCCCCCTGTTTGAAAATAAATGGTTTCAGAGGTTACTCGTATAATTTTCAGGGGTTTGTTGGTTCAATCACGGTCTCAATTAATTAACCATATAATTTTTATCAAATCCATTACGATATCGTGTCATAGGACCAGATAAATTTATCATTGCAAATCTGTGAGGAGTTGCCTGAGCACCACTAAAGAATTTTCTAAACTGATTAAAATCCATGTCGGAGCACTAGGTCTGCATAATGTTTCTGAGTGTATGGGTGTCAACTCCGTTAAACACGCATAACAAATTGCAATTATCTCGGATCACCTTTATAATCTGTGTGTGTCTTTGAGTGACATATATCACGTCGATGTTTTTATGTCGTCCTAGAGAAAATATCATAGCTGGATTTTTTTGTTTATCTAACATTACATCATTATACACAACAAGATTGTTAATACTTCCATTAAGGTCTTCTACGGATGGTGCTTCATCGATATATGTGATAAACTCAATAATATCCTCGTCGGCGATCTCTAAGGCGCTCTCATTATAATCTTTTAACACCTGATAACAATGCTGTAGGAGCAACTAAATATAATTTGTACCATTTCATATATTTCATTATCAACGTGAGTAGCAATTGTGTCTTACCACTCTCTGAAGGTCCTATATTAATCATCCGTATGGAATTTGGTAACAGAACATGATGTTTCACAGGTGTTTTTTTTTTCAACACGGAAAAGTCAATAACCTCCATTAGGTAAAACTTAATAATATTATGGATCTATATTGTGTGAAATGTAGGACGCGTACACCGACAATTCACCCAACAATTGTTACCACGAAAAATAATAGAGAGGCTGCCACCTGCAAGTGTGAACGATGCGGGACAAGCAAATATAGATTTGTTAAAAAAGAGGTGGTGATATCGCCGCCAAGTTAGCAAAACTGCCAGAAGCTCCTTGGGCAAAGTATCCGGGTGAAAAACACTTTCCAAGATATAATTATTTTTGACCGGGAACGCGATTAGATATCAGACTTGACAATCAAGATAATCCCAACCCATGTGAAAATCCGATACCCGCTATCGATGAAGCATGTAGATTACATGATATAGCTTATCGTAGTGATGATCTCCAAAAACGTCATCTCGCAGATGTTAGATTGATCCACGCGTTGAATTCTATCCATGATCAATCGTTTAAAGAAAAAATAGCATCTTGTTTGATAAAAACCACCATGAAAGGTAAATTGTTGTTCGGTGCTAGTATATAAACATGGAAGCAAATTATTATTCTCCGACAGGAAACTACATGGGTAAATCCGCTATTGATAAACTCGCTAACGCTGCTAAAATACCTCACAAACCAGCTGCTGATTGGTTGGCCAAACAAGCGATATGGCAAATTTATCTACCTCGTCCAGCAAAGACTCAATATGCGTGTTTCGATGTTAATATCCCAAATGAGGTTCATCAAGCAGATATATTATATCTACCGCACGACACAATTAAGAAACGTGTTTATTAATACGCGCTAACAGTATTTATGTAGCAAGTAGATACAAGGAAGCTGAGCCGTTATCAACAAAATCATCATCTGAGGGCGCCTCTGCGTTTATAAAGATTTATCGCCGAGGACTTACACCACAAGGTGGTTTGTGGTGGTCAAATCTTCTTCAGTTGATCCAGGTAGAGAGTTTCAAGGTGAAGTATCCTGGGTGATGAAACAACATAATACTGTAATTCGACGAGGTCACACCGCAATTCATCGTGATCAGGCAATTGTTGAGCGGTTTAACAGAACTCTAGCTAATAAATTGTTTCATTATCAGTACACGAAGGAATTTATCGACGATGGGCGATCTAGCGAATGAGTTAAACGATTACCTGAAGTAATTTCATCGATAAACAATGATACAACTAGAATATTAGGTATGAAACCTGCCATCGCGACAACAAAAAATATACAAATAGTAAACCACTATCGTATTCACCAACAAAATCTTACCTAGCAACGTCACAGTGAGATATTTGTATGAACCTGGCGAACTTGAATGTGGCACTAGAAGATCGACTGATCCGATATGGAGTAACGCCACACATAAAATATATTCTACGGTATCATCTAAAGACCGTCCAACGTTATATAAACTAGTCCCTTCTGCACCACAACGGAGTTTTACCATGGAGCAATTACAGGTTAATCCTGATGATAACCAGTTGCCATCACATAATCTCAAATAACAATTCTTCTAAGTTGATTTATTCGCCGTACTTGTGACACAGCTAGGTAAACAAAATTTGACCAGGATATAAAGTTATCAAAGATCCACATAATAGTATCCTCGATGGTTAATCCCTTAGATGGATGTATTGTCATCGCGTAACCTAACACCCACGGATAATTATTAGCGTTTAATGCTTTTTCAACCGCTAAGATGTCAACGTATACAATATCATTTGACACTAATTCTTGCTGTTCAGGGCCTGACTCTATCATGCGTCCAGGAGTCATGTATTTTCAGGTCTATAACATAACGTGACAGGTTCCAACGGAAATTTCTATTCGTGGATTTTAAACAATTTCTGTTGTAAATCATCTCGTATTTGTTTTCTGGTAACAACCAGATGTGTCGGTTTCCACATATTCCAAAAATCGTCAAGTGGCGTTTCAGGAATCACTTCACGCATTTTTAAACACTGTATACGATCTGATTTTAATCTTATCACGGACTTCAACGCAGTAAACTCTTCGTCAAGGGATCGACGATCTTCGTTCATCTCTTCTTAGTAGTCAACGGAATTAAGTAGCCATCGATGAGGTGAATCTCCGTTAATCGGTGGTTATTGACCGTGATCACCACACATAATCACCGCTGTGTTTTTCTATAATAGCCAACCGAGAATTTTGTTATATCATCGTACGGTACGGTACAGATTTCATCCCACATAATACAACCGGGGGTATGTTTTGTTCGCATATGATCTTCCGTCCATAAATCATCCTCCCCTTTCCATCGAAAGAAACTGTGATACGTACACGCGTCGACGCCTCTGGATTTCATCTCGCGGACAAGACGATGAGTTAAAGTTAACACTATCATATCAGATTTTCCAAAAAAATCGATTACTCGAGTTGTGTTTCACCAGCCTCCAGGATCACTCAGATAAATAGTTTTATGAAGTGTAATTTTATCATACATCGACGGATATTCTGATATATCCTCGTTGATATCTTCGATGTAATTATCTTCAATGGGAGTATCAGGTGATTCATTTTAGTCGTGTTGTTTTTGTTCTTTTTCTCGCCATCTTCCCCATTCACCGTTATTATCCAGAAATTCTGAACGTGTTCAAAATGATCCTTGTGGAAATAAAACGAATCAGTTATCGAAACATAAGATAGCATAGAAGCTCTCAGATGAGTGTATTGTGGAGATTCAACATGGAGATATTCAACGATTGTCCCTAATCGTTTCCTGCTTGATAAATACAAGGGGTATTGTTCCGGAAGTTTTTTTGTTTAATTGTATCATCGATGATAAAATTTAATTATGCATCATCGAAGAATAATCTAGTCGTTTTTCTCTTGTGTTTAGTTTTTCCTCCCTGAGTAAACTTTCCGATTATTTTCTTCCTAAATCCTTTGCTTCACGCTCATCACAATTTTCGGCCGTAGAAAACCAAATGTTAGTTTGTTTTGGGATGATATTATTGCCGTAGACAGTGAACGAATTCAGATTCCCCTCGTCGAGCATATATCTTAACAGTACTATTGGCACCCATTTATCCTCGGAAAAGTGTTTCCCGAACAACACAAAATTATCGGGTGAAGTCCTCCAGTTAACTAAAACGATGTTATTCTGGCAAATCCACAAAGGTCAACATCGGGTAATTCTCCGTTAATCGCCACTGTAGTCACCTCATGCGTGGGATGACCGAACCTCATGCGTGGGATGACCGAACCGTTCAAAATATTCGTGACACTCTCCCATCCCCAGGAAACTTCCGGGAAAACACGCTCTTATATCTACGGATTTCATGTCCTCGAGATTATATTTTGTATTCCAAAGTCCACCGTAGCCAAATTCTACGCAGGATTCTCTAACATCATCGATTAAATCGTGTCTGATCGGTGACCACGAATTTTTCTCATTGGCAAAATGATCTGCAACTGATGACACAGTACAACAATAATTTTGTAATTTCATCCGCGGAAAATCTTTGATTTTCAAGATCCATCAGTATACTTAACGCGAGGTTATTCATTTCTGTTTGAAGTTGTTCAGTACGATATTAATCTCCGTTTGTTTTGATGAATTGATTATATTGTTTATCATCGCTGCTACGAAACAGCCACACAGAAATTGTATCTTCGTTATTCATTTTGTGTATAGCATCAAATATATATCCCTAATAATATTTTACTCGTCGAGAACTTGGAAATATTCTCACGGATGTGCTCCACGCATGAGTTATGAGCTTCCCTGATACTGTTTTGTATAGGTGATAATTTTGTCTGATACTGTTTTGTATAGGTGATAATTTTGTCTTATACTGTTTTGTATAGGTGATAATTTTGTAGGAAATTTTCTCACGGATGTGCTCCACGCATGAGTTATGAGCTTCCCTGATACTGTTTTGTATAGGTGATAATTTTGTCTGATACTGTTTTGTATAGGTGATAATTTTGTCTTATACTGTTTTGTATAGGTGATAATTTTGTAGGAAATTTTATTTTGTCGTCAAGATCAAATGTTAGTCTCCGCCAGGTATTTGTTTCAAACTCGGGATAATTGTAAAATTTGCTATTCCTGTATATTAAGACAATTATTTAAATAGAATATTTTATTTATTTATTATATGTACAAATTTATACCTGTAATTGGTTGCTTATTGGTGAGACTACCAGATACGACAAATTCTGTAGAAATTAATACTGTGGGGATCATCAAAGAAATATCCGACGAGGAAACTCGCATCCGCAACGTTGCATCGGTTGTGGTGTTGCAGTAAGAGGAAAATCAAAATTATGTGTTAGTTGCGGAGGAAAAAACTATAGAGAACTTAAACGATACTACGATAAAAACACACATTAATCAACGTGTTACAATTATAAAGTCTCCACAAGATTACGTGGACAGTAAAAAAACATAACAGTAAATTAGACAAAGAAAAAATACATAAATATATAATGAGTAACGAATACGTCTCTTATCCAATATAGGTTAATTACCAGGCATCGCGAGATGGAACAGTCCGACATAAACAACGAAGGGTTCCCCTTGGTACAATTGGTAATAGTTGTTATATTAGATTTACCGTTAGAAATGGTAAACAAGAAAAGGGTTACTAATCTCACAGATTTATCCTTGAATGTTTTATAGGGAGTATCAACAACGGTTTTGTAATTGATCACGTCAATCAAAATAAACTTGATAATCGAGTAGAGAATTTGAAAATAATTACTCAACTGGAAAACTGTCGTAACAAACATCCTCAAGAAAACAAAAACAATAAACCAAGACATATAACAGCGTTTTACGATAGTATTATTGAACCGTTTTTATCGATATCATCCGCTGCTGAATGCTTTGATATTAATAAAATATCGGTGAATCGAGCCGCCGATGATATAATTTTAACAACATATTCGAAAAAACTGCAGAGTCTCATTCACATACTCGTAATTTTTTTAAATATCAAATATTGCAATTTAGACAAATTTGATTTTTCATATATATATATATATATATATATATATATATATATATATATATATATATATATATATAATGACACAAATTTCATCGCCGATCGCCGAAAATGTTCCCGATGACTAAACCCGGACTTTATTATGACATGAAATCCGTGGAGATGTTTAATTATGACGCTTATTTTCCAGATCATTTTATCATCGATGATAATGGACCTATTCGACACATACAACAATTGAAATTTATCTATGATAGTCAAATTTATGATAGCGAAGATGAAAGTTATATCAGAAATGAATTAATAGATCAAGGATATATTATTAACCATTACGAAGACATCATATAATAATTAAGAAAAATTCAAGGAGAGATTAAAGGTAATTTGATTTCATCTATGAAACCTCACGTAAATTTAAATGACCCGCCAATGACAGAGTTTATACATAAAATTGCGAGTGAAATTAAATCCATGTTTGTGATACTTAAAAAACGCACCCTGGACATAAAAATAAATTTCATCGATGATAAATCATTATCGCTGTTAGCTGATTATTTAGCCGATGTTAAAAGATTGATGAAACCAATCAAGAATGTTTTTGTGTCATCGGGTGATATTGAAGACATCGCCGATGTTTTTACTACCATGGAAAGATTTATAATTTAAAAAATACTGGATAAACAATTTAAATAAATAATTTCCTACATATATAACATATTATGAACCAATAAAATATATCGAAGTTAAAATCCGAACTCGACCGCGTACGACATCTTCACGACAGTAAAATATTCACTAGCGAGTATCTTAACAATGAGTATAAAAATTAGTCTCTGCGCGACGACTAAGGTTTCTTACTTACCGGTCAGAGTACCGTATCATAAAGATTCTTTCTCGGGAACGCGACCACATTGTTTATGAAAACCCCAGTGAAGAATGTATTGCTGTATCAGCGATGATAAAACAACTCTTGAAATCCATCGGCGATGTATTCATTAAGTAACAACTCATAGAATCAGCTGCAAAGGAATACGATGACAGGTATGTGAATAAACATTAGTAGAATTTTCATTGCTAGCAATTCACTAGCGTGAAAAATCTTTGATTTTAAAATCTCGGTTGGGATTTCTTATATGGAAGATTTATAGATGAAATAGATCCCTGAACTTTTTCTGGAAATAATTTTTGTTTTTAAAGTTTTAAAACTATTTGTAAGTATCTGTCCGAGTTTCTCACTCTTTAATTTGTCCTCTATGTTATATATTCTACACGTTTTTTATTATATTTTTCTTGTAACTATTCAATCCTTTTTTTCGCTTCTCAATATTTGATCTTATTTTATCTCTCTTCGTCGCTAACTTTTCAAGGGTTTTCTCATCGGCGGTCACAGATTGCATTTCCTCACGGATTTTTACTTTAGATTCCTCGGCGGTAATTCTAAGTTGATCTCGTTTCCCTCGTAGCACCAAAACCTCATTCTGTAGCTCAGAAATCTCAAATTAGATTTCACGCTTTGCCTCACGTTGAAGTTGTTTTGCTTTTTTGTACTCTGTTGGAATACCCTTCGTGGTCTCAGATATTGGATTCTTCGACCATAATTTGTATAATCGTGATGGTCCAATCTTAAATTGTTTTGAAACCTCTACGGGGCGTCGGATGCCTCTCATCGCTATTATTGCTTCTTCGCTGTCGGCAGTAAGATATGTTGGAGCTCTCATTGTATATATATATATATATATATATATATATATATATATATATATATATATATATATATATATATATATATATATATATATATATATATATATATATATATTTGCAAAAATATTTTAGCAAAAAAAATGATTGAAAACGATGATTGAAAATGATAATTGAAAATTACAGAAATTAAAAAATTATAGTCGAATATGATTTTCCAAAATTATAATCACATATTAAAGTTGCTGGATTTTTTTGGGTAAAATTTGTTTTCATCGATGAAATCTTTGATTAAAAATCTTTGATTTTCGATTTTCAGTCTTCTGTTGCAACATTCGAAGGAGGATTAGAGTCCGAAGGTATGCACTGAAGTATTTTTTTTAGATCATCTACGGATATACACGACTGAGACTATTATATTATTTGATCACGACTAAAACTAATCATCGTTATAATATCACGTTCAAGCTGTTGAATCCTTAAAGGATTTTCTGATAACATCTTCAAGTTTATCATTGTCGTAAACAAATGCTAGCGCGTGTTGATACATTATTTAAATTGTTAGCAATTTATAAATCTGATTTTAAATGCTAGCGTTTTCTAATTGGGAAATTCTTTGAATTTCAATTACGATTTCATATCCAAGGTAATTTGTAGCTCTTCGTCTGATAAATCAATCAAATTATTATTTTGGTCGACGAGTTTAAAATTCATTCTTGATATCCAGCGGTTATTACAGGTTAAGTACACAAGATTAATAGGATTGTGCACGATTAAACTTCCAGGAGGAACAAGCGGGGAAAACGTATATAAGATATAACCTTGCGCGGCTCTATTTGATTGCGATGTGTTCACGTGATAGCTACCATCGATGACATCACATGTGAGATTTATCGCGATCACCGATGTGATATCGACATTATTTGGAGAGGTGTGTCTGTTTGATCCATCATCGACATTATCATACTTGAGAATATTTTCAGATGATTTTTCCCATGCGTTGTAAATCTTTTTAAACTCGGTATCTATAACAACATTCAGTTTTTTCTTTTGCTTGGGTATATTATATCCTGGTAATATAAAACCTGGAATAACTTCTACGTGTATATTATATGTGTTTGCAAATTCTGTTCTCGTTTCATGATTATCAGCGCCTAATACCTCTAGAATCATTTGTAAATTAAATTCTTCCATGTCAAAGATAATTGTTTACATGTTTCTATGATTTTAATAAATTCATCTCGGGTGAGAGTACCAGATTCGACAGACAACAACAATATAGAAAAATCATTTTTTATATTTGTCAAATTTTCAGTAACTTTATCTTGTCTAGCTCGATGATATCCATCACCAGGTCATTCTATTACCCCCGTAAAAAAACAATCCAACCGGTTATATGTTTAATAACTTTTTATTGGATTATTAGGATTTTCCTTGTCGGAAACGTAATCAGATTTTTTTAGGTTCAGGTAAATCTCCACGCGCGTTTTTTCTGGCCATCCTGATACTGTTCTTATTGAGCTGTTATATATGTTTACGGAGTATTCGGGTGATTTTATCTCGATGATAGTTGCTAGCGTTGGTTGTTGAACAGTTTTCTCGATCTTGGATTCTACACCGGTGATAGATTTTATTCTACGTTGGACCTCATTATTGATATCTTCGATTTGATAAGCACACTTTGGAAGATATATTGTCTGCCAATCATGAGTGCCATCGGGTTTATTTGTGTTTGCAAACACGAAAGTGTTATTAGGTGGTTTACCGGCAAATAGTTCCGACCGGATATTGGGCCAACTGTGATAAACTACTAGTTGAGTTAACGCTATCTCGTTTGTCTGGATTGGATTTGGAAATTCAATGCTTAGTTCTGTTTTTTTCGATGTCACCGACAATAATTGGTTTTTCCGCGGGTTTGTATTTTCTGCTATTCGTTGAAGTAGTTATTGGTATGTTGCCATTGTTATTAATAACGTTATTATCTTTTTCTAATTTTGACATCGTTGAATTATAAACGCGGACCATCTTCAAGAACTCATCATCGGATATTAATGTGAACATCGAGAACAATTGCGTGTACGCGTTAGATACCATATAAAGTTTAACCATATAATCGTGTAGTTTGTGTTGGGAACACGATGATATTTTTTTTGTTATGATTGAGTTTACTACCGCGATGGTTGTAGCCGCGGATTTACAAATTGGAACAGCGCTCGGGGCGACCATTGTCACCGAAGATAGTATTATGCCAGCACCTGTGATTATACGGTTACGTCGATGACGTTGATACTTCTTCGATATTCTTTTAGTTTTACGCGGTACTCATCAGCGAGTATTTCGAGTTTGGTTTTAAACTCTCTGACCTGATCATAGCGATATTGCTGCGATGTTGCCATTGATGACGGATGATGAAATCATTGTTGTTGTCATTTTCTTTTAAACACTAGTGTTTTTAATTCAGGTGTTTACTTAAATATGCTACAATGTCTACATACCATGTTATCAATGCCCAAAGTTGTGTATTATCTGTTTCCACAATATCAGATCGTTTAGTTGAATTTGTATCGATAATCACTGATGTTGTATTAACCACTGAAACGATTATGTCATGATCACCGATAATATTAAATGATCTAATACCAAATTGATACGGAGACACCAGTGTTAATCTGTAAATACCCTTGATTGTCGCGACGATATCTATCACGTTCCAATTACCAATAACCCAATCCATTGTTCCCGATTGAATCGTATACACGACATTGTTGATATTTTCCTTCTCGTGAGGAATATTTATTTTTTCAAATTTTTCTATCATTCTCGGTGAATCATCGCTGATGATATCGTTTGTCGCTTTTAGATAATAGAGGGATTTTTTAATATCCGTGAGTGATGGTTTGGTCACCGGTGGAACCCCAAGGAAGGTCGCGATGATGTTTTTCTTGAAATGTTCCATATTGTTTTATGTGATCGTTATACGTGGATTATAGCGTTGATAATTCATCGATGGCGGTTTGTATCTCTGTGAGTGGCAGTCTAGTCACCGGTGGCACCCCCAAAAAAATAGCGATAGGGAGTTGAACATCAGTGATAGATTTTTGTACTCCCGCAAATTGATTTAATTGGGCGATAATTTTGTCATCGAGGGTTTTTAGTGATTCTGTCGTTGATAAATAATTATCAATTAGTGATGTTAATCTTTCTGTAATTGTTGAAACAATATTATTACTAGTTTTCAGTTTCGCTTGACGATCTCCAAATACAACAATTTCATCCTTGTCTACGTCGACAACATTTAATGTATCTGATAACTTTTCTGATATAAGTTTCTTTACATGCTCGGCGGAAATTCCCTCTGTGGTTTTCCCACGTAAAAGAAAACTTCCCCAACGGTTGACGTTTTGCTTGTGTACGTAATTTATTTGTAAAGTCTATCGCATCAGCAAACGACGATGGCCGATGACCTAATGCTGCCATAAAAGGTAAAAGTCTTCCTTGTTTATAACCCTTACCAGTAGCTTTATCTAAAATTGTATTTACTCCCCAACCTGCGAGGATAGGAATAAGAGGAAATATTCCACCGGATTTAGTCATATTGTTGATCGCGGCTTGTGAAAAAATCAACTGAACCCCTGTACACGCATATTTAACTTTATTGAAATGATTAAGTTGAGTTTTTGTCAGCGACAATTTATTTGGTCCACCTGTCATCTGTTCACGTTTCAAGATTATCTTTGTACCACAGGTAGCAGAATTTTTCGATTGTAGTTTCCTTAGCTGACCGGGTGTCAGGGTGACATTAACTTGACTATACATTTTATTTAGAGAACACATCATCTAATTGTTACATATTTTTGATGGGTGCGTCAATCAGTTTCAGTCTTCCGCCAACACCCTCCATCAACATTGCCTTATCACTGAGTATTACAGAAACTGCTCTATAATTACTAGCACCAGCATTAGTACGAAATACTATATCGACGACAGGTTGCCTAAACAAATCCATATTCTCCAACGAGAAGTAATAGATCGGATACAACGTTGTAAACTCCCGTTGAGATATTTGCATTCCCGTGTTCATGTGATAAAAATTATGCTAATCGTTGATACACTCGAGCAACCTTGTTGTGCGAGTAATCTATGTCTATGTCTTCAGATGGTTCTTGATGACCGTTTACTCGTAGTGAAACATTTGTAACACCGAGTGGGTCAAATACCATCGGGTTTTGTGTTCGATCATCTACTCTATTAGCTCGTTGAAGTACAATACAAATATGTCTCAGAGGAGCTAGTCCACGCTGTGAAGAGAGTTGGCAAGTAAACAACCCCGCGGCGGCAGGACCAGTAATACTATGTGTCATTGTAGTGTGCCAATACAACAGTGATTTACCACCTGTTTCCATAAAAGACATTAATCGTTGCTTTTGTTCAACTGAAGGAGTTAGCGCGGGCATCCAAAACGATAGTTTTGTCAATGTTACTCTACCACGATCAGCATTTGGGTTTGCTGCATCAGCTGGTACTCGCCATATTGCATCATCATCAGTTGATTTTCTATTGAGCACAATTGTATGTTTTGCAATAAATATAACCTTTTTAACATTACGACAAAATCCAAATATATGTGAAAGAGGAATCATACAAGAAAATTCTATTTTATCATTTATTAACATCGCTTTACGAGCAGTATGTCCGAGATTATAATTATTGTTATATGCTACAACCGCATCAGCTTCTGCATTCCTAGCAGCATTTCTTACCTTACCCACATTTACAATATTACTATCAGGACGAACTGTTGTATCCTTGTCAAACATAATAGAAGGTCCAATTGCTGGACATTGATAGGAGAGTAGCGTTTTTGTACATTTTAATGTTGTGCTCATTAGCTAGTATGGATAGTGAATAAATCTAATTAACAGTTTGAATCAAAAGGTTTTGCTATCCAATGGCAATTTCTTCTTTGCTAGGTCTTCTGTGCAATTGAATTGGAGGATAATTACAACAACACTGGTATTGACTCATATGATGTTTTTTATCCATCACTGTCATTGACAGTTACGAACAGTGAGAATAAAAATAATCGCTCACTATATGCCATAGCAGCTTTTCGTTCTAATTCAAATATCATTAACGTTTGTGATTCCATTGAATTTAATAGTGTGTACATGCACTACTGCTACATGTCATAATTCATTCTTCTGTTAGTGAAAACATAGTGTCACTATATGCAATGTGGTCCAAGATTTACAGCAATACGTTTTTATTTTTATTTCTACAACAATCCCATACAATGTCTTTCTAGCATGCCGGAACAGGATTGTCAAGTAGTGAACATTTTCGCAGATTGTTTTATGATTATGCAAAAATTATCAAAGAAACATGTTTTATTCATAAAACAATTTCTATTTGTTATGTATGTAATCAATTTTAAAATTCTAGCATGGTGGGTATTAGTCAGAAGAATGGTTTGGTAAATATTCTGGATTCAAGCAACCATCCTGAATTTTGCTACTGCCATATAAATTGTGTCAAGCTTAATAATAATAATAATAATGAGGACTTTGTATAGCGACTAATCTTTCGAAGATCTAAGCGCTTTACATCATCAATAATGATATGACTACACTACAGAAAAAAAAAATGACAAAAACAGTGAAATTGGAAAACATAAAAATATGCTGAAAACATACGTTGTCCATATGACACAAATCTATTGGACAGGCTTAAAATCCAATCTCAATAATGAATTACACCACAACCATCAGTCTTTTTTATCAAAACACCATCACTAACTGAATACAAGTAAGCATCTTTAGTGAAATTGATATTAATGACTTCATTGATGGTCGATAAAATTTCATATTCATAACCTGTCATCAGTAGCAGCTCAGGAAACTGAAAATACAATCTTAACAATTTTCCTGAAGTTAGCTTGGGAATTAAACTTAATTGGAGAGTCTGGTAATCTTATTCTGTTTGCAGATAGTAATGCAATGATTATATTTCACACACACACACACACACACACACACACACACACACAGATTTTTATATATATTTATATATATATATATATATATATATATATATATATATGCTATGTATTGTTGGTTTTAATTGTATGTTCAATATAAATCTATTCACAATAAAATTAAATAATTAGACATAACATATACACTTTCAGATCAATGGGAATAACTCTGGCTCTGATGTTTTGAAGTAAATATTTTTAAAAGTATTCAATTATTAGAAATTCCCCCATGGAATCTATTTTATTCACAGATACTATCTGGACAAAGGAGAATCATCCAGAACTACATGAACACAAAGAACACATCTTGATGATAATGGAACAGCTAAACATTCTTGCCAAACCCCGATCATTTAATGAAATGGGAGAGAAGGTCAGTTAATATGAAGGTTCCATGTTTTATTTTCTTTTGCATGAGTTGCAGGTTTTAAATGTTTTCTTTATCTTGTATTACTACATATTACATTAATGTCACATCAGCAAAATCTACACTAGATAATACCATTTAAAAGATAAGGTCTTCAACTGCAAATTCAATGATTTATCACAACTTAAGGAGCGTGAACCTGTGCAAATAATACTAAATATTTACTTTGATGGTATTATGTAGTGTGGATTTTGCTGATGTGATATTTAACCGTCTTACATACATACATACATACATACATACATACATACATACATACATACATACATACATACATACATACATACATACATACATACATACATACATACATACATACATACATACATACATATGTGAGAAACTTTGCTAGTAGCTTCTTGTGAGTCTGAGGCTCTTTCCAGTTGATTTCTTGGGTTCTTCTTGCACCTTTTATACTGGCCGCCATGTACTGCTTATGATTTGCTGAAAAATGGCGTTAAACCCTACAACAATAACAACAATAACAACAAAAACATACATATTGGAAAATGAACTACAGTAAAACCTGTCTTGAAAGACCGCTGTTTTGAGAGACCACATTGGTAGTGCACAAATGTATTGATTATATAACAGTGTGACTTGTTATGAGAGACCACCTGCCTTAAGAGACCATACATTTTTGACAAAAGAGGTGGTTTTTCAGGACTGGTTCTGCTTTCTGCTATATTACCAATTAAAAACATGTTACTTTGATGTATTCCTGTATTTCATTGATTGTTGCATTATTTAGCATGAAGGGATTTCATGCTTCAAAGCCTTTTAAATGGTCTATTTTGCCTGTTACAAGGATATATTTTTATGGTAAGCACTTCTGGTGTTTTGAGCCCTGAAAGGCCAGGAGAGATATATAAAGGGACATAGCTCAAATTCAGATCAGATTAGTAAGTAAATGGAGTGCCTTCATCTATGTGTGTCGTCTTCAAGCTTCTATATATCGCTTTAATATATACATCATCATTTACTATGAAAATGTTGATCAAATGTTTTTCCCTATTTTTTCAAAATATTAAGAATTATGTTTATGAATAAGGGAACCTGATTATAAACACCACATATATATAGCATTACATTAAATCTAGGCATTATGTGTACTAAGTAATTAATTTTGTACTGTATAGCATTACATGAAATCTCTAGACAATGTGTAGTGAATAATTTGATATTATCTATCTATCTATCTATCTATCTATCTATCTATCTATCTATATATCTATCCATCCATCCATCACTCACTAATTTTATTATGTATATATAGCTTTAAAATTGACAGAGCTCTCTATATAGTCTGTAATGTACTATTCAGTAATTTGGTTTGTTAAAGTAATTAAGCTCGGCAATAATTTCATTCATAATGTGAAATGCATATTCATGGATGTATTCCATTATCATTGTCACATATTTTAGTTAAGAAATGAATACATCAAAATGACTTAAATCAATAATGTTATAAGAAAAGTGCCAAAAGAAATGACAGACAGGAACACTTTCATTGAAGGACCAAAATATCCAAGAAATCAGATTTATGGAAACTTCTTTTCAGACACCAAATTTAACCCAAAGCCATCTGTCGCGAAACGTTTTCGAATTCAAAATATGCTGATATGTTGTAAAATGTGACATCTGCTACAATATTTTTTTTTAAAAGATGTCTTAACAAAAAACAATTTAACTTAATGGCATAATCAGTGTTTTGGTCTTATGAGCTTCAAGTTTTGTAGCCAATCCATCATTAATTTAATTACAAAATGGAAGAACTATTTTCTACAACCATATAAATATTTCGCCCGAAAGTATGAGACAGAAAGGGCTTTCAAATTTGAGCTATTGATGCATACTGACAATTTAATATGGCTGTCTTGACTTTTATAACACATGATATAAATTTAGCAGAAAGAGCATTTGCATAAAGGACTTTCATGTATGTAAAGAAAAAAGCAATTTTGATGTCAAATATAGCTGTTATTCTCATAATTGTCAATACCTTTATACAACATCAGGTCCACAGACTTTACTAAATTTGATAAAGTGTTCCAAATTCGCCACACTCAATGACTGCAATTTCTAATGAGAGTAAAATCCTTCTGCTAATCTGTTCTCAAAAGGTCTAACACAGATGCCAATCTGCTTTCAAATTCTGTATTTTGATGTCATGGAAAGAAACAAACCCTGTTTCTAAATGTTAAAGAATTTGAACAGCATATTCTAAATCATTACTGAATAGACTTTATTCAAATTTAACAAAACATAGCATGATGATAATTCAGATTTTACCAATGATGCCTAACTGATCATGGCACAGTGGTAATTCAGATTTTACAAATGATGCCAAACTGATACTGACATCATAATAAATTAAATGCATATTTTACAAATGATGATATTTCAGATTTTACAAATGATGCCAAACTAATCCTGACATCATGATACATTAAATTCATATTTTACAAATGATTCTAAACTGATACTGGCTAATTGATACTTCATATTTTACAAATGATGCCAAACTGAAATCAGTTATAGCCATTTTTGCTAAATGTATACAAATATGTCCATTATTTATTCCAAAACATAAGTCAACAGCACTTGACGACATCTAAAAAGTAAGAAAGACTTTAAAACTAAAAAGTTCCTGGACTCAAGTTTGAACAGATATATTGATCACTATTAAATGTTGGGTAGGTAATTGGGGCATCAGATAAGATTCTTTATATTTCTGATTAATGTTGCTACTAGAGATAACTGTTTCTGATCAGATGATTTATATTTTCTGATATTGGACATAACTTATGTTGTGGTCAGATTGGTTAAAGTGGTTATTTGTTTGGGCCTCCTTATTCTGGATATCTCTGAGGTGTTTCTTATTCTCCCTTGGAACTCTGTTTTAGTCTTACATACATAAAATGTTTACTTCATGCATGGCAAGTGATTAAGCAAGTAACATTTTGTGAAGTACAATGATCTTTTAACTTGGAAGAATGTTTGAGAATTGTAAATTTGCTTCCAAGCATGTATATTTATCTATTATCTTCCAATAGGTGCAATTAACAGTCTTATGTTCTAGTACATTGTTTTCAAATAATTTAACTGTAAAATATGGCTGTTCTCTTCAAACCTTGACACTATTAAATGATTGCTTGATTTAAAACAATATCTGACATTCAGATTGACAATCAGCTCGAAAGATCTGATTGCACAACAGAAAAAAATAATTATCCTGTCATACGTAAAGGTAACACATAATGGATTTTAAGTCTGAACAAATATGCAAATAATGCTCATCCAAGGTTAAATTTGACTCTATGAACAGAAATAAAAAAATATATATGATTTCTCCAAGGATTCATTGGCTTAAAGTAGTTGACCAAACTTTGTACTAATCATCCTGAAACTAAAGGTCTTTCTCAATATGTATGTATATTTAATACTTTCAGGTGGAGGACTACTTTTTAACACCTTGCATGCTTCGTCAAGAATCTCCAAAAGCAGTTATCTCCCCTGAAGAAGATCCCTGCATGGTGAGAACACCAGACATGTGCTGCATATTTACAGGGAAGTATTTGCCGACTCCCATCTTTCACAGGCTTCTTGCTGCCTGTGTAGCTCGCTGGCCAGTTGACAAGGAGAAGGAGACATCAGAAAATTTAATTTTCCGGTGGATGCTGTGTTTTTGACTTAGACTTTTTTCACAGATTAACAGTCTACATTAAGAACCATGTTGTATTTGCAAGAATAACAAGGATGGTATTTGATGAAGTCAAGACCCCCGATCCAAAGCTGTGCAGCAGAGTTAGAAGGTTCATTACACTGAATCTCTCCAAGATTACCTCCTATCTGGGCCAGAACTTGCAGTATGACTTGCAGACAGCATTTCAGACATGGCATGCAGATGAAGTGAGTTGCTTTTCGAGGGGGTGGGGATATGTTAGTTTTGTCTTCCTCATGTATATTGGTCTTCGTAACATTGTCTAGTTTGGTATTTAAAAGTTACTTGATCAGGAGATAAGGTCCCTATACCCTACCAGATAGCATTGTAGGAGAATGGTTCCCAAGTAAAATGGCAATAATGTTTATATATATATATATATATATATATATATATATATATATATATATATATATATATATATATATATATATATATGTATATATATATATACCTGGCATGGCTCCCGAAATTTCGTATATTTATTAGCACATCGTTTTTTATTCTTCAAAGGACGTGAAATAGTATATTAAGTATGAATTGTCATTTTCTGGAAGAGATATTTTATGGTGAAGAGGTTGCGTATTTTTTTTAATAAAATACGACCGTGGCGTGGTTCCTGAAATTTTAAATATATGTACGTGTATTTTTCTAGTACCGGGACATTTAAAAAAAAAAATTAAGCACGATAAATAGCGTGGAAAACATTTGTTATCATTCTGGGGAAAAGTTAGCGTAGAAATTTTAATATAATACGACCGTTACGTAGCTTCTTAAATTTAACAGTTTCTCCAGATTTTTGACGTGTTATGCCCAAAAAAACGTGGTCTTTGTGGGTGACTTTAACTAATTCTGTATACAATCCTTTCTCAAACAATAGCCGATGTGTATTTCTTTTTTAACTGCACACACAACCAAGCAGCAGACGGTGGTTGATCAACGTTTCTCAGAATTTAAAAAATATCAAAAAATTTAAAGCCGCCAATATGTTTTCTGGGCTTGGCCGTATTATCAGAGGGAATCATGTGACTAGTATACAATGTCGGCTTTTTTTTAGCTGGAAATTGAAAGGGTCTGAATGTAGATGCGTGAAGCATTTTTTAAAACAAAGAAAACGTCAGTGGTGCTTGACCAATATAGATTCGCTAAATTTGGTTCTCGAATTTTATGTGTATGGTGTTTGTTTATGAACTCGTCATTAATTTCCTATTTTTTTTAATAAAAAAATATTAAAAAAATATTTTTACTGTTATGTAAAAATCAAGTTTACGGTTTGTATAGAAACCGTTCGTAGACCCCGTAACGTAATGAAACGTAAACTTGCTTAGTCTTTCTTAACCTAATTTTCTGTTAATTATTCCCATTGAATTCAGACACATAATAATTTGTGAAAAAATATTAACTAGATTAAATAAGTGTGCAATTTTTGCAGTGTAATAACAGGTATTATGGATTAGCTGCATGCCACGATGGTACTATTTCAGACGGTAAGTAAACGGTGTTAATACTCTGTTCATGCTATATATTGGACGCTAAATTCAGATACAACAATCTTGGACAAAATTATTGTATATTTTAAATCTGTGCAATTTTCCAATATTCATTATGGATGAGCTGAGTGCCACGAGGGCACGATAGTAAACGTTGTTTATACCCAATTCATTATATAACATCAGCTGTGGTATTAGCAATCATTGTGCATTTTTGAGAGGAAAAAAATACCAATAAAAATTAATAAAACTATTTAACGCAAAGTAATAACCTATAAATATATTATCCGTCCATTATTTTGAATAAGTCTTATTACTGCATCTATTTAATATTCGTCCGATAATGCTCCGATTTTTTTTACATTTGACACGAGTACACGTATATGCCAATGCGGTGTTTGCTGAAAAACCCAGCATTAATGCATCCCCGCTATTAAAGCGATCCAATTTCTTGGACCCCAATTATCGCGCAGGTTACACTGTATGTATATATATATATATATATATATATATATATATATATATATATATATATATATATATATATATATATATATATATATATATATATATATATATATATATATATATATATATATTACATCAAATAATGACATGTGACAAATGTCCATTGTGCACATAGTAATAGTTGGGCATACATACCAGAGTATAAGGGGAATGTGTCCTGTCCTAAATATATTCATGTAGTTGTTCAGTTTACATTTGATAATGTATTTACGTAATAAAATGTATTTAAACAGTGTGCTTTGAAGGTCTACATACAGTAAAGCAGTTATTAGGTTGGAAAATTGTAAAAATGTTTATTTGTGCTTACATACCATTACTATGAGGGAATAATCTGACAGTATTAAAACCTTTAGGCTATATTTTACAGGAGCGAAGGAAAATTAGAATATTTTGTTTTAAATTATGAAATGGAAGAAAGGAATACAGACACAGATTGAAATGGCTGTCTATAATGTAACTTTAGAAATGGGTTGGGAATGTCATACAAAAATAAATTAGACAATCAAGGTCAATTTGAAAACATTTTACCATCAATATTTCTGAAATTATGTCAAATACATTCAATAAAAATTTTCTTTTGAAAAATGCATACTCATTTGGGCTTTAATGCATCACAGTAAACAAATGGCATTTGCCTATGCTTCATTTGTGGAAATTGGAGTAAATGCCAGTACAGTTAATAATTAGGATTGCCAGAAAGGTGCCAAATTTAGGTTAGTCATCAATTAGGGAGGTAATCCTACATAAAATAAATATTTCATAAAACTATAAGGCCTTTCTTTGTGAGGATATATATTGATTCAATCTCACTTTTGCTTCAGGGATAACCAAATTGCACAACCCATCATCCCAGACTATTTATTATCGATGTCTGGCAAGTACAATTTTGCAAGATATGTGTCTTCAACATGTTATTTTTATCTGTTATAAAAAGAGGGACAATTTGTTTTTATTTTCATGCTCTAATCACTATATCTACCTCTGTATATAATACTTGATTCTACCCCTTTGTATGTAAAGTTTACAGTAGTGGTCATTGATAATTGCTCCATGTACTTAAAGTGTATTACTGATTGACTGCATTTGGAGATAAGCTACTAAATTATTAGGGGCACCCAATGATCGAGTGATCTAAAGTACTCACCGTTATGGATCACTGCCATCTCACCTCTTAATGCATGGGTTTGAGTCTCGGATTTTGGCCAGTGAGGGTATGTGAGAAAGATTGCCAGCAGCTTCTTGTGTATCATTGGCACGTTCTGGGGTTTCCTAGGTTCTTCCTCCACCATTTATACATGTCACCATGTATAGCCTATCTTGTGTTGAAAAATGGCATTCAACACTACGACAACATTATTAAGAAGTCAAACCACGCCAATAATATCAATGATGATATGCTTTATTAACAGTCTTAAAGTATTGCATTTACACAAACCAGATCCTCACAATTGACCCACAGTGACTGTCATTCAGCACGTCAGTGTGATTAAATTAAAGAAACTTTGCATCAAAAAATAGTTCTTATATCATTATGAACTGATTGCATGACAGTAAAGATTCTTTAGCTTTAATTGATAATACAAATAATTATTTTCCACATGCAATATTGTGTTTGGAATAAACAATTACATTAGCTAATTAGCTGTCTATGTTCCTATTTAAATGATACAATTTATGCTATGATCAGGTTAGGAGTACTTGACAAGCATTCTATTATTTACTAATGAGAAAATGTGCTTCCCAAATTATTTTCATAAGAACAGTAATAAGGAAGATTTTGAGGGAGTATATTCATTTCAAGCTGTAGGGGTAACATAAAACTGTAACTGAATACGAAGTAACTATTTTTCCCAAGGAACACAAGGGAGTCAAAAATATCAAACGACATAACTGAAATGTAGATATTTTCACATTGGGTTGAATGTTATCCCTCCCATGAATTTGCTGACTTGGAAACAAAGAAGTTTTGCAGTTACTGTGAACATTATCCCAAAGTGGCACAGGTAGTAAATTCAGCGAGTGTATTTCTCAGTGAAACCGACACATTGAGATTTGATTGTTTAATATAAGTGACAAGAAAGCTATGACAAGTGAATTTTCTGAAACATATTACCCTGGACAAGTGGGTGATAACACAATTGATACATTACTAATAATATGCCATTTTGACAATAATCCTACCATGTAGACATCATAATTTTGATAAAATTTAATTCAAGCAACTTTGTTCATCATTTGCTTTTACATGAATTAATGATATAATATATAAAGGGTAAAACACATCTATTGGAATATGTTTAAAATAATTTTAATTAACGTACAATTTGTGTAAGTTAAATATAACTTTTCTAAAGAATTTAATAGTATGAAAAGTCTCCAAAAATCTGCATGCACAAAATGAATTGTGATTTGATGAACAGCAAACCATAATGTACATAAAATACCTCCATTAATCAACTCTTCATGATGAGGTCAAATTGCTAGCAGGCATGTAATCATTAGTTTATTCATTTTCATATAACAATCAATAATGCGCAAACACTACAGTCGCTATATGATAGAAATATATTCTGTAAATTCAAACTTTTCAAGGAATGTTATGCCAGGTTATACGTAAACTCTGAGGAAAACTTTGATGGTAAATTTAGTTGTTTTAAGGAGGTTCACTGTTTTTGATGCCTGGGAATATTTTGTTCTCCTGCCTCCTACCCAGATAAATAAATGGTTAGTCATAACCTTGAACTGACAATCACTGAGATTGATAGACTATGGCAATCACTGGGTTGATAGACTATGGCAATCACTGGGTTGATAGACTATGACAATCACTGGGTTGATAGACTATGGCAATCACTGGGTTGATAGACTATCTACTTTGGCCCAGATCTTTATTCAAGAGATAGCTAACTCCATTTGCACCTTATAGACAGATGAGCAAGCTGCTATAATGAACATGATGTTTAAAAGTTCTGAAAATTGAAAGAAAAGACTAAATATTTGATTTATAATAGACTCGATTCAAGTAATAGTGACAACAACAAAAATAGTAATAAGAAATGACAATAATCTTTGATGCACAATATTTGTTTACAACCAAATTAATAGTGGAGCCTCTCTTACGAGGTCATATGTTTTGAGAGACTGGCTTGGCATGTTTCCATTGATGGCTATTTAAGAGAGATTTGACTGTATTTAATCAAAATCTGGATCTTTCGAGTTATTTTGAAATTGAGTGTGCAAATACTAAACAGAGTGTTTCATTTAATACTGATATGACCCCTATTTATAGTCTTTTTATCTTTGATCATGTTGTCTAATTTAAAAACATGAAAATCAGATAATTACAAGGCTAGTATGATGAGTTGGTTGTGTACTTTATAGCACAGCAGAACATGTAGGTTATTTAGTGTCAATGACACCCCATGTTAGCAGAATTGGATTGGTCTGATTACCATGCTAGCCAACCTACGTTGGTCTGATTGAAGGATTTAAAACAGCACATTAACCACTGAGCCACCACTGCACTTAAACAGTCCAGTGAATTTAACAATTCTCTTAGCATTATTAAGATTTATTATATCAAGTAATCAAATGTAGGACTATGTACAAAGTAATTTTATTTAACTGGCACATTTTGATATTACTGTCCTAAGTAAGTTTAAATTATAAAAATTTCAAAAGTGCCTAAAGTATTCCAAAGAAAGACAGGACATTGATTTAGTTCTTGTAACATAATTGCAAGACCAAGCAAAAGCACCTTATGCTTACTTAGTTCAATCAATAGAATTTTAAGATCTTGTGTGTTCAAGCAAAGTAGGATTATTATCTGGTTACCTGAAAGAATTCATTATCTCCAATGTACACCATGCTGCTTGTTGCAGTCCAATGCAAAATAAGTATTGACCATTTACACTAAAGTATATTGTACTGGCCAATTCAAAGATAAAAAATAGTTATGTGGTGTGAAAAGATAAATAAGACTCTCCAATGTATAAGCAAGGAAATTTAAAATATACAGAGGATTCAAATGATGTCATGTAGGTTAGTTTCCTAGTGCATGATTCCCATGAAATAATTTATGTTACTTGCCACTCGACTTCATCATCTTGCTTGATATGACATTATAACATTCTTACCTGATTGTTTATATTGGTATCTATCTTTTAAATTGATTTCACACAATCTTGTTTCTAAATATCTAATGTGGACTGATGGATCAGAGGTACCTATAAAATAAATAAAAACACCAAAACATAGAATGTGTGATGGGTTTGTTTATTGTTCATCACACAGAGAGACAACTTAGACATATGCCATATGAAACACCTTCTGTGTAATTTTTACTGCATGTTCAATCATTCATGACATATCAGTATATTTAGTCATAGATGGCATGTTATCAGTATGTTTAGTCACCGATGACATGGGTCTTGTAATAATATTGACCTTTCTCTTTCTTAGGGACATGATCCTGATGCGCCTATAACACGTGAGCACATGAATCATTCCCGCCTCTGTATTGCTATTGCAACGGTTTGTGGAAATGCCATGAAGGAAGTCCTCCGTACCCAAATTCCTTCTCCACATACAGACATCAACCAGGCAATCCTGGCCAATAAAAACAACCTGACCAGTAGACAGGGAAGACCCCTTCTCATCTCGGATCAAATTAAGCTGGTTTTCCCAGATCCCCAGATGAAGACAACAGGAAAAGTAGATCAGTTTGATCTTTCCCTCCTTTATACCCTCATCAGAAATATCAGCACAGTTCCTGTTCCAGGAAGAGGTTGGGGACAGTATCCAAAAGATCAACCAAGGGACAACTCGCTAGGAGCTAGTGTGGAGAGAATTCGTTTCTATAGGAACCATATTATTGGTCATTCCATGGATGGAAAGATTAGTCAACAGGACTTTGATGATTATTGGAATAAAATTGATGCTGTGCTTGTTGCAATTGAACTTAAACTTGGTAGACAGGGATACAGGCCACAGTTAGAGAAACAAAAGACACAGGTGATCTCTATCCATGAAGCCTGCTAGCTACAAATGAAGATTATGAAGCATAATTAAGATACACAAGTAAGCACAGTGTATACATAATTTGAGGGAACAGTATAAATACAACTCATTGAATATGCGTTTGTAAGGAAATAACATGTAGCATCCATCTTTATCAACCTGGAGAAAGCGTATGACATCACATGGAAGTGCAGCAGAACGAATGACCTTTTCGGACAAGTCCAAAAAGACTACCTTCCTAACTTTATTGCCATGTTTTTGAAAGACAGTTATTTCAGGGTTTAAATAGGCAACACCCTTTGTTGAAGCTATCCTCATGACTGAGAGGTAGATGCACCTCAAGGGAGCATGTTGTCAAAATTAACAGCCTGTATAAATGTCAGTCACCCTAGCCAACATCAAAATCCAGGAGCTATCCTTGTATCAATGACCCTTTTTACCTGCTAGAAGGCAAAAATCTATCATGTTTAATTCCAGCTACAAATAAAATAGGTCAGGAATGGTCAAAAGGAAATGAATTCTAGTTTGCAAAATCTAACACTATATGTACTTCTGCTGATTATATTGAATTCAAAATGACCCAGATCTCTGTATTGATGATTGGTTGTTGTTATTCTAATTGTTGGGAAACCAAATTTATCTAACTTACTTTGTTCATGTAAACAAGATTTGATTCACAGAATGGACATGTCAGTGACATTTTTAAAGGATTTAATAAAAGCACCTCCAAATTAGATAGGGTAGCATATAAGAAGGTCTAACCGTGGTTATACAGGTCATTTGGAAGATGTAATCTTGACAATGATCAGGTGTTTAAGGGCCAGTCTTTACATCCTACCTCGAGATGCTTGATCAGATGCTTACCGGTAATCAGAGACTTAGACTTTACGTGCATGTATAACTTGTGTTTAGAAAGCCTCTATCTGTCCTTAATGAAAGAAGCACAACACACTAGTATGTGACTTGTACAGAATGCACCTCTATTGAGAGTAAAGAATGACTATGTAGTATTCTGTCAAGTATGCAACTATATTGAAAGTAAAGAATGACTCCGTAGTATTCTGTTAAAAGAATCGACTATATTGAGAGGAAAGAATGACTCCATAGTATTTGGTAAAGAAATTTGCTATATTGAGGGAAAAGCCTATTCCATTCTGTTAAAGATAGCCACTATACTGGGAGGAAAGAAAGACTCCATAGTATTATGTTAAAAAAGCCACTTTTCAGAGAGGAGAGAATGACTCCATTGTAATCAGTTAAAGAAAGATGCTATAATGAGAGGAAAGAATGACTCCATATTATAATGTTAAAGAAAGCTGCTGAATTCAGAGGAGACAATGACTACGTAATATTCTGGTAAAGAAAGCTTCTGTATTGAGAGGAAAATAATGACTCCGTAGTATTCTGTTAAAGAAGGACACTATATTGATAGAAAAGAATGACTCCATAGTATTCTGTTATATAAAGCCACTATACTGAGAGGAAAGAATGACTCCATTGTATTTTGTTAAAGAAAGCTGCGTATTGAGCGGAAATTATAATTACTCCATATTATTCTGTTAAAGAAGGATACTGTATTGAGAGGAAAGAATGACTCCGTAGTATTCTGTAAAATAAAGCCACTATACTGACATGTCACTTTCTTACCATCACAATTACTCCTGTAACAATTATATTTAGGTGTACATTATAATAACTAGTGACAGATGACACTTTGATTGTTTTCAGGAAGCTTTACAACTAGAAACCTTTGGAGAGGCTTCAAATGTGGAACAAGAGCAAAGAACTATATCAACCTTCAAAAGACAGTTGAATTAATATTTTCATCTGCTAGAGTTACTTCACTGTACATATTTATATTATCAGAATCACTTATGAGACAAGTCTTCAACTTATAGTTTAATTAATGATTATTTAGGTTGTTACACTGCATACTATCTAACTACAATTATGTTGTTTTAGACTTGAAATTGTTGGTAAATATTGAATCTCTACAATGATACATTAATTTGCACATGAAATTGTACTAAATATGCCAAAGTAATTTCCTTGATTAAACCGTTAATTTATCAATGAAATATATTAACCAATTTAAATGAAGGTAGGGAATTTTATTTGTGCTACCTTTAGAATTCAACAATCTCTGAGACTTAAAATGTCTGTTCATTCATTGTGTTGAGTAAGGGAAGTAACTCTTACAGATTACTTCCCCATAGCAAACTGAAAACTGTATACTGGCTATATTCAGTTTAAACTTTTTCTGCAAACAGTCAAGAGCCTCTAAGCTATTCAGTAGTCTTTATTTTGGTAAGGTAAGTCAAAGAATCATAACATGTAGAATATTTTGGTGAAATTTATATTTTTTTGCGTGAAATTGTTTTAGTTTTGTTTGACATTTTGCATCAGTAATGCGTATTAAAGCTATTTAGTAATGCGTTTCAACTAATGTTCAAGCATTCACTTATTTATACATAATCCTTTATACAAATAAATTAACGTAAAACAAAAAGGCATCTAGGCGTAAATGCTTTTATCACAAACCTGTAAGATGTCGTAGAAAGAGGTATGATCCGTTTTTCTATAAAAAAACAACAGCTTAAATGCAACGAAATGGATTTGAATCGTACAGGCATTCAGAGACTATATATATATATATATATATATATATATATATATATATTGTCTGGCATAAAAAGGAAACAATTCAGAATTATAAATAGTGCATAAGGGGGACAGAATCAAGAACCACATATATCGGTTATTTTAAGCATGCGCAATGAACATGTGTGAAGATAGCTGATGAGGATTCATCGCTTAAATGTAAGTATTTATTTTTCTCTGTTCAAACCATTACAGGGAATATATAAACACTGTCCTATTTAACAAATATACCAGTAACTGTCGTATGACTCACAGTGATACAAGTTCTTATGAAGTTGACTGAATTTACGGTTACTTTATTATATATTGCTAAAGTTTCAAATGGCAGCTCCATGTAAAATAACGAATATGAGTAGTTGGTGTGGCTAACTCATCAATTCCAAGAAAAATAATTTGCTGAATATGCGCGTGATGTTATTTAAAAGGAGAATGCATCGAATATGTTTATATTTCAAGATGTTCAAATTGATTCTAACATACTAAATTCAAATTTGCCGCGCAAAAATGATACACAGGACGCCATTTGTAACTGTGTTTTATGCTCAGCTGGTGCGATTATGATTTAGATATTTGTTTGCGTATTTAAGCAGTCAGATATTAATCATTGTCACTATTGTTCAGAAGTCTAGATCTGATAGATTATCTCGAAGTAGCCGCTAAAGAGCAGAATTAGAATTTAGATTTGAAAGGCCCATATTATGCAAGCATGAAATTTAGGCCAGATAGAGAATAGATGCTTTAAGCAAAAGTCATTCAGAGTAAAGTGAACGCACTAGCTAAGCTGCAACATTGTAGCAGATTATTCTGTTTGGTGTGGTTAATTAAAATAGTGACATGAGCCAGTATATTGGATTTGGGTTGCGCAGGGTCACAGGGGCTTCTAGCCCGAGTTTCCTCTGACCCTTGCCACCCCAACATGTATGTCCAAATATAAAAATATAGAGTAGCAAGTGTCAGAGGAAACTTGGACTAAGGGGCTTCTTACAAAGAAAATTAGGAGTATTCGTCCATGAGGGTATGAGTATGGCAATCACAGTGTGATAGACTATCTGCTTTGGCACAGAGTTTTTATTCATGAGATAGCTAACTCCATTTGCACCTTATATTATATACAGCTCAGCAAGCTGCCTTTATACCTTTATACTCTATATCTATGTTCATTGATAATTGATTATCAATCATATAACTCAATATATATATATATATATATATATATATATATATATATATATATATATATATATATATATATATATATATATATATATATATATACATATATACACACAAAACAGAATTTATAAAAGTTTGGAAAAATTTATAGATAAGACTGAATATTTGTTTCATAATAGATTTGATTCAAGTAATAGTGACAACAACAAAGACAGTAATAAGAGAGGACAATAATCTTTGATGTACAATATTTGTTCAGAACCAGATTAATAGTGGAGCCTCTCTTACAAGGTCATCTGTGTTGAGAGATTGGCTTGGCATGTTTCTATTGATGGCTACTTAAGAGAGATTTGAGTGTATTTGATCAAAATTTGTATATTTTGAGTTATTTTGAAATTGAGTGCAAACATTAAACAAGAGTGTTTCATTTAATAGTGACATGACCCCTGTAGACTGTACTTTATATTTGATCAAGTTGTCGAGTGCAAAGCCATGATAATAAGATAATAACCAGTATAGTATGTTGATTTGGTTTTGTGAATTATAGCACAGCAGAACAAGTAGTTTATTTAGTACGAAGGGCACATCATGTTATCTGACCTAGGTTGGTCTTACTACCATGTTAGCCTACCTGGATTGGTCTGATTACCATGGTAGCCAACCTAGGTTGGTCTTATTACCATGTTAACCTACCTGGATTGGTCTGATTGCCATGTTAACCGACCTTTGATTGGTCTTACTATCATGTTAGCCTAATTGGATTGGTCTGATTACTATGTTTGCCGACCTAGGTTGGTCTCAATACCATGTTAGTCTACTTGGCCTGTTCTGATTACCATGTTAGCCTATTTAGATTGGTCTTATTACCATGTTAGCCTAATTGAATTGGTCTGACTACCATGTCACCTGACCTAGGTTGGTCTGATTACCATGTTAGCCCACTTGGATTGGTCTGATTACCATGATAGCCGACCTAGGTTGGTTTTATTACCATGTTAGCCGACCTGGGTTAAGGATTTAATCCAGCACATTAACCACTGAGCCATCAATGCATTTAAACAGTCCAGTGAATTTAACAATTCTGTCAGCATTCATTGTGCATGTTTCCGTTGTTATTTATATTTGTTATATCTCCAATGTATAAACAAGGAAATTTAAAATATACACATGATTATAATGATGTCATGTAGGTTAGTTTCTTAGTCCATGATCCCTAGGAAATAATTTATGTTACTTGCCACTCGACTTCGAATTTTGCTTGGTATAGAATATAACATTCTTACCTGAGTGTATTTGTTGTTGGTATTATTATTTTAAATTTATTTCACACAATCGTGTTTCTAAATATATACTGTGGACAGATGGATCAGAGGTACCTATATAATAAAATAAATTAAAACACCAACACAGAATGTGTGATAGGTTTCACTTTGTTGCTTTATCAGGCAGAGAGTGAAATTATAAATATTCCATATGCAACACCTGTGTTATTTTTACTGTATGTTCAATCATTAATGACATATTAGTATATTTAGTCATAGATGGCATATTATCAGTATGTTTAGTCACCGATGACATGATTCTTGTAATAATATTGACCTTTCTCTTTTTAGGGACATGATCCTGATGCACCCATCACACGTAGGTCTTGAAATAATATTGACCTTACTCTTTTTTTAGGGACATACTCCTGATGCACCTATAACATGTGAGCACATGAATCATGCACGCCCCTGTGATGTTCTGGTAACGGTTTGTGGAAATGCTAGGAGGGACGTCCTCAGTACCCAAGTTCCTTATCCACACACAGACATCCATCAAGCAATCCTGGCCATTAAAAGCAAGCTGACCAGTAAACAGGGAAGACCCATTCTTAACTTTGATCAAATCCATCCGGTTTTCCAAGATCCCCAGTAGAAGACAACAGGAAAAGTAGATCAGTTTGATCTTTCCCTACTTTGTACCCTCATCAGAAATATCAGCACAGTTCCTGCTAACGTAACAGGTTGGGGATATAATCCACAAGATCAACCAAGAGATAACTCGCTCGTAGGAATCACATTATTGGTCATTGATGCTGTGCTTGATGACATTGAACTTAAGCTTGGCAGACAGGGATAAAGGGCATAGTTAGAGAAACAAAAGACACAGGTCATCTCTGTCTATGAAGCCTGCTAGCTAGAAAAGAAGATTATCCAGCATAATTAAGAGACACAAGTAAGCACAGTGCATACCTAACTTGAGGGAACAGTATTAATACAATTCATGGCATACACTTTTATAATGAAAGAACATGTAGCAACAATCTTTATCAACCTGGAGAAAGCTTATGACACCACATGGAATTGCAGCAGAACGAATGACCTTTTCTGACAAGTCCAAAAGGACTACCTTCCTAAATTTATTGCCATGTTTCTGAAAGACAGTTATTTCAGGGTTTAAATAGACAACACACTTTGTTGAAGCTATCCTCATGACTGAGATAGACGCACCTCAAGGGTGCATATTGTCAAAACAAATAGCTTGGAGAAATGTCATTCACCCAATTCAACATCAAAGTCCAGGAGCTCTCCTTGTATCAATGACCCTCTTTACCTGCTACAAGGCAAAATCCATAATGTGTAATGCCAACTACAAATAAACTGGGTCAGGAATGAACGAAAAGAAACAGATTCTGATTTTGAAAATCTAACACTGAATGTACTTCTGCTGATTATATTGAATTCAAAATGAGTTGTCCTTGTATTTGAGATGTTGGGAAACAAACTTTGTGAGCATAGTTGGGGTCCAGCATCATGTGTAATGAATTGCCAAGAGTGACTACCGTATGAGAGCATATTTTTTGTCCAGCCTCATGAATAATCCATTGCCAAGAGTGACTAATGGATGTGATCATAGTTTGAGTCCAGCATCATGCGTAATCTATTACAAAGAAAGCCACGGGATGTGATAATAGTTTGGATACAACATCATGTGCAATCCATTACCAAGAGGGACTACTGGATGTGATCCTAGTTTGGGTTCAGCATCATTTGTATTTATATTGCCAAGAGTGACTACTGGATGTGATCATAGTTTGGGTCAAGCATCAGGAATAATCCTTTGCCAAAAGTGACTACTGGATCTAATCATAGATGAGTGTCCAGCATCATGCATAATATTGCCAGGAGTCACTACTGGATGTGATCATAGTTTGGGTCCATCATCAGGAATAATCCTTTGCCAAAAATGACTACTGGATCTAATCATAGTTGAGTGTCCAGCATCATGCATAATCCATTGCAAAGAGTGACTACTTGATGTGATCATATTTTGGTTCCAGCATCATGTGTAATCCATTACAAAGAGTGACTACTGGATGTGATCATATTTTGGATCCAGCATCATGAATAACCCATACACTACTACTCGTATAGCAATCATATTTAGTTTTACATGATACACATACACTATTACTCATATAGTAATCATATTTAGTTTTACATGATACACATACACTATTACTCATATATTAATCATATTTAGTTTTACATGATACACATACACTATTACTCATATAGTAATCATATTTAGTTTTACATGATACACATACACTATTAATCATATAGTAATCATATTTAGTTTTACATGATATACATACACTATTACTCATATAGTAATCATATCATATTTAGTTTTACATGATATACATACACTATTACTCGTATAGTAATCATATTTAGTTTTACATGATATAGATACACTATTACCCGTATATTAATCATATTTAGTTTTACATGATATACATACACTATTGCTCATATATTAATCATATTTAGTTTTACATGATACACAGCAGCAGAGAGGGTGAATCTCACAACCTTTTCAGACAAAAAGTCGATTGAAACCTTAACACAAAAAATAGAGCCTTCCTTCGAAATCTCATATTTTAACCTCCCAAAAATAAGTTTCCGTTTACCAAATGGAGACTTTACAATTTTTCAATCAATTTTGGTCACAACGTCATTGTCATCACCCTCTCTGCTGCTGGAAGTTCAGTTCTGGTTAACAATGATTTTAACCGAATATTTGATCGAGTCCGATACGATATCGTGTCACAGGATCATGTAAATTTTTTGTTACAAATCCGTGTGGGGTTGACTGAGCGTTACTAAAGAAATTTCGAAATTGATAATGGTCCATATCACCGCAGCACCAAGTTTGCCAAATATTTCTAAGAGTATGAGTATCAACGCCGTTGAATACAGACAATAAATTGCAGTTATCTCTGATCACTTTTGGAATCTGTGTGTAGCGTTGAGTGACATATATCACGTCCGTGCTTTTATGCCTGCCTCGGGAAAATATTCTAGCAGGATTTTTTTGTTTATCTATCATTACATCATCGTATACAACTAAATTGTTAATACTTCCATCGAGATCTTCTACTGATGGTGCCTCGTCAATATCGGTTATAAAATCAACGACGTTCTCGCCTTTAATTTCTGAAGCGTTTTCATTAAAATCTTTTAGCACTTCATAGCATCGTTGATCATCTACGCTAGGGGCAACTAAATACAACTTATCCCACTTCATCCATCTCATTATTAAATTGAGCAACAATTGCGTCTTGCCGGATCCAGATGGCCCGATTATAAACATCCGGATAGAGTTTGGTAGCGCTGCATGATGCTTAACTGGTTCTCTTGCTTTAGTCGCTGAAAAATCAATTATATCCATATCTCTATACATAAATTATGGATCTATATTGTGTGAAGTGTAAAATGCGTACTGGCACAGATGACTTGACGACGATTACAACAAAAAATAACCGATCAGCGCTTTCTGGTAAATGCGTACAATGTGGTACAAAGAAATTTAGATTTGTGTCTATGAGATCTGCAGGAAATGCTATCATTTTTGATGGTTTAAACAAAAATGAGGAGGTCATATCGCAGCCAAGCTAACTAAACTCCCTGGAACCCCATGGGCAAAGTATCCAGGAGAAAAACACCTTCCAGGGTATAGTTATTGTGGACCGGGAACAAGACTTGATATCAGACTCAATAATCATAACCAACCCAAACCCGGTGAAGAACCAATAAACGCCATTGATAAGGCGTGTCACGCTCATGATGTTGCATATAAGAGCAGTGATTTGCAACACAGGCATCTATCAGATGTGAAATTAATTCATGCATTAAATGCTATTCCTGATAAATCCTTCAAAGAAAAATTAGCTTCATTTTTGATAAAATCGGCTATGAAAAGCAAATTGATGTTAGGTGCTGGTAATTGATAACAACATGGAATCTATTTATTATTCTCCAAAAGAATACTGGCAGAGTAGCGCTGCAATCAAAAAACTCGCTAGCGCTGCAAAAGTGAAAATAGCTACTGCGGATAATTGGTTATCCAAATAAGCTATATGGCAAATTTATCTACCAGCGCCTAAACAGATTAATTACTCGCATTTTGATGTGACTGTCATTAATGAAGTTCATCAAGCTGATATACTATTTCTGCCACATGATCGTGGTTGCAAATACGCGTTAACCGTAGTTGATGTTGCAAGTCGATACAAAGAAGCAGAGCCGCTCAAAAACAAAATCATCAACTGAAGTCGATTCTGCATTTGAAAGGATTTATCGACGAGGTCCTCTGCGTTGGCCAAATCTGTTACAAGTTGAGCCTGGCAAGGAATTTCAGGGTGTGGTTGCATCTACAATGAAACATCACAATGTCACCATCAGACGAGGGCATACTGCGTTACATCGCGATCAGGCAATTGTAGAACGATTTAATCGGACTCTTGCTGAGCGGTTATTTGGATATCAATACGCAAAAGAATTCATTCAAGAAGAAAGATCCCGGAAATGGGTTAAAAGATTACCAGCTGTGATTACCGCACTGAATAATGAGATTACTAGAACAATTCACATGAAACCTATCAACGCGATTAAAAAGAAGTCTATACCTAAAATGGAAATTCAAGGGATTTCACAAGAGGATTCTAGCATTTCTCAGCCCATTCTTGGTAGTAATGTCACTGTTAGGTATTTATACGAACCAGGAGAGCTGGAAGGTGGCACAAAAAGGGCTACTGATCCTATTTGGAGTGTTACCGCGCATAAAATATCCGGCATAACACGATCAACTGGTAGACCAGCAATCTATAGACTGGATTCAACTGCCCCTCGACGAGGATTTACTCGACAACAACTGCAAGTAATACCCGAGGATACTCAATTACCACCACGGGTTCTTAACTAGCACCCCCCAGAGGCATTGTGCTGGCACCCCGGCGCCTGTTGCACTCAAGACATGTTAGCATCACATTATCTCTTGTATGACCAATACTGCTATTTTTTCTATCCACGGTAAATTGTCGAGAATCCCTATCTGACCAACACCAATTCATTACACAATTGCAACTCGCGCAATGATTATTCTGTTGCTGTTTCAACGTCATTATTAATTCAACATCAATATCAAATTCTCTATTATTTTTTTATCCTGCTGTTTATAACCAGAAAGTTTTTTTCTGATTATGTCCTTAGTGATGAAATCACCAGTGATGAAATCACCAGTGACAGTATCACTTATTGCATTGTCATTAGGATTTTCAAGGACAATTCTTCTAAGCTGATTTATTTTTCGTACTCTGGATACTGCGAGATTGACTAAATTCGACCATTCGATGCGATTATCTACCATCCAAACAATTGTGTCTGTGATAGTCAATCCCTGTGAAGAATGTATCGTCGCTGCGTATCCTAGCGTCCATGGGGATTTATTAGCACGCAATGCATCTTCAACGACGCTGATATCAACCAGCACAATATCATTTAATACGACAATTTGTTTTTCACGCTGTCCTGGAATATCAACTTCGATATTCTGTTTTCGTGTATCCGAAGGCCTATAACATAACGGTACTGGAAGCGTTGCAAATTTTTCTTTATGCGTTTCAAATAACTTCATCTGAAGTGTGTCTCTGACTATTTTTCTACTTGCAATAATCAAATCGTTTGGTCTCCACGTTTCCCAAAAATCATTCATGGGAGTCTCTGAAATCACCTCACGGGCTATTTCACACTGGATTCTATCCGGTTGTAATCTAATTAGCGCTTTGAATTCTCGTAATTTTTCATCAAGTGATCTATAATCAGTGTTAATTTCTTCATAATAGTCTACAAAACCCTTTAGCCACTCATGTGGGGATGCACCGACAAAAGGTGGTGGTTGGCCGTGATCACAGCACATGACGACTTTTGTGTTTTTGTTTAACAACCACTCGAGAAATGTTTGTAATACATCTAATGACACTGTGCATATTTCATCCCAAATTATAATTTCAGGAATGAATTTATCACCCATACGCTCAGGAGTCCATTTGTCACTCTTCCATCGAAAAAAACTGTGATAAGTACAGGCATTTACCCCTCGTTGTATCATTTCTCTGGCGAGTCTGTGAGTTGGTGTTAGTACAATCATGGTTGACCGACGAAATAATTCGATTGCACAAGTTGTCATTCCTGACCCACCACAACCGTTTAAATAAACTGTCTTATATCTACATACTGGATCAGATACCGGTGGTGCATTAGAAAATTCTGATTGAATTTCAATACGGTTATATGAAAGATATTTATCATCCATGGTAATGTCTGCGGATTCACAATACTCGTGTAGTGTTTCCTTTTTAAATCGCTAACGCCCCCAAGTTTCCTCGGGATCTGTGAATGCCGCTACAGCTGATTTGTATTTACTGTGTGTATACATCGAATCAGTGGCTACTCTAACCGCGGCATTAGGAAATCTATTTATCATCGAAAATAGATTAATAGAAGCATATTCTAGCATAGAACTTCTCAAATGTGTGTACTGGGAATTATATCCATCACAGTAGGTAACAACCGTACCTAATTTCTCACCATTGGATAGAAAAGAATCCTTACGGGATACAAGTTTTCCATGTTTCGTTAAATCCGTTACAATAAAATCGTATTCAGCGACGTCTATGATCAACCGCGAAGAATATTTTGCATTGTCGTATCTTCCACCCTGGGTAAATTTACCGATTATTCTTCGTCCAAAATCTTTTGCTTGTTCTTTTTTAATTTCAAATAACTCCTTAGACCAATTCATGATTTGTTCTTCATTGAAATCAGGAAATTGTTTTCGCTGTTCGCTAATTATACGATCTAAATCGGGTTGTGGTAACCAGACTAATTTCTGTGCTCGATCGGATATAATTGCTTCACTGACAATTAACGATTGTAACATCTCACAATCCATCATATATCTCAATAGCACTATTGGCATCCAGTGTTTCACAGACATATGTCTACCAAGCCAAAGATAACTACACGAATGTAACCCTGTAGCTAATTTGAAAGAGTTCAAAATGATATCACACGAGTGAATCCAGTTAAATCAAAATCAGGCAATGGACCATTAATCGCAACACGAGTCTTTTCATGCGTGGGGTGTCCAAATCGTTTAAAATAATCAGCGCATTCTCCATACCCGAGAAAACTTCCAGGATAACACGCGGATATAACAATTGAAATCATACCATCACGTGAGTATTTTGTATTCCACAGCCCTCCATGACCAAATTTGACGCAGCTCGATTTAACGTCCTCGAGAAAATCACTTCGTGTTGGACGTCATGAGTTTTTTTCTCTTGCAAAGTGAGCTACCACTGATGGAATAGTAAAACTATCCGTCAATAGTTTTTCATGGAAACTCTCCGGTGAAAAATCATTAGCAATATTTCTCATTCTAGTATCTAACTCTTCAACGCGATATAATTCTCCATTTGGTCTTACAAATTGATCGAATCCTGATACGGAACCAGCACTACTAAGTAACCACACTGACACAGGATCATCTTTACACAACGCATGAATAGTATCGAATAATTTCTCTTCATAGAAAACATCCCCGAGGAATTCTTCGGGGATATATCTCACGATTCGTTCTCGTGGAAATATCGTTACTGCAGGTGTCCACGCGTGTTCGTTATGATCAATAAGTTGTATTGGCGCTACTTGTAATTTATATTTCGGTTCGTGTAATACTTTCCCGGTTATTGTCGTTACTGATATTGGGAATTTTAATAATGTTTCTAATTTAGCTATATCAGAAATTTTTGCACCGTGCTGTTTCACTGTCAGTTCCCATTCGCTTATTTTCCTACGTCGCAGATCAGTTAGTTTATTTCCTCGGGATGCATTTGTCAAGTGTTCCATTACCCGTGTTGCTACACAATTTAGTGAACTAGAATATTTCATAGAAGCTAGTTTTGCAATATGGGGTTTATCATTTAGCGGGTATATTCCATAAACGATTGCTGTTACAGGATAAGATCTCTCGTAGTATGGTTTGTCGATTGCAGTTAGAATTCCTGGTTTGGAATCTCTACTCACAATGACAGTTTTTTTATCCCTAAGGATTGGTTCAAATTTATCCCTGATAATCCATTTGCCTTCGACTTCGATAATGAATTTTATTCTGAAAAAATACTTCTGTTGAAGATTACTTTGCAATGAAAATTCTTTGGATTTCCAACCCGCTGGCTCGCCAAGGTGTAAGATTATCTCAGCTGCTCTTTCATCGTTCATAGTGGCATCGATGTTGGGTACATTGACATCATCATCATCAATAATTCGAAATGTCGACCAACAGTATACTGCACCGTCTCGGTACAATTCATTAAAACACTCCCTGATTTTACCCAGTATAGTTCTATCACCGATTAGACGTTTTGGTGTATCAGAGACTCTATCGAAATTGAAATCAGCATTTTTCCAGGGCTTAATTTTCGATAATCTCTTGAACTCCTTATCGAGATTGAAATCAGGATTTTTCCAAGGCTTAATTTTCGATAATCTCTTGAACTCCTTCAGTATAATTCTATCACCGATTAGACGTTTTGGTGTATCAGAGACTCTATCGAGATTGAATTTAACATTTTTCCAAGGCTTAATTTTCAATAATCTCTTGAACTCCTCCATACTATAATTAAAACAAGCATTTAAATGAAAGATTTATGTATAATGAACCACTGCAAATGGCTTATGATTGGATCAACGACTCCGTGTAACAAATCATGCAGAAATGAATTCTGTGGGTATCATATGCAAAGTTTTTGACGTGGAAGCCTTGGTCCGTTACCTTGTATACGATGTGGGGTTGGGGTCAGGGAAAAATCGCAATTATGTCTAAATTGCGGTGGCAAACGATACAGGGAGTTGAAGCGTTATTATGATAAAAGAATCAAAAATGGATTTTCAATCAAAAATTCTGACCCTGACCTTGACACTGTCCCTGACAAAGTCAGTATCAAGGACAAAATCATAAGAACTCCTCAAGACTACATTGAAAGATTCATTATTAGACCAAACACTGAATTAGACAAACAATAGTATAGTATATAAATGAACCAAGAATTCAGACCACACCCTGTGATTACAAATTATGAAGCATCCAGTGATGGTATTATGAGACACTGTAGACTGAAGAAACCGGTTGGGTGGGATAATGGTATGGGGTATTTGATGTTTACTGTTGGGGGAAAGAAGAAATATTACTGCCATCGTTTCGTGTATGAATGTCATAATGGATTGATCAAAGATAGTTTTGTTATTGATCATAAAGATTCCAATCCAAAGAATAATTCTTTATCAAATCTAGAAGCTGTTACACAAAGTGAGAATACCAAACGAGGAAAGACTGGGAAATACTCGAAAAAAGCGAAACCCGTAAAATCTTTGAATACAACAACTGACGAAGAAAAAATATTTTCATCTATGAATGAAGCCGGTAGGCATTTCGATATTTGTAGACCCTCAGTACGATATGTTGCAGAGGGAATAACCAAGACGGCGATTTTAAAAAAGACCGAACAGAAAATTCAATTTATTTATGTCTGATGCGTCATATTTTTCATTTAGAAATATGTAATCACCATAGAATATGAATTCTGAAAAAATGAATAGCATTATTGATGAAATTTCAAAATTGAAAAGTCAGGATATCAAACTATCAGATGGGTTAAATCCTGGTCAAATCATGTCAGATATTCAGGATATAGAATACGGAGTTAACGCTAACAAGTATATGCTGCCCAAGAAATATGCGTTAATCCAAAAAATTCAGAATTCTATTCGGGACTCTCTTTCATTTTCCAGTGACGTAAGTGCGTTTGTGCCGTTATTTACTATCGTAGAGGGAATACGAAAAGAATTAGGTAACGAATACGAATTGAAAAAGGATATCAATTCTAAAGTTAGAAACATAAGAGCGTTAATTCAAGAAAATGAACGATTTTGATTGTGACAGACCCTCAGAGAGATTTTCATTTTTTTTAGCATTTTTTGATTGAAATGTCAAAATCAGTGAATAAAAAATATTTCACACACACTGAATAAAAAATAAAATTTCTGTTTATAAAAAATAAAATCAATCCAACAATTATCAATCGAAAGTGCTACGGGAAAATTGTTTTACAATTGAAAAATTGTTTACGATTTCAAATAATGGTCAATGAAGCATTAACGACCCGATTGGCTCGTGAACGACTAGATGCAATCAAGAAATTTATACCAATTCGAGACTCTGTAAGGAATAAACTGCAACAACGACAGAGTTTACAAACTGATTTTACTGTAGGATCTGAAGAATTGTTTAAACCAGTAACCACAGCAACGAAAGGGGTAGAGCGTGCTATACTGGGAGATGTTCCCGAGACGGGGAAATTTGTTATCGGTGAACTTGAAAAAATAGCAGCGAAAACTGAACAAACAAAACAGGCTGTACAAAAAATAGAATCAAAAAGAACAGTAGATGACCTACGCGTGAGATTTAACGAGGAAGGGTTAGCAGCAATTGATGGGACTGATCCAACAGAAATTCCTGCGCTTGTTGTTACGACTTATGAAAACAGAAAACAAATGTTGAAACCAGAACATCATAAATATGTTAGAAGTATAACTCACTGGGCTGATATATTCTACAAAATCAAAACTAAAACAAGTCAAATTAAGACAGATAGTGCATCATACATTGAATATATCAATGCGGTGGGTATAGTGTATAAACAATACGAAAAACTAAAACAACAAAAAAAAAAACGCCAAAATTGCAAGGAAAGCGACAGAAACCTGCAAAGAAAGTATTCTACTCTCCTAAAAAACAACAACTACCACCTGATGATGATGATGATGATGATGATGATGATACTCTTGATTATTTACAACCCACGGATGAAGAAAAACTGGATGAAGCAATGGGTTATAGCGGAAGCGGATTGCAAGATTCCAGTGGGACCTGTCCTGGTAGTGTTCTCAGTGATATATCACAATTAGAAGTTCTCATCGGAGGAAAACGAGCTGGAAATAACTCACCGGAAATAATTAATGAAGCAGCTGATATCTGTAGACGATTATTTCAAGGCGGTATCATGGATATCAGCACATATCGAGATTTCATTGGCGAGTTAGTGGAAAGTGGGTATCACAGTGATTAATCACAGTGACTGAAAATCACTTGGATTTTTCATCACCGGGACTGAATTTACAATTGACAAATTGTTTTACAATTGAAAAATTGTTTCTGATTTCAAATAATGATCATACACTACAATCATGATAAACCAACCCCGTCTATGTAGTTAATTCACGGTTTCCAGTTTATAGAGCATACTATGGTGATGGTTTAGGTAATACCATTGCTGGGTTATTTGCAAGAATGGCTCCAAAAGTGATGCCGTTAGCTAAACAATTATCAATGAAAGCAATTGATGTTATTCGTGATAAGGGTATTAGTGCTGTTGGAGATCTTGCCGGAAAAGCGTTTTCAGCCGCGAAGAATAAAATAACATCATTGGTGCGACGACGAAAGAAACCGTTACCGTCTACAGCGGAAATGCCTGCAAGCGTTAGTAAAATTATAAATAACGCAGCAGGAAGCGGCTTTAAAAAACTACGACGATGAAATCCTACGGATTTTCACGCTAGCGTTTTTCACGATGAGAATCGTTTACGATTTCACGATTTAGACTCTGATAAATAGAATAAATGTTCAAAAAGTCATCTGATCCAGCGTTTGATATAGACGCCCCAGTTGGCAAGGATGATTCTGTACGCGATTATCAATATTACGCCTATCATGCAATAAACTCAAATAGTCGATCAAGAATTGAACTTCAAGTCCATGATACCAGTAAGTACTTTCTACCCGCTGAAGCGTTTATCGAAGTAGAAGGAGAACTTGTTACAGCTGCTGATACTACTGATGTACCAGCACCGTATCCAGCTGGTACTCAAGTCGTTTTTGTCAATAATGGTATTATGGCGTTATTTGAGAGTGCAAGATACCTCATTGATGGAAAAGAAATCGAGTCGATAGATCGCAATGTTGATGTGGCTACAACAATAATCGGGTTAGCGAGATATTCCGATGATTATACAAGATCGGCGGGACCTTCTATGATGTTTGCAAAAGATGTTAAAAATACCGCTGGAGGGAATCAATTTGTTGTAAGACGACAACATAATAATGCTGGTAATGCTAATGTTGATGTCGAGAATATGATTATAAACAACGATGTTAATTTCAATCTAGGGGCTGCAACACGTGTTTTAATGTTGGAAGGGCGGCGTAAATCATTTTCATGCGCGATTCCACTGCATCATATATTTGGATTCTGTAGAAACGTCCGAATAGTTATCTACGGGGCGAAGCACACAGTATCGCTTGTACGAAAGAGTGATGATAATGACGCAATTTGGAGGATTCCAGCAGACAATACAAATCCCAATGCTGATGCCGGTAAAGTCAATTTAACAAAAATATCATTGTGGATGCCAGTGTTGACTCCATCAATCACCGCAGAAGGACGATTACTATCATTTACGGACCAAGGATTAAAATCATTATTAAGTTGGTTAACGGTGAGTACAGATGCTAAACAATCAAATCTGAACGGGTTATTTACTTGGAACCTAGCATCAAAACAAGGTGTTGCTGCGCCACGTCATATATTTATTGCGTTACAGGATAACACACGAGTTGGCGATCAACGTTTCAGTCATATGATATTTGATCCATTAGGTGTTAAAGACGTCTCACTGAGAATAAACGGCCAGCAGGAACCATCCGAAGATGTACAACTTGAATTACAGTCAAAATCATATTGCTCGCGTGTATCATAGGTTGTTGTCGTTGATGGCACGCGATCAAAATGTTGATACTGGTTTACAAATATCACAATACGACTTTAAGAGTTTATACCCGATTTATTACTTTTCACTGGAACATCTTGATTTAACAAGACAGTCTGTAAATGATATACATTTTAGAGCTAATGTGCTTCGTGGTGCTGATATTGCTAATTATAGAGCAGTTGCTGTCATTCTCAGCGACAAATCAATGCTACTCGAAGGTGTTGGAGGAAGAATGAGAGTGGTAGATGCGCCAGTGGAAAATCTTTGATTTTCAAAAACATGTAATTGAAATCGTAAACGATTTTCTCGATTTAGAATTAATCTGTTATTATATAATGTCGTATAGTAATATCAATGTGTCGTTGACACCTGGTCAATTAAAAAAATTGCAATCCAAATCAGTTAAGCAATGTGGAACCACAATCACGCTGAAACCCAATCAAATGACTAGCGGTGCAAATAAATTATCGCTGACAACTCTTCAAGTAAAACATTTCAATGATGCACTTGTAGCAAAAAAGGGTGTCCAGATTACACTTTCTGCGGCTGCTATCAAAAATATGATGAAAACAGGCTGTATATTCCCGTTGTTTGCTGCGATTCCAGGATTAATTGCAGCGTCCGCACCAACAGTTGCAAAAGCAGTCGCATTGGGGGCAGCTGGAGCCTTGGGAACAAAAGCGGTACAGAGCATTGCTGAATCATATGAACCTAAGAAAGGACGAGGGTATAAAAAAGGGAAAGGGTCTAAGACTACCAGGAACCCCGTATTCGTGGTACAGCGGAAAGGGTCTAAGACTACCAGGAACCCCGTATTCGTGGTACAGCGGAAAAGGTCTAAGACTAGGACCGGTTTATTAACTCAAAAATCTTTGATTGAAGAGTCTTTGACTCCAATGTCCAATTTTGATTTACTCGATGCTGCTAAAAAACTCGCGATTAAAAACTTCAGAGGTGTCTTTATGAAAGATCAGTTGCCGACCACACCAAACAGCGTTGAAACAGGTGTCATTAATCTCGATAACTGCACCGGACCTGGAACTCACTGGGTTGCATACGCTATTGATCCACGTGGGATTGTCTATTTTGATTCATATGGATTATCCCCGCCAAAAAAGTTTATGCGTTATATAAAAACTTTTCCAATGAAGACTTGGTATTCTACGCTACCAACACAACAAATGAATGATCCACCAATATGCGGCAGCGAAGTATTAAATATCATTAACGCTCTTTCTAACTCCTTGGGTAACCAAAGGGGAAAACCACCACACATTGTCGTAAATGAATACACCAGCAATCGCTTTTTAGAGAGAGAAAGAGTTTTACAATAACATGATTGATATTTGGGGGGAAACCTCTGAAACCTAAACCCGATGACACTGCAACGGGTGATATAAAAAAAACTAATCGAAGATGAAATCGCTGAGACGTTAAATTTAACAAGTGTTGACCCGAACGAAATAGTTGTATTTCAAGATCTCCAGGGTAAATTGAAAACCAGTAATATATCCGCGGACGACATTTTGATACGGCAACACGACGCCGCTGAAAACTCTATTGCGCTGTATTCCAGCGGCGGACGACTTAAACCAGGCGCACTTGTGTCTACGATCACCGACGCAATTGCCGCCCACGACCGTAATCTGGATGATCATATACGAGGTTATAATAGTTTTCGCAAAAATGTCATACATAAATTCTTTGGAACCCCGCTTGTGGTTGGCATGACTCTCGCTGAAATTAAAAACTTTCTTGATATTTCTAAACTAATAGAAAAGGTAAGGATTCCGCACAAGGGCATTAAAAATATCGTGTATACGATCAATCATGGAATCATGGATTGGATCGGAGAAGATACAAGCATTATCGTCGATCTCTTGTGGGGTGGGGAAGCGAAGGTTGATGTTATCTATAGGTTAATGTGGGCCTCTATTCATCAATTTAATTCGATCATGGACAATAGAACCTACTCTGGTGGCGTCGCGACGTTAATTATCGAGACTGGCAAAACACCAAGCTTTCACTTCGTCGCGATTGATAGCTCCACCATTAGATCAAAAATAGCCTGGTGTATAGAACTTGTAGATAATTTTTCCGGCTGAAGCTACTACCAATTCCCGCTAACGATGGCGAATAATTGAAAACACTAGTGGGTTTAAAATAACAATGACATCATTGACGAAGTCAACGAAATCAATTGAACTGATAATAATCCCGTTGACAGAGTCAATGGAATCACAATCGCATCGATATCGATATGATACCGTAAAAGAATTTTCCGCGAATTTGAAATCACTTTCTGAGCATTATCGTGAAAAAATGAAAAAATACCGACGAAGAATCACCGCAATTGATATTACTGTGTACTCGGCGTCAGGCGCTCTCGCTGGCGCCGGAATAATACTTTCATCGGTTACAATGATTGCCCCGGTCGTAGTTCCAATTTGCATTTCTGCTGTGGCTACAATCGCAGGTATATCAACCGGGATCATAAAAAAGATATCATCATGCAGCCAGAGTAAACTGCAAGATTATTTAATTCAATTTCATATTGTATCAACCGCATACTCGCAATTATCCTCGATGATATCGTCGTCACTCGATAATACAATTATATCAGATAGTGAGTTCTCAGCGATGGCCAGTATGTATGATTCCGCGATATCGAAATTAGAACGACATCAACAGTATAATAATAATGACAACACCGATGGAATTAGAGAACACGAACGGGAAAACCAGAATGATCTCAATAACCTCAACGATATCAGATAGTGATTTCTCAGTGATGGTCAGTATTTACTATTCCGATATATCAAAATTAGAGTGACAAGATGAGTATAGCAACGATGAATAATGATATTTCACTGTTGTTAATATCTCTTAAATCTGGCTATCTCACCCGAGAGGAATTTATCAACGTCGTAGAAACATGCAATAAAATTATCGACGATATGGAAACATTTAATTTGAAAATTATTCAGGATATATTAGATGACGATAATCCCCTATCGAGAACAAGGTTTGCAACAACCCTTAATATCCCCGTCAAAAGATATTCCAACAGTCAAACTACCAGGATATAACGTACCAGAACTAAAAAAACTTCTCAGTGATGACATCGATGTTGGTTTCAAAATAATTCATGATGCATGGAAAAAAAACAGCATCACCGGAAATAAAAATCCTCAAACATAATAATGACCCAGACGGTGGCGGCAGACATATCGCTCCGTTCAACGTGAATATATCCTCAGTGATTGCGCTCAATTTAGTATGCGATGTTATCGAAGGAAGCTATCAAATTAATCTCGAACGATCAAATCAAGTTCAGCAAGGATATATTCTTTATTCGTTTGCACCAATAGTCCCTCCAGGATTTTTAATAATTGAGTCTCCGGTTAATCCAGTGTATATGCGGTGTCATAATGATTCATTAACCAGAATTAATTTCAAACTCACAGACCAGTCAAATAATTTGATTGATCTGCAGGATGAGGTGTTAGCGATTAGTCTGTTTGTGAAGTCCTAGGACTCGATCAAATATTCGGTTGAACTCGTAAAAAAAATTATTAACCCATAGCAGCAGAGAGGGTGATGACAACGACGTTGTGACCAAAATTGATTGAAAAAACGTAGTCTCCATTTGGTAAACGGAGACTTATTTTTGGGGGGTTAAAATATGAGATTTCGAAGGAAGGCTCTATTTTTTGTTTTAAGGTTTCAATCGACTTTTTGTCTGAAAAGGTTTTGAGGTTCACCCTCTCTGCTTACACATACACTATTACTCATATAGTAATCATATTTAGTTTTACATGATATACAGACACTATTACTCATATACTAATCATATTTAGTTTTACATGATATACATACACTGTTACTCATATAGTAATCATATTTAGTTTTACATGATACACATACACTATTACTCATATAGTAATCATATTTAGTTTTACATGATATACATACTGTACACTATTACTCGTATATTAATCATATTTAGTTTTACATGATATACACACACTATTACTCATATAGTAATCATATCATATTTAGTTTTACATGATATACATACACTATTACTCATATAGTAATCATATTTAGTTTTACATGATACACATACACTATTACTCATATAGTAATCATATTTAGTTTTACATGATACACATGCACTATTAATCATATAGTAATCATATTTAGTTTTACATGATACATGTCAGACAATATTATACATATAGTAATCACCTTTGGTTTTACATGGTACACATACATGTATGATGTTCACAATGCAGATAGAGCAATTATTGTTTTAAGGGAGCTTTCAGCTAGAAAAAAAGTGAAGGTGCTTTTAGTGACACTTGTATTAAACAATGAAGATTCATGATGATCCTGAACATCAACAGAAGAAAACAATTTGAATTAGTTTGATCATATTACAGTCTCTTTATTGTACAGATTTATAAACCAGACAAACGTATGTGATGGCCATACATCCATAATCCAGTGTCGGGCATCCATTGTCTGTTGTCAGTTAGCACAAGATTGTTGTTGTTACTCGTCCTAAAATTCTGTTGATGTCCAGTTTCAAAATGAACATGGTGCTTTATAAATGGATGGCAATAGCTGTATGGGTTTTTCATTGAAAGACGAATATTATGGGGTCTTAATTTAACTATAATATATATAGTATATGTAGCTGGTTCTTAATTAAAGGGGTACCAATCATAAAGGTATATTTTTGAAGATATTAACTCCACCATAAGAAGTGATTGTTTTCAATATTCAGTTTTAATAAGAATACAGGGTCGATGATATTGGACATCGAACGAATATATATGTTTAAAGTGACACGTCCCGAAGGCTCTTGCCACTGTTTTATCCGTCAAAGGACGGTTATTTAATTTTATCCTGAAGGTGGGAATGGAGCCACCACCCTGCAGGCATTTACGTGTTCATGGAACACTATTTAATTAGGCCGTCACATCTGTATAGCTAGTGAGCTATCTCTGTGTGATTGTAGGGCCTGTAAAGGTATATGAGAGGGAATAGTTCCAGCACACACTCATATTTTGCCATCCGAGATAGTTGGTTATTTGAGGACGTGCTAAGCACGTGTAGTTGCTGCAAGCGCGGTAGTCTAGGCGGGGTGCCAGGCATGGTTGGTATTTGACCCTAGTCCCTATATTTATACCCTGTGCTGTTCTATAGGTAAAAATATGACTTAAGTATTACAGTGCTTTTTGTGCTGTATTTGCTATTGGTGTTCTGTGTATTTTTAATGTTTATTTGTTTTTCCTAGTTGTATTTTTCTTGCAACATTGTGTTGCTGGGCCTGATGACCTTGGGCATTGGGTCACCTTATAGTTACTATTTGGGGTCCTATTTAATCCTATATTCTGTAAGTTATGTTATATTTGCAGCCTTGTGCTGCTGGCCCTGATAGTCGTGGTGTTGGACTACCTTATACAATTAATTTGGTGGGATATCTTACTCCTATTGTCCTAAAAAATTATTGTTTTGTTTTTGCAACCTTGTGTCGCTGGACCTGATAGTCTTTGGATTTTTAGACTACCTTATAAATACTATTTTGGGGTCCTATCTTAATTGTCTATCTTATTTATGTGCATTGTTCTTGGTGCACAGGTTGGTACTATATACTTTTAATTAATCCTGTAGTCATGGTTTTGCACTGTAAACTTGTTTACATTCCTATGTTGGAGTGATAGAAGAAAGAAGAAGGTGAGGGTGTATGAGAGCATGTTTTTCCTACTTCCTATATTTTATTTATTTTTATATGGTCCCTTATAATTAACCTCATTTTGGTGATGTTTTTTATCTTTTTTCCTTATTTAGTGTGGCCCTATATATTTATTAGTTTGGTCCTTTGTTTTAGGTCAGGTGTGTGGTTCGGCCACTAGGTGATGGCAATGGGTCCCTGCCGAAAATGTTCGGGGCCGTTAAGCGACACGTCAAGGATTATCCACTTCCACACCCAGGAACCTCCCCACGGTCCGATCCGTGAGACGCGGCGGCCAGGCAATAACAAGGGACCTCTGCCGAAAGTATTCGGGGCCGTTAAGCGACACGTCAAAGGTATCCCTTGTTACACCCAGTTTTCGCACCCCGGGTCTAACCGTTTCTTGTTTTCCTTTCCTTAAAGGACAGATTTTATTTATCATATATATATTAGTTTGATCCTTTGTTTCAGGTCAGGTGTGTGGGTCGGCCACTAGGTGGTGGCAATGGGTCCCTGCCGAAAATGTTCGGGGCCGTTAAGCGACACGTCAAGGATTATCCATTTCCACACCCAGGAGCCTCCCCTCGGTCCGATCCGTGAGGCGCAGCGGCCAGGCAATAACAAGGGACCTCTGCCGAAAGTATTCGGGGCCGTTAAGCGACACGTCAAAGGTATCCCTTGTTACACCCAGTTTTCGCACCCCGGGTCTAACCGTTTCTTGTTTTCCGTTCCTCAAAGGATAGATTTTATTTATCATATGTGATCACACTGTTTGCACCCTATTGGAATTACGTTTAGATTTTGTCTATTTTCCCTATATTTTTCAGGTATTCTATCATATTTTTGTATGTGCCTTCAATGTTGGTGTTGTTAGTTTGTATAATTTCTGGGTATGTATAAGGGGCTTTTATATTGAGTTGTTGAGATCTAAATTTGTCCCTTTCATCTTTTGTTTTAGTACAATTGTTGAAGATATGATTGAGATCTTCGGGGATGTTACAATTGTAGCAATTTATGTTATGAGGAAAGGGTCCTATGTACTTCCCATAGCTGTTTGCCAGCCTGGTTTTTCCTAGTATGATCCTATTAATAATTGTTTGTTCTTTTGATGGGCCTCTATGCGGCTTCCTATTTCTATTTACTTCCCTGATAGTGGAGTACAACACTCTCCCTTTGGTACTTCTATCCCAATCATTTTGCCATATATTATTTATTTGGGTGTTTATGACGCTGTATAGCTCGTAGGTGCTATATGATATTGGCTCGTGATTTGGTTCATTTAGTTTTTCTTTGGCTAGTTTATCCGCCATTTCATTACCTTTGATTTCTATGTGGGATGGTATCCACATGAATTCTACTATCTTGTTATCGTTATAGAGCTGCCTTAGTTTGATATTTACTTGATCAAGAAATTCTTCTCTACATTTGGTGGTATTTGACTGTATTGAAGAGAGGACGTATATTGGACATGGTTTGAAACAGGGTAATACAACAATCCGCCCACATTTGACTCTCTCTCTCTTCCCAGATCCAAATTCTTCAGCTTTTCATGCCCTTACATTTACAGTCAACTGGTAACAATTCTTGAACAGTGCCTTTACACCTCCAGTTCTGATTTTGACGTTAATTCAGAGAAAGGGGGAACATATTGGAAATAAACATAATTGCCCCGATTACTATAAAGCAAAATAAAATATGATTTATGTGATTTTGATACAAATTATTTATTATTTTCCTATTTATAGCACAATTCATGTAATGATGTTATTCGGTTGTACTTGATTAGACAAGCCCAATATCTAATTGTGATTAATATTGTGATCGCAACAATCCACGATATGTGATGATAGACAAGGACAACTCAAGTAAGCATTACTATAGATATATAAAGATGTATTTTTCATTATTTAGCAGAATGTAATATTTACGTTTAATTACACAAATAATGTATTAGGTTTCAATGTGTGCGCAGTGCAGTTAATTAGACTTCAATTAAATGACTTTAAACAATTTGTATCAGTCATTATTATACCACCTCCATTCCGGAACAACCAATCTGTCCAATCAAATACACTTACGACGATATGACACATGTTATAACTAAATAATTCTTATCAAAATCATATCATTTTTTTTTGCGTTATTTTTTTATTCAAACAAGAAACAAATAATTTGTGTGTGAAAACTAATATATACAGAAAGAAAGTGTAAATACATGTGTATTTTGGTTGTTTAGTGTATTTCTGTGTTTCTAGTAACCCTGATTGCCCCTCTCAGATGAGTCAGTATATGATTCAGCAATATTTGCAACTTAGTGATGAATGTACCCAAGAAAATTCAAGCAGTCCTGAAGCTTCTTAAACAGCTGCAGTTTCTGATTCGTCCGCCATGTCTGGAGAAGATCTACGTCACACGTGTCTCTTGTCCAGCAGGCTTTGTGCATAAAAAACTAACAGTCCACAGCTGTGGAAAAATTTTAATCAACTAGACCCAGTTACCTGCTACTTTTAAAGTAATGAAGGGGAAATGTCATGTTTTTATGACTACTTAAAGATCAATAATGTCACACCACTCTTAGCCTCCATTTCACATCTGTTGACATCTTTATCTATTCAAAGGTTGAAACTAGTAATGATAATTTTAAAGAATATCGCTTCATGCTTTCTGACATGTTCCAACACCATGGACATCATGACATTAGTCATAACAAACAGATCACAGACTTTGCTGACCAATATTATAATGGGACCTCACTTATTGTCCTCTTCCCAAAAAGGAACCCATCATGGGTCATGACATGGTTCAGCTATGTTGAAACCTTCGTCCGTTGTCTCACTGAAGCAACAATGATACAAGATGTCCTTCCTGCTAGCCTCGGCTTTGGCATCCAGAGTAAGCGAATTTTATGCCTAGTCCATATTTCCAAACCAAATACACTTGTGTTCTGTAGTTTAAGGGCGCTATCAATTTCCGTCTACCAGTAACCAGAAAATAATTTAAAACACATATCATAGATCAGTTCTTCGAGATAGGCATTGCTATTGGATCTGGAGCATGCTGACAAAAAATGTATCGGGAGCACATGAAGTCCATCCAATCCAGATATCATACAATTTTCCTATCAATACAACCAGGGAATTAGAAACAACCCCACAGACTAATCATCCTGAGTTATCCAGTCAGCATACTCTGATCTCTCACAGGAACATGTATCTTTGCTGATGATTTCATCTTATGCAATACAATCTATTTATTCGATTTTTGCCTTGAAATGCAATGTCATATTAAATATGTGATGGAATGGGTCAGTTGTCATATCAAGTTCACTTTATCCTCCTTTTTTAGGGACAAAGTTGAATCTAGTTGGTCCTGTTTTGATGCCCAGACACCAGATCATGCCAATCCTGATGCAATTGTTCTCTTGGATCAGACCTTTTAATTAATATTTTGCTGTATTCATGCAATAATAGCTTTTATTGTTAATAATTTATCAAGTGCAAGAGTCCACATGGAAATTCATTACACATACATATACACTTATATTCAGTTGTGTCAGCTATCACTAAGAGAATACCTTTAAAAATGTATCTATTTTGTCTTTTCAGGTACTTTTATGTATTTCCTCTTCCATATATTCTTAACGTAAATGTGATTGCGTAACGTATTTGATAGGGATAGTATATAATATGTTAAGTTGTTTCACCAATTTCTTTACATAATTAAATTTACTATAAATCAAACTCACTCTCCCCACAATGCAAGTATCTTATCTCAGGCAGTGTTCAACTTTAAACTAACAATGACTTATATATGAAGCACAGCATACAAAGGCAAGGGGAAGTAATCTGTAATAGCTACCTTTCTCTGTCATTACAAATAAAAAGACTTTTCAAGAGTGTGGATTCTGGATGTAGCAGAATTAACCCTTACAATATTAATATGAATGATTATGTGATTTTGGAGAAACATAATTTTCTATAAGTCGTGTTTTAACAAACACCAAAATAATTCTTTATATCTGGTATTTGTTGGGTCAGATTGGTATAGTAGACGTTAGATATATTTTTATAATGATACCATCATTTTTCAATCTTTAATTTAAGACAATGTAGTTGCGCTCTTAAGAAGTCAGTCAGATAATGTTCATTGTCTATAGTGGCTAAAGAGATACAATATGGAATGACAATACCTGTTGTATTAGATGCACTTCAAGATTGTGTATTTGGTTTCCACGTTTCTTGTTCTTTTCTCTGTGGACTTTCCTCTGCTCAGCTAATTGTAACTGTTGTTTTTCCTTTCTCTCAAGTCCTTGCTTGAGCTCATGCCTTCAGCTAGATGTATCCTGTGCATGTGATATGAAGCTGTCCATATCAGTGTCGAAATACCTGAGGTCTCTCTTGCACACATCTATTAAGAACAGGTGTGGTTAGCAAGGTAGACTTTATCCGCATAGAGGATGTTTTGGTATACCTCTCTAATACATTCAGTGTACATTTCCAATCCATAAAAGACAATGTTCTATTATTAGGGTGACCCTGCTGGGTATATTTGCTAGCTCTGAAACCTCTGTGTTGGTAACTATTATTTCAGAAATTGCTGAGGATGCATTGATGGCAGAGTCTTCGAAATATGTTTAGCCTCTTTTCATTGTGCGAGGATTAAAGGTCTCCATGACTCGGTGCTATAGAGTGTGCTGATAATGCAGGCTAGGTAGACTTTTATTTTGGTGTGTTCAGTCATCTTGTTGTTACTGTAAACTCTCTTGCTTAGACTTGACCTTGTGGAAGCAGCCTTTCCAATGCAGAAAATGAATTCCGTGTCGGGAGATCGGTTATCAATGATTGTAGACCCAAGATATGTGAATTTGCTTCATTAATTATTTCCGGAGAGTTACTTCAAGCTCGTTTACAGTTCTATGAGAATTTATAATCGTGCTATATCGGAGAGAATATTATTAGGACAGGCAACAAGACCACTCCCCCAAGCACCGCTTGCAGTTCTACTCGGAGAAATACCTTTTCCTGTATGTGAACCAGACACATCGTAAGATTCTTTCTCTTTTCTAGACGATCTTGATTGTTTCTGTTGCGATTGAGGATATGCTTCATATGGCGGTGGAGGAGGAGGTTTAGGTTGCGGACCGCGTTGAATCTCAATCTGAATATCTATGTCAAAATCTTTATTTTATTTATGTATGACATATATATTGTATCTTTAGTTGAAACTTGATCTTTGTCATATTGTATGCAATATATCCAATTATACCATATCTTTCTATCTACAGATTTATTAACTTCGGGTTTTAAGTATTTTTCTTTGACTAAAATATGCAAATGCAAAACCAGCTAGATCAGTCGGATCACCTTTTTTAATCTCTATAATCTCATCAACAGTAAAGTTTTTAGATGTGTAACTTCTTCAGATACTTTTTCTTTAGGTGTTTCTTCTCGGGTAGGGTCATTAGTGACTGCCTGTGGTTCTGGTTGTGTGGCAGCTATATCAGTTGGAAGATCTTGAAAAAGTTTTGTTTGTTTTGTTCTTTTTGTTATTTTTTCAAGTTTAGGAAGAAAACCTTTGTATAATCTTTGTCACAGAATTAGGGGAAAATTGAATTTATTTCTTCTTAAATACAAACTAATTTCACCATTTTTTTTTTGTTTCGTCGTACATGCGTTACCTGGGGTGAATAAGTGTTTTTCAAGGTAAGCGACGGTTAGCGATTTACATGTACCTGACTAGAAATCACTTGAAGTCAGGAACATTATATTCACGGGGTGCACCAGAATTTTGCCGTGAATTCTGCTCACCTATTTGGGGACATATAAGGCAGAATATTTCTAAAAAAGATTACGAGTCAAAATGTATCTTGTCAAAGGAGAGATAGCTCGTCATTCTTTCTCCAGACAAAGGGTTGAGTGTTAAATGTATATTTCGTTTTATTGTGAATTTTATTCAGTTTATCATTTCATGTAATGATGCCTTTATTACAATGCAGATGATGCCTTTATTACAATGCAGATTTAAACCGTTGAATATTTGGAATTACTAGTCACTATTAGACTTTAAATGCAATAGCGTAATCTAAATTTTAGATTGTTTTAGAAACAACTATTATTAGTTTGGTTTCTTTATTGTAGCTGAATGTGGCTGAATGGGATTGATTGTGCCGTGATTGTGCTCTTTAATTTGCCATTTGATTGTGCGATCAAATTGAAGTGTCTGACTGTCTGCCTGTCAGACTGTCTGTCCGTCTACATTTGAAACTGGCGTAAACAGGAGGTCTTGATGTCCGATGATATATGTCGTGACGTGTAAATATCCGGAAATCTAGAAGTCTAAATGTCCGAGTGTCGGAGCTGTCTAGAGGTGTAAACGTTCGGGGTAGCATCTAGGTGTTTGGGACCGGTGGTTCTAGTAGGTGCTGTATGCTGTCTGTACGTATAACTGTAGTGGATCCGTGAAGGTCAAGTGGCCGATAAAAGTATTGGCTCCAACCCTAGGTATTCGGAGAAGCTGTGCGGCGATTCAACAGTTGGTGAATCGTACTGTTGTACAGGGTCGAGACGCATGTGTGTGTTTCAATTGTAGTTGCAATTGAATACATTGTTATATTTACACGTAGTTACTTTGAATCACAGTAGTATTTCAAGGGATTACATGAATCTCAATAACAGTTAGTAACTTGATTAAATACATGTAGATGTTTGTACTTGTTGTCGCAATCCATACGTGCGATAATATAATTTGATGTTTGTATTTGTTATCGCAATTTATACGTGCGATAATATAACTTTTGTAAGGGTTCCATCTTATTTGAAACATTTGTGTAGTCCAGGAGGTTCCTTGGATCTGTGTTTATTTGGATTAATATTTAATTTATTTTTGAATTGTGAATGGTTGTGAAGTGTGATCGTGGGTTGAACGCATGAGTTATTGTGTTGATACATCATTAATTTTCATTAATAAATTATTTCATAAATTTATATCATCTTTCACATATTGTGTTTGTGTTGTTCATTTAATCCACCTACCACTCGGTAACAATTCTGTTACAATCTTCTTCTTTGCCATATATAACCTCTTTAGTCTTTAGTAGTCGCAGTAATGGGTTTGAATAATTGTTCAGCACCTGTTGCAAAATCAACGTCAGATTCTTTTCGTTGCTGTAACTTTTGTCTGATAGAATCGCGGACGGGTTTAAATTTCGTAATCGCTGCTAGTTGCTCTCGAGCTAAGCTAGTTGTTAACACTTCACCTGCCATTATTGTTATATGATATGATTTTATTCGTAACAGCAGAGAGGGCGCGACAACGAATATGCGTCTCGAAAGTTAGAAGCCTTAGTTCTGTTTTTTAACACTTTTGTCGATTTCGTAGGATGCTTTGATTTAACAAACAGACGCCTCTAAAACGTTGTAGGGTTCACCCTCCCTACTACTAAGTTTCATACATAATACATACATACATACATACATACATACATACATACATACATACATACATACATACATACATACATACATACATACATACATACATACATGCATGCATGCATGCATGCATGCATGCATGCATGCATGCATACATACATACATACATACGAACAATCAGATATTTCTATCAGTATAACAATTTTACGACTAGTACTTAACTACACATGTCTTCAAATCAAGCCATCTGTTAATTCGGTTTGCCTTGACCTAACACTTTAAGGTACTACATAGCGAGACGTTGAATTATACACTGTCGCTAAATTATCCATGACATAAAAATTCGGTGAATTCACATGTAGTCTTGTAAATCATTAATTATATAAGACATTAAATTCTTAGAACACAATCACTATTCAAACAATATGATAAATTCAAGAATTAAAATAGCACTTCCTAACATAACTCAAAATAGTGTTTTTACGACATTAATTAACACTACGTCATTCTTAAATAAGAATTAAGGTAAGAATTCCAATTCATAATTCAAAAGCACAGTACTAAATTAATGTAACAAATAAAACTAAGCATACAAATGTATCAATAAAATCATGTAGACCTGTCAACAAAGCAAACATTATATCAATTACATCACAATAAACGTGGAATTGAGACAAATACCTCGTGTTTTGGTGCGTCACTCAACCGTTGTTTTTGGCGGTTTTTTCCTGGTCTATTGCTTTACGGATGTACTTCTCTTAAATACGCTCCGGAGTCTTTACAACAGTAATAATAATAATTATACACATATGTATCTCTTGCAGAGTAATTGGTAAAGACTGAATTTTAATTCACTTAGTCCGATATTATGTTCGTAAGATTTCTCGTGTAAAACACATCCCTTATTTAACCGTGACCAATCAGAATCAACTGTATTTTCTCCCGCTTCTCTCTAAAAATTGCATACGTCATGGGCAGTATGACAGGCTTTGGTTTTAAGTAACCGAATCTCTGTTTTCTCTCAATCCTCACATTTTCATGGTAAAATGAAACTTTACAAGGTCACGTTGGTCAGAACTGACTCCTGTATAAGTAACATGTTAATTAGTTCAACGGTCGGCTAGCCTTTCCATTCACCCTTTCCTGCACGATGTTTCGTAAATTTAACTAATAGCTAGCTGGCTACAACTAATGGTTTATTAATAGATAGACCAAAACTTTGGAACTTCACAATAGTATTAAATATATTATATTTATTTCACAAAACCAGTCGGGCAACAAACCTGAGAATAGGCTTTTAGAATAAAGAGTTGTGAAATCCATTTGTGATTGAACTATTTTATTAATTATATTTCGTACAAACTGTAATAAAGGTATGTCGTTAGAAGTGTACGAAAGTAGCATATACAAAGTATATTGAAAGTAGGTCATGGCAATTATAACAAAGAAGCAGATTGAGAGAGTATGCCATTAAAATATGATGTTCTTATTTGTATCGCTTTTATTTATTCTTTATTTTCCATATATTTTCCTCTCTTAAAGCTTCGTTAGTTATAAACTATGGTTGAATCATTTGATTATGTGTACGAGGCTAATAATAACGTTTCATTCCCTCATCAGTGTAATTAATTGCATATGTTGCCTTGAACGCTTTTGCTTTATTGTATGGCATAAAAGTAACGTCAAATAAGCAAGAATTAATCTTTCAAAATAATCAGTGTTTTTTGTTCACATTTAATATACTCTAATTCCATGTACAATCTTAAATATAAATCTGCATCATTACCGCACAAGGATACATTAAATAAAATCTTTTATTTTAAATGTCAAGACGTGTGTGTGTGTGTGTGTGTGTGTGTGTGTGTGTGTGTGTTTATCCACAGCAGGAACCAGACAAGCATGTCCCCATTCTTTCGATTGCTCCACCCAAATTGAATCGCCGCTTTCGAACCTCGTCGATTGGAAGTGAATACTGTATTCAGACATACGGCGTATCTAGCTTAAACGGTGTTGGAAGAGTAACGTGATATCACATAAAAACACTTACAAATGCAGTCTCGCAGGATATTTTCTCTAAATTGTATCATGACCATTATAGCAATATATATTTTCTCTAAATTGTATCATGACCATTTTAGCAGTATATATTTTCTCTAAATTGTATCATGATTATTATATCAGTACATATTTTCTCTATATTGTATCATGACCATTATAGCAGTATGTATTTTCTCTAAATTGTATCATGACCATTATAGCAGTATATATTTTCTTTAAATTGTATCATGACCATTATAGCAATATATATTTTTTCTAAAGTGTATCAAGACCATTATAGCAGGGCCGGCGCTTCCGCTAGGTGAACTATCCAATCGCCTAGGGCGCTGGGCTAAGGGTTTATTTCATGATACGCGTGTGTTTGAGGGCGTGAGTATTAGGGGGGGGCATATATCTGATCTCGCCTAGGGCACCAAAATGCCTTGCACCGGCGCTGCATTATAGCAATATATGTTTTCTCTAAATTGTATCATGACCATTAAAGTAACAAGACACCACTTAGCAACTACTATGCAAATGTCCGGTCAATGAGTTGGCAAAAGCGCATTTTTTTAGAAGTCCTTCAAATTTTAAAACGAGTTTTATAATTATTCCGAAGCATTCTCATTCGAATATTTGTGACCTTATGGCAACAATAACAATTAAATTGGACTTGTGTTATATATTATATAGACAAATCAGATTTCTCAAATATAAATTTAAAAGGCGGTCAAGTGTCAGCCAACATTTTGACATATATTCAATTCACGCAGCTAAATGTAATGCATTGTATTAGAAAATAAAGCAGAAGCTGATAGAGCAAGACACAAACCAACCAAGAAGTAATGGATAGTTCGGAGTTCAAACGATAATATTAGCAGGTTAGTTACTGTTGCTCGGGATCAAAAACTGTCGTGAAAATGGCGGTTCCAGTAGCATCAAAAACTGAGATACAGGAAAAAGTTCTAAGCAATATTTCTAAACTACTATACATAATCATACATTATTAAACTACTATACATAATCATACATTTTTAAACTACTATACATAATCATACATTCATAAACATAGGATTTCCGATGCCGAAAATCAGATCCATATTGCAGCATCCTGCTGGCGACATTTGAAGATAAATATACATCCTAACATATTTCAAGATGATGCTTTGATAGAAGAGGGAATACAAATTAAAACCTGTCTGTTGTTGCAAAGTTTGTCATACTTATCGTTTATCTTAATTTCTAATGTAGCTTCAATATCTTTTTTGAAACATTAAAATAAAGCTTTCGTTATATATATGATAAACCGTTAAATTTAAATTGTATCACATCCATCTAAAATGAACTTGTATCATAAACCCATACACATCAAAACTCATAGATTCCAGTTTGAAACCTTAAACAGTCAGTTAACCGACCCACCCATAAATTTGGTCACATTTTAGACTGGTGTTCTCATAGACCTGATGATAATATTCTGCAATCCACCTTTGTATTCCACGAACTTGCATCAGATCTCCTCTGCATTATATGCCATCTCGACATAGCAGTCCCGAACCCTCCACCTCACTACTGCTCTGTATCCTATACTGGCTATCCATTCGATACAGAATCAAACAAAATCGCTATTATCTGCGCTACGTTTCACTGACAGGCTCCAGTTCCAACATACCTATCCGTCCTCACCCATGTGTACACCAGCAAGATATTTATTCTCCTTTTCTGACAATCGTATACTCATTGTTTCCACTATGAAAACGAAGTCACATGGACAACGTTATTTTGCGTACCAGGGCTCGGTGATGTGGAACGAATTGCCCATTCATATTAGACACAAGAATACTGTGGTCCCTTTTAAGTGTGCTCTTAAAACTCACCTTTTTCGACTGCAGGAACAAACTTATGAGAGCTAATAATTGTGTGTGCCCTTATATGCATGTTTTTGTTTTCCATTTTCATGAGGCTTATTTCTGTTGTGTAATTATATCATTATAGATGTTGTAAAGCGCTTAGAGATTTTAAAAATAGGGCCTTTACAAAGTCCTCATTTTTATTTTTATTATAATAATTATTAGTCTGTGCTACTGATAGTAGCATACGAGAGTATCACGATCTAAATAGAAACACCGCCACTATTATACTCTCATCCTCCACCTTTCAGTGGTAAAGATGTCGATATAGTAGCATTGAATGTGGTTCTCAAGGATTTTTTTGGGAAAGGTTTACAAATGAAAAACTTCTATTTGCACATGAGAAGAAGATAGCAAGAAATCTCTTTAAGCTTATAGATGGGAACAAATAGTATGCAACATTTAAACATTAAAAAATCTCATGAGTTGCTCTTTACTGATCGGAACAGATAATTCAGAGACAGCCTTGCCCGTTGCATAAATCTGTTTTATTTGCCAATGTCCCTCACAATATCATATATATATATATATATATATATATATATATATATATATATATATATATATATATATATCAGACAAGCATGGGCAGTTAACTTTTAGATAAATTAATTGTCAAATCTGCATCAGTGAGTATATTGAAGAATTTTCGAATTGTCGCTCAAACATCTTTCCCGATATGTGTTGTAGATGACGACATGATCGATGTAAGCATCCAAATTATATAGTCCAGATGTAATCATATGCATTACACATTTAAATGTATTACGCAAACATTTCATCACAAACGGAATAACTTTATTTAGATAAAGTACATCTGAGTTACGAATGCTGAAATTTTCTTTGCATTTACGTCAATGGATGTTGCCAAAATTCTTTCAGAAGGGCAAATTTTTTATAATACTTTGCATTTCCAATTTTATAAATTCAGTGATTGTAATTCCAATTTTATCAATAATCTGTTTTAATCACACTGTTCAATTTTATATTATCAGTGCACATCCAGAAAGTATTATCTGGTTTCGGGACAAGCGTATATAGTGAACTCCAATCACATTTTCCGGACCCTGTGAAATAATTATCCAGCTAATAATGAATCCCCGCCAAAAAAAAAACATTCCTGTTTGAGAGGGTTCATCCGTTACTGGTGATGTTTCACAGGTGTGGAATTTACAATTTCAATGTCACTGTAGATTGTATTTGTTCTTGTACGACCAGCTGAAAGTGCTCATATTTAAATAATAAATGTTTTAGTTCATTCGTTCCTGTTGCGAATGTGAAAATGTTTTGGTCCAGATTATTCATAAGTTCTAAATTTTGAAGATTTATATACTCCTAAATCAGGGTCAAAGTGCATTACTTCGCGTAGATCCTCAGCCTTTAACATATTTATAAGGCAAAGTTGTTTTTTGTTTTCCCCTCCCAGGAGTATTAGTGATATAATTTATATCATTTCCTTTTTTTCACCTGTGTAAGGACTATACTACTTGGCCTTACGAGAATTTTGTGGTATGGGCAAGAGAACCAGAACTCCTTCAGCAGGCTGAAAACTCCATTCCTTTGTAATGTTATCAAATCTTAATTTCAATTTTGACTGAGTAGATTATAGATTAGTTCTTGCAACCTCACAAGCCTTTGAAAATTTATACTTAAAATTGGAATCATAATCTAGAAGATTAATTGCAATATAGCAAATTAACACCTTCATCCCAATCATTACCTGTATCAAATACTTGAATTGTTGGATGCCTAATTCGTATATAACTTTCTGGAGTTTTCCAGACAAATGAAAACTTACTCAAAGCATTTACGATTGTTTTTGTTTTAACATTCCTCAAAGGAACTGCATCTTGGAATCTTGAAAAATACATTATGGTTAACAAATATTGGTTACATGACTCGGTCTTAGGCGAGGGGCCGACATTATTCTGCTAAATGGTTAGTTAAATTCAGGAATTGGTTTTTAAGATTCATCCCAAACCAAATCACCAAACTCCTGTCCAAAACCGCCCAGAAATTGCATAAGACCGTCCACAATTGCCCAACTCTACCCCAAACATGTTGGAAATGAAATGAAACATAAGCAAACCATAAGAAAACACTGGAAAGAATGATATCTTGTTGAAAGAGACGACGAATTATGCTGCATTTAGTATTTACAATAGATGGAAATGATAAAGGGGAGACATATGCTACAGGATTAATCCCCAAAGCTAGTTATCAAGTCAATAACATCCAAGTATAAACGCCCTCAGTGTGATGTTAAAGATGGACTATCAGTGTGCCATGCATATCAACAAGGATGTCAATAATAACATATGTATAAAGTTTCCCACTTAGTAAGAGGGGTAGTTAATTAGACTTACCTACGTTATCAAGGGAATGACCGCCACTCGATGGTATGACCCTGTGAGTGAAAAGAACGAAATATCAACTGAGAACTGGCCAATATTATTGGGAAAAAAGAATGCAATACGAGCCCCCTTAGACAAAAAAAACCCCAAAACAAATGTAATCAAACAAATTAATAGTGGTAATTTCAAATAACGTAAGTTAAATCAACAGGATTTAATAGCATTGCCTAATTTAGATTTATTTGATAATCATAACGAGTGATAAAGAGAGCGCAATGTCCATATCTGATTGCATCACCTTCCTCTCGACCGTGTTCCAATGTTTCATGTTTCCTCGTGTCCTTCTATTCCGACTGCTTCATTTTTCTCAGACTTCACTCGTCGCTTCTCTTTTTCTTCCGCCTTCTCTCTCTCTCTCTCTCTCTCTCTCTCTCTCTCTCTCTCTCTCTCTCTCTCTCTCTCTCTCTCTCTCTCTCTCTCTCTCTCTCTCTTCGGGAAACTGTTTCCTTTGAGGGCCATATTAAAATCGATATATGTACCACTTTCTATGTGTACATCAAATTCATTCACCGACGTTACTCAGACTACACTTGCTATCAACGGGGCCCCAAGTTGCCGAGTGGTCTAAAGTGCTTTCTGTTACGGATAACTGCCACCTCACCTCTGTCTACGTGAGTTCGAGTCTAAGATTCGGCTAATGTAATTATGTGAGAAAGCTTGCCAGTAGCTTCTAGGCGGTCAGTGGTTCTTTCCCGAGGTTGTCCCTGGTTCTTCCTCCACTAATAATACCGGCCGCCATGTATAGCCTATCATGTGCTTAATAATGGCGTTAAACCCTACTACAACAACAAAAACAACAACAACTAGCTATGAACACACTTCACAAAGCCTATCTCTGGTAGTTCCTTGCCCCTGGCTTCACATGCGACAGGTCATAAATTACCATGTGATCTCTCTATCGAACATGTACCGTATTCTACTACATGTTCCATTACTATTGCATACAATTCACAGATGCTTAACCGACAAGATTATTTAAACATTAGTTAACTCACGATAATCAGTATCGTCCTAACAGACAAATTACATTATTTCATATTTATTGATATAATCCTATGAAATCCTACACATCTGCAATCAATTCTGCTAATGTCCTAATCACTGTAAAATTAAAAAGATATGCATAATAACTCTAGCATCCACGAAATTGAAAAACTATACATAATATAGAACCTAGTAATATCAAACAAATATATATAAACAAAGAATGAAACAATTGAATGTTTCGTGAAATTAAATACGCGTACTTTAATGTAGTTTACTTTAGAACTTGTGATTCCAGCACAAACATCTGTCTTTCTCATTAGACAGACACCGGGTCCCTTTATCGTTTGACGATGAAAAGCATTATTCTTTTTTCTAGGTTTCCTTGGAGTCAAACGTCTGATTCTCAGAAAATATCGGACTAAAGAATTCCAATGAAGGATTTCACTTTAAACTCACATTACATCCAAGATGTGGCCTTAATTTCACTCTGGCCAATTAAACGCAGTGGTTTATAAACAAAATCTTAAGACAAACATTTCCTTCGTCAGTCAGAATCTGGTATATTGAGTGTTAGGGGTATAGTTATGTCATATTGGTATATTGAGAGGTAGAGGTATTATTATGTGTTGTATTGGTGTTTTGAGGGGTAATGGTATAGTTATCTCTTGTAGTGGTGTATTAAGGTGTAGGGGTATATTTATTTATGGTAGTGGTGTATTGAGGTGCATGGGTATAGTTGTGTATTGTATTGGTATATTGAGAGTTAGAGCTATAGTTATTTATTGTAGTGGTGTATGGAGGGGTAGAGGTATCGTTATGTATTTTATTCATTTTATGGAGGGGTAGGGGTATACTTGGATGTATTTTTTTCTGGATAGGTACAGATTTTCTTCTGAATGGTATTAGTATATGGAGAGTTAGCAGTATTTTACTGCAAGCCAATTGTTCACCATTCATCCTTTTTGTTTTATAGGACTCTACTATTTGTGTGTGTTTGTGTGATTCGAATTTTTAACATTGCTTTTAAAAAAATCAGAGATATCGCTACGATGTCTGCAGTGACGCAGTTTATAGCGATGTCTAGCACTGATTCACCATGCCACAGACATGTAGCATGATGTCCCACCCAGTCACATTATCCTGACACCAGGCTGACCTTTCCTAACTCTAACCTCTTAATGCCGAGCGCCAAGCATGGCAGCTGTTAGTACCATTTTTGTATGTCTTTGGTATGACTCGGTTGGGGATCAAACCGATGATCCCCTGCTTGCGCAGCGGATGCTCTAACCATGAGGCCACCGCAGCGGTATATTTATTATTTGAAATATCTTCCAGGATCCAAATAAACTTGTAGCAATCAACCTGTATTAATGCCGGTATAAATTCCATACTCAACCTGCTGGGAATTATGGTACAACATGTCGCCCATTCTTGTTGAAGTAACTTCATTTAAATTGGGAAGATATAACCAGATCAAACAATTGTTGGGGTGGATGGTTACCTTTACATGTCTCTCTGTTAATTTAAAATCTGTACTCATCCATACATCCAATGTAGAATTTGTGTTATTTCACATTAAATCTGTGCATAATCAGAGTTCTTTGGCAAATCATGAGTTCGTTATGTATGTAAATGAAGACATCCTGCACGGTCATTACTATGATTCCAACTTCTTTTTAGTCTTAAGAATATTCAATACTATTATAAGATATTACAAAAATGAATTATGTTTCAGTAACGCAATAATGGTGGTTGTGAATGAAATAATTTTAATTATTTTTTTACATATTTATAAATATGATACTTTCATCACCATGCAGCCATAAACCTCTTTGCAATACTTTCAGGTCTAAGTCACATGACCTTATAAATTACATGAATCATTCACTTGTAGATGTGATGACTCAGCATTTCACAACATAGATCTTATCTCTCGATCTAAGTATTTGGATTTTTTCGAATCATAATTAATAATTAATCAATCCAGCTATAATGACATTTTCAGGTCACCAGACTGATGGCCAAATGGACTTATGGTATATACAGCTATCATGTGTTGTTTTTTATTCATCAATTGCCTCTTATCTTTTCCTAATAGTATATTTTAAAAATTTATTAAACTGTTAAATTGAACATTTATTTCATTTGAATGGTCATGGTAATCTGACAGTTTTAAATTCTTCTATCTTAAACATCAAGGTATTGATATTTCATTATCCATGGTACAGCCCTGAAATTGTTTAACAGGAAAAATGCAAGTGTGTATGTTGCCTACCATGTTTTATGTAATTTCTCAAAGTCAAGTTCAAGTTAAAAGCAAAGGTAATGCCGTGTTAAATTATGATATGGTTATTGAGGCATGTGTTAAATTGTAAAATATTATATAATATAATTAAATTAAACAAATGTCCATCCTTCTGTTTCATTTACTAGTCTAGCCAATAATAGCTAGGGTCATTGCAAGATGTTATGAATAACCAAAAGCACATGACATGTAACTTTTTTCTTCTTTTTTTCCTTAGTTATAAGTTTTAAACTATTGAAGATGTTCTAATGACACTTGAAACAATTTTATATTCATAGATACTATAGCCAAGACTTAAGTCTCAATGTTAAGGTCACAGACAGGAAATGTTTAATGAAACAAGGAGAAAAAATTCATGGACCCAGTCTAACCCGTAAATTATTGTTTTTCTTTTAATAAATTTAATGCAGTGTTATCCTAGGAAGTCATACTCAATTCTTTAAAGGTATAGGAGTATGTTTTGAAATTACAAATTACCTCATTTTTCCCAAACTCTCTCTACTGATCATGAAGTGATGACTCGGACAATCTGAAGTCTGATACGTGTGTGGGTGTAACCTTTCACTACCAATGTGCATATATTTAAGTATACAAGATGATTTTAAAACTGTGAGTGTGAGAGTTAAATGTTTGAGAAAATGCTGGAAAGGAAATACACTAAAGTACAACTTTTTAATTTTTTCTCTCTTTTACTGATGACAATACAAATATCAACACATCTTGTTGACATCTTGTCATTACTCTTTTGATTAATTACACCTTATATTACACATCATGTTTCTTTACATCAGACTAAAATATCTGAGTCACAAATAAATCTTTGCCCATAAGGCTCCTTTTCTGGCATACCCATGTGCAACAAATCAACCACAAAACCTGCTTTGTGTGCTTTGGGACGTATTGTTACCTGTTTGTATACATGTCAACCACATAATCTGCTTTGTGTGCTTTGGCAAATATTGTTACCTGTCTATATACAGATCTGTTAGAAAAACATTAATACATATAATATTAAGGTTTTTTGTCACTTTTAGGCATTGATAATATGTATATATATATATATATATATATATATATATATATATATATATATATATATGTGTGTGTGTGTGTGTGTGTGTCTTGATAACTTGCAATCCACATAGAATAACACAAACCCGCCTCCATTTAGAGTTACTGCATTAATGTGCTTCATTGGAAGACTCCATTTAGAGTTACTGACTTAGTGTGCTTCATTGGAAGACTCCATTTAGAGTTACTGTATTAGTGTGCTTCATTGGAAGACTCCATTTAGAGTTACTGCATTAGTGTGCTTCATTGGAAGACTCCATTTAGAGTTACTGTATTAGTGTGCTTCATTGGAAGACTCCATTTAGAGTTACTGCATTAGTGTGCTTCATTGGAAGACTCCATTTAGAGTTACTGTATTAGTGTGCTTCATTGGAGGATTCACTTCCTTCAATATTAAGGATCATCTTTGATGTGAGACGAATCTTTTATTATTCATACATTTATATGCACCAATGAATAGTTTCTCTGTCCAATAAATAACTAATACATTATAATTGATTTAAGAATGTAACATTTTTGTTGATTGAATAGGTCGTGATTCTCCATCTACTTTGTAAAAAATGTTTTAACTTTCAGAATTTGTATCAAACAGTCCATAAGGGAGGGGGGGACATGTTTATTATACTATCCCATACACTCATTTGGTTTTTGATTGACAAAACTAAACATGAATGAATAATACCACTGCATACCTAAATTTATACAAGGTGGTGTTGTATAATACTCACTGGATTCCTTTCATTAAGATAACTACCTATATTTCCATTATGGTCATATACTGTACAGATCACAAAAACCAATTTACCAACTGTAAGTCACAAATGACTAGGACTACCAGTAAACATCTAAAACTAACTGATATTGGTCATTGTATGTTTATTTTACATTTCTGGCTAGCAGGATGATTAATTAGACTATACATACATCCTAATACAAAATTTGTACATGTGTACGTATTCCTCCTGCATGAAATGCATGTTCATGTAAATGTGGAATTATTTTCCTAATTTAAATAAATATTCATTTATGACACACACAATTCCGAGACTGTTTTTTGATCTTATATACATGTACATTTCGAACATCATTTTCAAATTGTTCTTTCAAATGAAACACATTCATATTACGTCTCACTTGTGGATGTTTTGTTTGATTCCAGTCTTTCTATCCTGCTATACATGGTGTGGATCATGCTAAGGTAGGATGCATCTGGAACTTGAGTCTGCTGAATTTCCATTGATATTTCATTCTTAAATTTGGTGTCTACACATTGCTGACTGAGTGTTATCAGTGTTGAGCTTATGTCACTCCAACAGGTGTGGAAGTCACTTGCATTCATTTTGCAGGATTTTGTATGCCCATACAATTTATTCCTATTGTCTCGCAGACTTTTGATCAGGTTCTTTTCTTGGTGGCCTAAAGATGGCATGATGTTATTAAAAAGAGCCGATAGTAGGGTGATGTCATAGTCAGTCAGGTTTGTAGGATCCCCAGTTGGTGGAAACATGATGTCCATCTGGGACACATTCAACACCTTTTTCTTAAGAAGGCTGTCGATTTTACTCCTGTTGTTGGCAAGATACTGATCCAGTGTGCAGGTGGGAGTGACCATGTCATTGAAAAGTTGTCTCAGGACCTTTGATCCAACATCATTCAACAGATATGCAATGCACATGAACCTGTCTTTGTCACTGATTGGTGCCGATGGCATGGGACCTGCAGAAGCTGTAAACATAATAAATTGAGTTACTTTTTGAACGGTCTAATATTATTAAATCAGGTTGCATCAAAGGATAAAACAACATTCCCATTTGCAATACTAAGTAATATGAAAAGACAGTACTGAATATGTACACCATGTAACTAACTGACAGTTGTTATTTTCTCAATATAAAACACCATAAATATTAATTAGTTACATGGTGTTTTATATTGAGAAAATAACTGTCAGTTAGTTACATGGTGTTTTATATTGAGAAAATAACTGACAGTAAGTTACATGGTGTTTTATATTGAGAAAATAACAACTGTCAGATAACTTAAGTTACTGTATCATTGTATTTCATCATATAAAATTATAAACTAATTGTGCCGGAGAAACTAAAGCTCCCAATTATATAAATAATATGAATGCTTTAAACTAATGAATTTCATTTGTGCATACAAACATCCAAATAAGTGTTATCCAGGTTTTAATATGCAAACTGATAGTGGTTTTGATGTACTAAAATGCATTTATACATACAAACATCCCAATATCATGTACTAAAATACAATTATGCAAACAAACATCCAATGTAATAATACCTGATCTAAAGCATATCTGTCACTCCTAGTTCCAGTTTATTAAAATATTAACAGCATGCAAGGATAAAACAGATAGACTTTATTAAGAACAGATTTCTGTCATACCAATTCCCAATTACTGTCCAACAGAAAACATACTTACAGGCATCACTATCTCCAGATTGTTCCTGAAATTATACAAATCACATTTTGACTAACAGGTTGTAGTAAACATTTGACATCTTTTGTATTATATACACATTGTTACAGGCTGTTGTATGCATTGGATACCTTTTGTATTATATATCAAATGTATGTAATAAAGGAACATAATAATATGGTTTTACTATTGTTAATAATATACAGTTGAAAATTAGAACCACCTGACCAATTTTATGGATATATAATTTCTTTTAATTTAGTTAAAGTTTGTTGACCAGATCTGGATAAGGAACAATATTTAGGTGTAACTATTGTTATTAATGTGGGCCAAATATGAAAATGGATTGGCATCATTTGTACAGATGTAAAAAGACTGTAATGCCAGGATGCTTTCTTCCTTGTTTGGTCTGAAAACAGTTTGTCAGTTTCTGAGAATGCAAGGAAAATTGACCTAATAGCCAAGAGAGATCACATTGCCTTATTGCCAGGGGAGGTAACTTGCTTTTATTGCCAAGAAAGGTCACTTGGTCTTTTTTCCTGGTGAGGTTCATTGGCTTTATTGCCAGGGCAGAACAGTAAGCTGTTTTGATAAAACATTTTCGATTTAATTATGTCCATACAGTATAGATTTCTCTATAACAAATGTTTGACGTCATGTTTTATGATAAAGTAAGAAAAGTATCTGTAATAGTGACAAGGAAAGTGAAGTAAAGTGTTTGGCCCAAGGAAACACCATGGTCAGCAGATTCATATCGTCTGGTCAACTCTAATTCAGATTGACAAACATATCTGCATACTTTGTGTGTAATGTCAATTTACCAAGTACTCATTTCAGTACAATGTATATACAAAACACCAAATCAAAAGAGTTAACTTTAACACTTGAATAGAATATATTTGTTGTACCTTGTCATGTGACTTACTCGTCTCAGTCTGAGCTAAACTAATTCAGAACCCAATTTATTTCATTGATGTTTAGAGTTCCTAGATGATAATGAGCATTGTTGGTATTTTATGTCAGAAAGACATACTCACCTGATCTTCAAACCAAAACTTCAAAAACTTGTTTGACTCAATTATGTTGCGATGGAAGTCACAGCGTACGTCTGCACTTTTCTTCAGCTGGGACACTGGGATAAGGCTGTAGACACTTTCACCACTGTATTCAGGGCACTGTATAAACTCTTCAAACCTCAGGTTATGACCCAGGTATCCAATGAGCTTGTTGAGTACCTTAGCAATAAATTCTTTCACCTCAATACACAGCTTTGAAGATGGAGTCTTGTCTTTGATCCCTTGTCTTGCCACTCTCATGAATATGATGTAGCCTGAGAAGTGCAGGGTCAGTTTGTGGTAATCGTCAATTTGAAAAACACCGCAGCCACAAAAGATCTGATTCTTATCTGTCGTCTCTGTCTTCTCTTTTGCTAATGGCCATTGAGCAACACAGGCAGCGAGAAGTCGGTGGAAAATTGGTGCTGGAAGAAATTTTCCAGTGAAGACATAGCACATGACTGATGAGCTTTCCATCTGTTCATGAGGTTCTGGGAAGATAACTTCTCTGGGTGGTTTCTCATGAAGCATACATGGAGCAAAGAAGTAATTCACCTCCTGACAAATGAATGGATTAATTAATAATGGGAATATATGACAATGATATTATTAGAATCAAGGCTGGGGTTTCCACTGGCACTAAAAAATCAATGTAAAGGGATTACATCGTCTCCCCACAAGCCTGGAGAAAAATAATGTAACCGCACAAATTTGAATTCGTTGTCTTGGTACAAACAAGAACACATTTGGATGTCGTATGAAAAACATAGCAAGTAATTAATATCTTTATACTGTTAACATCTAACTTTCATCAGATCTAATATGGAAAACATTATATGCTGGTCAACCATTCTAAATATGTTTGTAGAGACTGAAACACGATTGACATTAAGATTGTCTTGGAAATTTTTTATGTTTTTTCCTCGAAATATGGCACATGTTCCTATTACTAGTCCAATGATACTTCAAATGGAAATTTTCTTGTGTAATGAATCAGAGACTTGGTAAGTGCTGGAGTTTTCATTGGCAATCACATTACTATGTTAGATTCCAAAAAGGCTGATTACATGTTGTTTGACAAAACTTGAAGAAGAAACCAGTTTTGCTTAACACATCCTGATTGTTGCTAGGTTTGCGATAGTTCTTGAGAGAGTTGGGAATTTTGTAGAGAGTGATGTGTATTGCCTGTGTGTCTGGTACTCTGTCATAGAGCTTGACTTCGTGTGCATGCGTGCCCATATCAGTAATCAACGTTGTTGAGACCATACTTGCTTTATGAGTGAAGTTCTTTTTTGTGATATATGGTGTTGTTGTTGATTTTATAAAAACACATCTGGCACAGCAAATGACAACAAGACTATTTCTTTTCAAAGTAAATCCTAGAACATGGCCATCACGATGACTGAGACATTCATGATTGAGATGACTAAACTGAGACAATCAGACTGAGATAATAAAAGGTCTGTCACAACGGCAAGAGAACTGCATAATGTGCCAAGATATAGGCTGGTATATGGATACACACATGTTCTATCAAATGATGTACCCTCAAACAAAAGATGTTCCTTCTAACAAATTATGTCTCCTTAAACAAATGAGGTACCCTCAAGCACATTTGATGTACCCTCAAGTAAATAGTGTACCCTCAAACAAATGATGTACACCATACAAATGATGTACCCTCAAACAAATGACTTACCTTCAAACAAATGATGTACCTTCAAACAAATGATTTACCCTCAAGTAAATGATGTACCCTCAAACAAAATGATGTACCCTCAAGAAAACAATGTACCCTCAAGCACATGATGTACCCCATACAAATGATGTACCCAATACAGATGATGTATCCTCAAGCAAATGATGCTCAAGGTAGCAAGACTTGCAAGCAACGTTCCCTCTAAGCGAATGGTAGATGTGCGCGCAGTGCTCGCTGCACTTCACAATCATTACTGAGACGAGCAAAATTTAATGTTGGATTCTGCAAAAATTGACAATTCAGCTCTGCAGGGAAAGAAACTAATTAAATAGCATAAAATATTGACAGAATAGGTGAGGTAGGGAGAGTATACCTTGGTTGGGTCATTATTAAGTAAAATAAAATATCAGGACTAAATAAATAATATATCAGTGTATGAATTGAATCACCACTCAACATGAAAATTATTTGAATTATAAATCCCGGTTATAGTCACATCCGTGTGCTTTATTTTCAATCGAACTGCTGCAATGAGGTTCCTTGGTGACCCATACACATGCCTGATTGAAAATAGTGTGCATTATTTGTTCTTATAATGCCACAAAGCTATGTATTATGCAATGGTAGATATTTATTTAATTTTACTGTAGCAGTAGCCATATCACCTGTCATGATATATTTAAAACAAGTGTGGTTGTATGGATGAGCACGTCTTGAACCATATCGAGAGGTTGGAATTAGTTTTCATTATGTTTTATGGCGGACCATTCCATGAGGTTACAATATTTTTCAGTATTTTTAATGGTGAACCATTTTAAGAGGTTACAATTATTTTTCAGTACTTTTAATGGTGAACCATTCCATGAGGTTACAATATTTTTCACTATTTTTAATGGTGAACCATTCCATGAGGTTACAATATTTTTCACTATTTTTAATGGTGAACCATTTTAAGAAGTTGCAATTAATTTTCAGTACTTTTAATGGTGAACCATTTCAAGAGGTTACAATTATTTCACGTATTTTTAATGGTGAAAAATTTCAAGAGGTTACAATTATTTTTCAGTATTTTTAATGGTGAACCATTCCAAGAGGTAAGTTATTTTTCAGTATTTTTTATGGTGAACCATTCCAATGTGCTGTAATTCTTTCCAAGTAATATATGATTTTTCGATTTAAAATTTCCATCATTACATAGATTGAATTGAAATAGTTATCTGCAACCTTTACCTAGATAGGTTAATAGTTTAGTCCCATTCAAAGTTGTCTCCCCTGTTGTTGGTGCCACAATTTTACATAAAGATCCTAATAATTTAGTTTCTTTGTGAGTTTCATTGTGAAAAAAGAAAAAATGATATGTCATGATGTCTGAGCGTAATGTGTTTTGACTTCACATTGTCTTATACATGCACTGCATATCCTCTCATGTGACCTGATTTATTGCAAGACCTTGTGGATATTATTTAAAATGAACCCCAAAAAAGGCAATTATTTATTGAATGGGAATAAAATTGTATTCAACATTGGCAAATTAAATCTTCATATCACTAGATTCATAGTTGCAAAAAAATGAGCACGTCTTGAACAGTACATGGATGAAGTTTTAATGGTGAACCATATCGAGAGGTTGGAATTAGTTTTCATTATGTTTTATGGCGAACCATTCCATGAGGTTACAATATTTTTCAGTATTTTTAATGGTGAACCATTTTAAGAGGTTACAATTATTTTTCAGTACTTTTAATGGTGAACCATTCCATGAGGTTACAATATTTTTCACTATTTTTAATGGTGAACAGCAGCAGAGAGGGTGAACAGATCAACTTTTTAGGCGTCAACGATGCTTCCTTCTATTAAATATTTACTAGAAAGCCTCAATTTGTCAAATAGATCTTTCTAATAAATATTAACTAGAAGGGTCCATTTGGCAAAAAAAAAGATGCCAAATATATGGCGTTCACCCTCTCTGCTGATATGCGCTAAACGAATTAGCTATAGATACGGTCTAATCCAATTCGATATCGTGTCCGAGGATCGTGTATACTTATCGTTACAAATCCATGTGGGGTAGCTCTGGCGCCGCCGAAGAAATTTTGAAATCGATTATAATCCATGTCAGAACACCACGTTTACCAAATATTTCTTAACGTATGATTATCAACTCCGTTAAACACACATAACAAATTGCAATTGTCCCTGATTACTTTTGGAATTTGTGTGTAACGTTGAGTTACATATATCACGTCGATGTTTTTATGACGTCCTCGTGAAAATATCCTAGCTGGATTTTTTTGTTTGTCTAACATCACGTCATCGTACACGATAAGATTATTAACGAATCCATCAATATCTTCCACGGATGGCGCCTCTTCAATGTCAGTGATAAATTCAATTACGCTTCCGCCGTAAGCTTCTGAGGCTGCTTCGTTGTAATCGCTTAACACGCGATAACAATGTTGATCATCTACGCTTGGTGCGATCAAATATAATTTATCCCAGGTTAAATACTTCATTATCATCGTTAACAACAACTGGGTTTTACCACTTTCGGAAGGTCCAATGATAATCATTCTAATTGAGTTTGGTAACATCGGATGATGTTTTACTGGTTGTTGTTTCTTCAACGCGGAGAAATCGATCACTTCCATTTGTTGATATAACATAAATATAATTATGGATCTATATTGTGTGAAATGTAAGACACGTACACCGACGTTTGACCCAACGACTGTTACCACAAAAAATAATCGAAGCGTGGTCACCGGCAAGTGTGAAATATGTGGGATAAAAAAATATTGATTTGTGAAAAATCCTATTAAAAAAAAGCGGAGGTGATATCGCCGCCAGTTTAAGTAAACTCCCAGGGTTACCATGGTCAAAATATCCAGGTGAAAACATCTCCCCGGGTATAATTATTGTGGACCGGGAACACGATTAGATATAAGACTTGATAGCGTTGATAATCCTAATCCGGGAGAAAATCCTATAAACGCTATCGATGAAGCATGTCGTGTACATGATATAGCTTACCATAGCGGTGATCTACAACAACGTCATCTCGCGGATGTAGCTTTGATTCACGCGTTGAATGCTATTCCAGATAAATCGTTCAAAGAAAAATTAGCCTCGACGTTGATAAAATCCGCCATGAAAGGTAAATTAATATTTGGTGCGGGAAATGAATAACAACATGGAATCTATTTACTATTCTCCGAGAGGATACTGGAGAGGTAAGGCGGCAATTAGTAAATTCGCTAGCGCTGCAAAAGTAAAAAATACAACAGCGGCGGATTGGTTATCCAAACAGGCGATATGGCAAATTTATCTACCACCGCCCAAACAAATTAACTACTCGCAGTTCCTAATGAAGTTCATCAAGCTGATATATTATTTCTGCCGCATGATCGCGATTACAAATACGCGTTAACCGTAGTTGATATTGCGAGTCGATACAAACAAGCAGAGCCGCTAAGGACAAAATCATCAACTGAAGTGGCTTCTGCATTTGAAAGGATTTATCGAAGGGGTCCTCTGCGTTGGCCAAATCTATTTAAAGTTGATCCTGGCAAGAAATTTCAAGGCGCTGTTTTAACAACGATGAAACATCATAATGTCACCATCAGACGAGGACAAACTGCGTTACATCGCGATCAGGCAATTGTTGAACGATTTAATCGGACTCTTGCTGAGCGGTTATTTGGATATCAATACGCGAAAGAATTCATCCAAGAAAAGCGATCCCGTGAATGGGTCAAAAGGTTACCAGGGGTAGTTACCGCAATCAATAATGAGATTACTAGAACAATCAACATGAAACCTAGCAACGCTATTAAAAAGAAGTATATACCCGTACAACCACAAAAAGATTTTAGAGAACCAATTATTGGTAGTAATGTCACTGTAAGGTACTTATACGAACCAGGAGAGCCTGAGGGTGGTAAAAAAAGAGCTACCGATCCTATTTGGAGCGTCACTACGCATAAGATATCCTGTATAACACGATCTACTGGTGGAAACGCTAGCGTTTCTAGAACAGCAATCTATAAACTGGATTCAACTGCTCCTCAGCGAGGATTTACTCGACAACAACTACAGGTAATTCCCGAGGATACTCAATTACCACCGCGTGGTCTTAACTAGCACCCGATGCCAGAGGCATTGTGCCGGCACCACGGCGTCTGTTGCACTTAAGACAAGTCAGCATAACGTTATCGTTGGTATGACCTACGCTGCTATTCTTTCTGTCTACGGTAAATTGGCGAGGATCTTTATTCGACCAACTCCAACGCATTATACAATTGCAACTCGCGCAGTGATTATTCTGTTGTTGCTTCAACGTAATTATTAATTTAGTATCAATGTCATATTTTCTATTATTTGTTTTATCCTGTTGTTTATAACCAGAGAGTTTTTTTCTGATTATATCCTTGATGTTGTCAGCGCTGATTGTAGTGTCATTATCGTCACTGACTTCGTCAACAACAATTCTTCGAAGTTGGTTTATTCTTCGTACTCGAGACACTGCGAGATAAACTAAATTTGACCACTCAGTGTGATTATCTACTATACAAACAATTGTGTCTGTGATAGTTAATCCCTGTGAAGAGTGTATTGTCGCTGCGTAACCTAACGTCCACGGGGATTTATCAGCACGCAATGCATCTTCGACGACGCTGATATCAACCAGCACAATATCATTTAACACTAAATTCTGCTTTTCACGTTGTCCAGGAATTTCAACGTCGATATTCTGCTTTCGTGTATCCGAAGGTCTATAACACAACGGTACTTGAAGTGTTGCAAATTTACATTTATGCAATTCAAATAATTTCATCTGAAGTTTATCTCTGACAATTTTTCTACTTGCGATTATCAAATTGTTTGGTCTCCACGTTTCCCAAAAATCATTCATGGAAGTTTCTGAAATTATTTCACGCGCTATTTCACACTGGATTCTATCCGGTTGTAATCTGATTAATTGTTTAAACTCGCGTAATTGTTCATCTAACGATCTATGGTCGGTATTAATCTCTTCGTAATAGTCTACATGATTCTTCAACCAATCATGTGGGGATGCACCGACAAATGGTGGTGGTTGACCATGATCACCACACATAATAATTTTGGTTGTTTTTGTTGATAACCATTCAAGAAATGTTTGTAATACTTCTAACGATACCGTGCATATTTCATCACATATAATGATATCAGGGATAAATTTCTCACCCATTCGTTCAGGAGTCCATTCGTCACCGCTCCATCGAAAGAAGCTGTGATAAGTACATGCATTTATCCCACGCTGTATCATCTCTCTTGCAAGTCTATGAGTTGGTGTTAACACAATTATATTTGATGCGTGAAAATCCGTAGGATTTTTCCTATGAAATAACTCCATCACACGAGTTATCTTTCCTGACCCACCACAACCGTTCAAATAAACGGTTTTATATCGCGTAACAGGATCAGATATCGGTGGTGCATTAGAAAATTCTGAACACTGGTTGCTTTTCAAGTATTTATCGTCCATCATAACATCTGCTGATTCACAATACTCGTGTAGCGTCTCCTTTTTAAATCTCCAACACCCCCACGCTTCCTCCGGGGATGTGAATTTAGCTACGTCTGATTTGTATTTGTGGTGGATATACATCGAATCAGTAGCTACTCTAACCGCGTTATTAGGAAATCTATTTATCATCGAAAATAGATTAATAGTAGAATAAGCTAGCATAGATGATCTTAAGTGTGTATACTGACAACTCTATCCATCACAGTAGGTAACAATTGTACCCAATTTCTCACCATTGGATAGAAAAGCATCTTTGCGAGTTACAAGTTTTCCATGTTTCGTTAAATCTGCTATGATAAAATTGTATTCATCGCTGTCTGTGATCAACCGCGAAGAGTATTTTGCATTGTCGTATCTTCCACCTTGAGTAAATTTACCGATTATTTTTCGTCCAAAATCTTTTGCTAGTCCATTTTCAGTTTCAAATAACTTCTTAGACAAATCCATGATTTGTTGTTCATTGAAATCTGGAAACTGTTTTCGTTGTTCGCGTATTATTTCATCTAAATCTGGTTTTGGTAGCCAAACTTCTTTTTGAGCTCGATAGCATATTATTGCTTCGCTGATAATCAACGATATCAGCATACCACTATCAATCATATATCATAGTAACACTATTGGCATCCAGTGTTTCACAGACATATGTCTACCAATCCAAACATAACTACATGGATGTAATCCTGACGCTAATTCAAATGATACCACACAAGCGAATCCAGTTAAGTCAAAATCAGGCAAACGACCATTAACCGAAACACGAGTCATTTCATGTGTGGGGTGTCCAAATCGTTTAAAGTACTCAGCGGCTTCTCCATATCCGAGAAAACTCCCTGGATAACACGCAGATATATCAATTGAAATCATACCCTCGCGGTGGTATTTTGTATTCCACAATCCTTCATGACTGAATTCTACACAGCTAGATTTGACATCTTCGAGAAAATCACTTTGTGTTGGACGCCATGAGTTCTTTTCTCGTGCAAAATGAGCTACCACTGATGGAATCGTAAAACTATCCGTGAGTAGTTTTTCATGGGAAAATTCTTTAGACTTTTCATTGAAACTCTTCGAGTATTTTACAGCGGTCTTTTTCATCCTCGAGTGTAATTCTTCAGTGCGATAAAATTCTCCATTCGGTCTTACAAACTGATCAAATCCTGATTCTGAATCTTCAGCGCTGCGAAGTAGCCACACTGACACAGGATCATCTTTACACAACGCATAAATAGCATCAAATAATTTCTCTTCGTGGAAAACATCCTTACAAAATTCCCCGGGGATATATCTTACGATTCGTTCTCGTGGAAATATTGTTACTGCAGGTGTCCACGCGTGTTTGTTATGATCAATAATTTCAATTGGAGCTCCTCGCGATTGATATTTCGGTTCGTATAATACTTCTCCGGTTATCGTCGCTACCGATATTGGACATTTTAATGATGCTTCTAATTTGGTTATATCCTGAATTGTTGCTCCATGCTGTTTCACTGTCAGTCCCCATTCGGTTATTTTTTTTCGTCGTTGTTCAGTTAGTTTATTTCCCCGGGATGCATTCGTGAAGTGTTCCATTACCCGTGTTGCTACACAATTGAGCCCTGACGAATCCGATGACGCCGTTTTCATAGGTGCTAGTTTTGTGATACTTGGTTTATCATTTAACGGATATATCCCATAAACTATTGCTGTTACGGGATAGGATCTCTCGTAGTATGGTTTGTCAATTCCAGTTAGAATCCCTGGTTTGGAATCTCTACTCACAATGACAGTTTTTTTATCCTTGAGAATTGGATCAAATTTATCTCTGATAACCCATTCACCTTCGACTTCGATAATGAATTTTATTCTGAAAAAATACCTCTGTGAATTACTTTGTTGGGAATTGCTTTGTTGAAAATCTTTGATTGGAAATTGCTGTGCAATTTCACCTTTGGATTTTACACCTTTGGATGCTACACGTTTGGATTTCCCCGTTGGCTCGCCAAGGTGTGAAAATAACTCAGCTGCTCTTTTATCGTTCATGGTAGCATCGATTACAGGTACATTGACATCGTCATGTATAATTCGAAATGTCGACCACGCATGAGATGCTCCATTGCGCTTAAATTCATTAAAACAGTCGCTGATTTTACTCAACATGGTTTTGTCATCTATTAGATGTTTTGGTATATCAGAGATTTTATCGAGATTAAATCTAGCATTTTTCCAAGGATTAATTTTTGATAATCTCTCGAACTCCTTCATATCAGAGATTCTATCGAGATCGAATTTAGCATTCCGATTAAATCCAGGATTAATTTTCGATAATCTCTTGAACTCCTTCATACTACCGTCTATTAAACGTTTTGGTTTAACAGATACTCTATCCCGATTAAATCCAGGTTTAATTTTCGATAATCTCTTGAACTCTTTCATGCTATCGTCTTTTAGACGTTTTGGTTTAACAGATACTCTATCGAGATTAAATTTAGGCTTAATTTTCGATAATCTCTTGAATTTTTTCATATTATAATTAAAACAAGTATTTAAATAAAAAGTTTTTTATATAATGAATCATTGCAAATGGCTCATGATTGGATCAGTAACCGCATGTAACAAATCATGCAGAAATGAGTTCTGTGGGTATCATATGCAAAGTTTTCGTCGGGGGAGCAATGGTCCTCTTCCGTGCCTGTATTGTGGAATAGGTGTTAGAGGCAAATCACAGTTATGTATTAGTTGTGGTGGTAAGCGTTATAGAGAGTTGAAGCGTTATTATGACAAGCGAAGACTAGAAACTCCTGACGTTGTCAATGACGCCAACGGCAAAATCATAAAAACTGCTCAGGACTACATAGAAAGATTTTCAAATAATATATCTAAAGCAAATAATGATTTAGACAAATAAAAGTATATTAGTATACAAATGAACCAAGAATTTCAAAGACATCCTGTTATTGCAAATTATGAAGCTTCTCGTGATGGTGTTGTTAGACACTGTAGACTCAAGAAATCTGTTGGTACTCTGAATAATCAAGGATATTTGAGTTTTAGAGCTGGAGGGAAGAATTATTATTGTCATAGATTCATATTCGAGGTGTTTAATGGATTGATCAAGGATGGTTTTGTTATTGATCACATTGATCGCATTAAGACTAATAATTCTTTATCGAATTTACAAGCTATTTCACAACGTGAAAACACAAAACGAGGTAGGACTGGGAAATACTCGAAAAATGCTAGACCAGTAAAGTCAATTAATCCTGAAAATAACGAAAACAAAAATTTCAGTCAATAACCGCAGCTGGTAGGTATTTCGATATTTATCCGTATTCTATTCAATGCGTTGCGGAAAATATAACCAAGACGGCTTTTTCCAAGTGTTTTAAAAACAAAATTCAGTTTTCTTATGTATAATATGTAATCATGCATTTGTTCAAGGGGAATAACTCCATTAGGTAACGCGTGTGTGATAAATCACCAATGACACAGTTACGGATCTTAAACACAGTCATTGATTTCTGATTGGTTGATTTAGCTGGTATGAATATCAATAACACATAATCAATTTTGTCTTTTTTCAAGTATTAACAGAACTGTTTTATATACACGTTGTATTTAATTCTTTTTTTAGTGTATTTTTCAAGTATTATGTGTTACTTTAAGGTTGATAATTATTACTATTAAACACAACAAGGAATTACAAGCACACTTCTCTTTATTTAACTTCGTAGTAATGAGTGGTTATATATCAAAATAGCGTCTTATACTATTGGGGGTTTTCGCGTTCGAAAATCATACATGTGATCATTATACAACCCATACACGCCTGGTGTATGGGTACCTTTTGGTATTCATACAACCTAGGTTTTGTATAGGTTGTATAATGATCACGTATGAATGTAGATCCACCCCCGTCATCCATTGTCATTGAATCAATTCATTGTACATACCATTATCATTACATTCATTCATCGTGTCACATTTCATTCATTGCATTGTAAATACCATAATCTATTGTTGTGCCGTCGTCATTCATTGCATTTGTATATAGCCTCTGTCATTGAATCAATTCATTGTATTATACCATTGTCATTGCATCTGTATATAGCCGCTATCATAATTTATAATCTATTGTTGTACCGTCGTATACAATCGCCTACACACTAGATCAATGGGGTTGTGCCGTATGTGCTGTCCTATGTGTATATACAATCGCCTACACACTAGATAATGGGGTTGATGTGCCGTCCTATGTGTATATACAAGCGCCTACACACTAGATAATGGGGTTGATGTGCCGTCGTCATCCATTGTATATACCCATCATCATCTTATAATCGCATTAAGCTTCTGGACATGCTAAGATGACCAACATCTTAGCGGGTCCAGAATTCATTTTGTGAAATTGCAAGCAATTTAACAAACATATTTTTATATAATGTGAATTCTGAAAATATCAAATCTATTATTGTTGAAATTAATAAGCTCAAAGATCAAAATATAAAACTATGTTCAGGGTTAGATTGTGATCAAATCATGACCGATTTTGACGATATTGAATTTTCACAAAACAATGGAAAGTATGTACTCGCTAAGCAGTATTATTTAATTAAGAAAATTCAAAAACTTATCCGGGAAAGTTTAGTTAATACCGAAGACGTTGGTGTATTTGTACCATTATGTACAGTCGTAGAAGGTGTACGGAAACAATTAAGTTCTGAATACGAGCAAAGAAAACTTATTAATTGTAAGGTGAGACAAATAAAAACTTTAATCGAACAGGCTGATTCCCACCCGTAGAGAGCCTCCTTCGTATAACCGTACACAGGTAATGTGAATGCGTCTCCGATTACTAGAACAAATTTGTAAAACCTGTGTCGGACAATAACAAGTATAATTGTCATGTATAATACCTGTTAGTGTGTGTGTGACAACAGGGAAGTAAAAAAGTTATACAATGATTTTTTTTAGCTGGAAATTCTTTCAGAATTTCAAAATGAACAGTTTTATAAAATATGTAAGATTTTTTTAAGATTTTGCACGGACAGGCATGAATGGGCGTATTGCATTATCTGATCACGGGTTAATCTCACCACGGTTATAACGTTTTGCTGAAGATTTAACATTTGATAATCAGTCAATAGAAACTTTTCCTTGGAATTGCTTTGCAATTCACCGAGGTTATCTATGACTATATCCACGTAAAATTCACTTGTTGTGTTGCCCCCGAATACCTCTCTGATAGCGTTTTCAAGAAGAGTTGTGTCATAGATAGATACTAGTACATGTTGATACATTATTGAAGTTCTTTTAGATTTTCTAATTGTTGAAAATCAGGCACATTGTATAATACTACACACAGGTTAAAATTTCATTGATTTTGTTAAAATTTCATTGATTTTGTTAAAATTTCATTGATTTTGTTAAAATTTCATTGATTTTTCACTTTTTTTGTCATTTTTGTGTAATCCGTCGACAGATTTTTCATAAAATCAACGGTGAAAACCCCCCGAATTCATTTAGAGAAAATCGATTTTAGTTAAATTTTGATACTTTTTAAGGTAAATTTAATGTGTTATCGTTGATATTTATCGAATATTCGATGTTTTTTACGACGATTTTACGTTGTTGAATGATTAGTTTGTTGAAAAATTTAACTAAAATCGATTTTCTCTAAATGAATTCGGGGGATTTTCACCGTTAATTTATAAAATTTATGATTGAAAATCTTCGATATTCCATTGAAAAAACTTTCAGAATTTCACTAAAGCATTTTTAGGACTTTAAATCTACCGTTATTTGTAGTGTTTCCCCGCGAAGGTCAATTAGGTTAAATTCTTGGTCGGTTATTGAAAAATTCATCTTGGACAGAAATGGATTAATGGGCTCCAAGTAAGTCAAATTAGGTGGATTTTTCACTATAAGACTCCCTGGTGAAACGTCCGGAGAAAACGTGTACATGATATATCCTTGGGTGGATTTGTTTGATTTTGAAGTATCAAATGAGAAACTTCCCAAGATACCATCACAGATAACGTGTATTGCAATAACAGATGATATATCAACGTTGCCGGGAGATCTGTGTTTGTTGTTGCGGTACACTGAATTCGTTCATGTTAAGATTGCTTCTGGCGGAATTAGTTTTAACCATAACGCGTGAATTTGTGGGAAGAAATCATTGATGATTTTTTTTCGTTGATGCTTTTAACGTTAGTACATCATACCCGGGAAATGGAACATATGATTTTTTTTTCATAATCGGATATATTTTCAGGTGTCAACGAAAACGCTTTTTGGAAATCTTTATTATGTGTTATTACCACATAAATTAATCTTTTATTTAACGAATTCATATCAGCGATAATTTGATTTAACTGATGTTGATGTTTGATTATATCACGTGTTACACCTGTAAAGTTCAAATAATTTCCGAGAGATCCTTGAATAAGATTTCGAATTTGTTGTTGATGAGTTTGATATAATCGCATCATGTTGTTGAATCTCGCAGATAAACTATTGTATGTTACGGTGATACTTTTTCCCGTAGACGCTGATGTAAATGTCCACGTGACTGGTCCATCTCTGATATACTCGGAACTTTGGTCGTTAAATATTACACGATAATCTGTTATCATATCTGCTGCCATTACTGTACGAAAGAAGCCATCATCGGAATAATCTAAATGTAGATCAACAGTTGGTTTTGTATCATCGATAAAGTCAGCATATTTAGGTTCTGGTAATCTCGGATGAAACGCAGGAAGACTATCCACCCATCTTTGGTGAATCCGTGGGAAGAATTCATCGATGGTGTCACTGAGTTTTTGACGCATCCATGGTACGTTATATCCTGGAAACTTAAAATCTGGAATGTCTTCAACCTTGATTTTATGTTTTGCTGCAAATTCTGTTCTCGTTGCAGGATTATTATCATTGAGAATAATATAAATCATCGAATTATGAGTAGATTCTACGTCGGCGATAATTTTATTACAGACTTCGTTGTATTTGATAACATCATTACGGCGTGGTGGAATTTCACTTATTGCTGTTATCAAATAACCTAGAAACTGATTAAATCCGTTATTCATCGTTGTAAAAAATCTAGTAGCAAATGTTCCATCATCTGAGAGAACTGAAGCTTTAAAAGCTTTAAAATCCCCTTTCGTGATTTCGTCAAGAGTTTTAAAGAAAGGTTCTGATGATATATCAGTATCAGTTTTGTGATAATCACTCTCCGTGGAAACATAGTCGGATTTCAATGGCTCACGTGGTAAATCCTTTATATCGACGGTGCCTGGAATAAACTCAGGATAACCCAATAATGTTCTAATTGAGCTATTGTATATATCCACGGTGTAGTCAGGTGAGTTAACTTCGATGACCGTTGACAGCAGTGGCTCATGTCCTTTTATCTCAATGGGATATTTATCAGGGCCATCTTTGTCTTCAATAATATTTGGTCCTGTGATTGCCTGGATTGATTCTATGATTGCGTCATTGATATCTTCGATATCGTATACACCAGTTGGTAGATGTATTGTATGTGTGGTTGGTTCTGTTTTTGTTCCATCCGGGTTAGTTTTTCAATACGTGAACGTGAAACTGTTATTGGGAGGTTTACCATTGAACGGTTCTGATCTGACATTAGGCCAACTATAGTAGCATCTTAATTGCGTTAACGCGATTGCAGACACTGCCAGCGGAAGATTAAATTCAATGCTGAATTATGGTGTTTTCGTTACCACCGAGATTAACCTTGTTTTTGTGTTGGCGGTATTTGTTGCTATTCGTTGAAGGATTTCTTGCGACGATGTTGCCATTGATGACGTTGTCATTATTATTGAAATTACTTTGTAATTTCCAATTATTGTTTTCCAGCTTTGAAATCGTTGAATCATACAATTTGACCATCTTTGAGAATTCTTCTTCGGTGATTATTTGATCATCAATCGCTGACGAGATCAACATTGATCATTCCGATTAAGCGTTTGACGCAGTAATAAGTTTAACAGCGTAATCGCGTAATTTTTGTTGAGAACATGATGATATTTTTTTGTTATCGTGGTAAATATTCCAGTGATTGTTGCAGCCACAGATATACAAATTGGTACAACAACTGGAGCTATCATTACCACCGAAGATAGTATTATTCCAGCGCCGGCAATTACACCTGATACCGAGTAAACGGTTATATCTAATGCGGTAATTCTACGCTGATATTTTTTCTTTTTTGTGCTATATTGTTGTATTAACGCTTCAGGTTTATCCTGAAATTCTTTGACAGTGTTATAACGGTATTCAAATGCGGTTGGTGCCAATGACGTCGTTGACGACAATAACTTTGTTATCGTTGTTGACATTTTATCTATTAACGACGTCAATAATTCTCTGATTGAATCTCTGAAAATTTAAAGAATTTTTCATTGAAATCTTCGATTTCCATTCACGTTGAAAATCATTTCAATTTAACTGTTTACTTAAATCAGCTACAAATTCAACATACCATGTCATTGTAACCCTAGCTAGATTATTATCGGTGGATGTAATCGTGAATTGTTCAATCGTATCCTTGTCGATGATCGTTGATATCGTATTATTGACTCCAGATGAACTCGACGATGATAACGTAAACAACGTTGGAGTCACCAACGTTAATCGATAAATTCCCTTTACGGTAGCAGTGATATTTAATATATTATTTAACGGTGTCCACGTATATGATCCGTGTTGAATCGTGTATACTACGTTGTTGACGATATTTTTATCATGAGGAATTTTTACTTTTTCAATTATTGTTATCATTCTCGTTGCATCAGCCACTATGGCATTTGTTGTCGTTGTAAGTTCATCGATGGATTTTTTATTTAACGCGATTGAATCTGAAATTGATCTATCTTCGCGAATAACACCTAACCGGGAATTAATCGCAGTTATTTCATCGAGTTTGGTAATAATATTTCCGAGAGTTGTTTTAATATCATCTGGTTTGCATCCTTTCCAAAAAACTTGTCGATGGTGTCATCAGCTTTTCGAAAATTTCTTCGTAAACTAGTAAACTGATCAACATGAGAATCAAAATCAGATCGTAATTTTGGTAAATTATCAACTGTGGCATTTACGTGTGAGATCTGTAAATCAGCGTGTGTAGGTGGGACACCAAAGAAATTATTTATGATTCTAGATGAATCAATGATACCCTGCTGAAGTTGATCAAATTTGGTTATATGATCGTTATAATCGTCACGTAGTTTAGTTATTTGTGCCGTGGATTGACCAGCAGTGACTTTAACGTCATCGATGGTTTTTTGTAATTGTGTTATATCATTTATTTGATCATATTTTTTTTTTAATTCGTCTAAGTTTGCTATCGATGAGATAGCCTTATTGATTATTTTTTGTACTTGTCCAACAGTAACTGATTTAGGAACACGTGTTACTGATCTTCCAAAAATATCTGACATTGTTATATATACTCGTTTGTTAAAATCATCGACGTTGACTTGTCATTGTTGTGTACTCGTGAATGGCTTTATGAGGTAATTTAGGATTTGCCGAGATAACCATCAACGAATTAAGAGTTTCTCGACCACATATTGGAGGATCTGTTAGTGTCTGCGTGGGCAACTTTGAATACCAGATTGGAATCCTTTGGATTCTCGGAATCGAATTACTTCGCGATTTCGAAGAAATCATAGACACGTATTTGACAAATTCAATCGGAGGTGGTAATCCATATGAGTCAAAATAAATAATTGATGTTGGATATATTGCGTAACAAACCCAATGAGTTCCAGGTCCAGTGTTATCATCGAGATTAATTATTCCAGTTTCTGGTATTGTTGGCGTTGCTGGTAATTGATCTTTCATGAATACACCTCTGAAATGCTTTATTGGGAGTCTTTTTACAGCGTCGAGTAAATCAAAATTTGACATGGGTGAAAATCCTACGGATTTTTCCACTAACTGGTTTTGTAATATCGCGTGAATCGACTTCCTGGTAGTCTGAATCCCTTTCCCTTTTTTTTTCTCGTTGATGCTAGACCTTTACCCATTATCTTATTGACAACACCAGAAGCAAGTGCTCCAGCTGCACCAGTTCCTAACGCTCCAAGAAGTGCCGGAGCCGCTGACGCAATTAATCCTGGAATTGCAGCCAACAATGGGAAAAATCCTCCGATTTTAATCATATTCGCTATTGCATCCGCAGATAACGTAATCTGAACTCCTTTCTTTGCTTTAAAAACACTATTGAAATGATTAACCTGAGTTTTTGTCAACGATAGTTTATTTGATCCGCCGGTCATCTGATTATGTTTTAGCGTAATCGTAGTTCCGCATTGTTTAGCTGAACTCGATTGAAGTTTTTTTTATCTGACCGGGTGTTAATGTAACATTAATAGTGTTATACGACATTTATATAACACCAGTTGATTCAATTATATGTCTTTGAATGAAAATCTCGAAGTGAAATTCTTTCAGAATTTTCAAAAGTTTTCCACTGGTGCATCAACGATTCTCATTTTTCCACCACCACCTTCAAGTATCATTTTTTTATCACTGAGAAGAACAGCAACCGCCCTAAACCCTCCAAGAGCATCACCGATACGAGCTTGAAATTTTACATCAACGGTTGAATGCTTAGTTAGATCAAGCTGTTGCAGCGAAAAGTAATAAATCGGATACAATTCCTTAAAATCAACCTGTGATATTTGGAGTCCAGTATCGATGTTTTGATCACGACCCATAAATGATCACAATCGATGATAAACTCGTCCTATTTGATTATTTTCGTAATCGATAATACGATTTTCTACGGGTTCTTGTTGATTACTTATTCGCAATGATACTTCACTGACATCACAACGATCAAATATCATATGAGATCGCAATTGTATACTATCATCTGCAACACCAGCTATTTTTTGAGTTCTATTTGAGTGCTGTAACGCAACAAAAACATGTCTTGGTGCGGAAACATTTTTCGTCAGCGCAAGTTGCCAAGTAAAAATTCCAGTACCTGTACTAGATGTTGTAGCTGTTGTAACATCACACCAACTCAACAACGATTTTCCTCCTTGGTCCATAAACGACAACAATTGAGTTTGAACGGTCAACGATGGAGTCATAATTGGCATCCACAATGCCAACTTTGTCAATGCTACAGTACCATCTCGTACAGGATCAAGACCATGCCAAAGAGCGTAATCATCAGTTGATCTTCGCGTAAGCGTTACAGTATGACTAGCACCAAATATTACTCGTCGGACATCTCTGCAAAATCCAAATATATGCGACAGCGGAATCGTACATGAAAATCTACCATTGGCATCGATGTTCTTTTTTCGTGCTGCAAATCCCGCGTTGTAATTAGGATTATCACTCACAACAACAGGTTCACTTTTAGAACCGTCAGCAAAGGCAGTATTATCTAACTTATTTGGGGTTCTTGTAATAAATTGACGATGATCAGCGTGATTGGTAGTATCCTTCGCAAACATCATTGAATGACCCGCAGATTTAATAAAATCATCAGAGTATCTAGCTAAACCTACAACTGTGGTTGCGAGATCAACATCGTTATCGATGGATTCAATCCTGGTAGAATTAATAATATACTGAGCGTTGTTGAATAACGCCATTATGCCATTGTTGACAAATCCAATCGGGATATTTTTAAGATTATTGCCGGCTGCAAACTCAGTATTATCATGTTTCCGCAGTTGTCCTTCTACTTCGATGTATGCTTCACACGGCAAGAAGTATTTAGATGTATCATCAAATCTAAGTTCAATTCGTGACCTTACATTTGGATCCTGAGCTCGATATGAAAAATACTGATAATCACGTATAGAATCATTTCTTGATACGGGATCATTTACTTTAAAAGCATCATCAATCTCATCCCGGAACATTTTATATTAACGTAGTTGATCTAAATGTTTAACCGCGCCAACCCAGAACCAGTTTTTTTTTCTTAACCGTGCAACTGCAATTTTATTAATCGCGCTACCTATTTTTGGTGGCATTTGTTCCGTAGACTGTAATTGAAAATTTCTTTGTTGAAATCCTACAGATTTTCCAATTCCATTTCCAATTTTCTTTTTACCTCTCACCAACGACATAAGTTTTTCTTTTGCATCGCCCAACATATCAAATGCGCTATCACCAATAACTTTAACAGCTCGTTCACCGAAAACACCAATAGCTTTTGATGCTATTTCTTTACCAACAGGTAAAATCTTTGGAGCAATTCTAGTAAACAATCCAGTGACAATATCACCAAGTCCATTACCATACGTAAGTTTGTAAACCGGCAATCTTGAGTTTACAACGTAAACGGGGCTTGCTCTGTTCATACTACGATGTACTATCATTTTTTTTAGATACTATATATCTAATCAGTGATTGAAAAATCTTTTAGATTTTCAGTCGCTGTAATAATCATCAGTAAGTTCATCGATGAAACTGCGATATAGTCCGATATCCATTACACGTCCTTGAAATAACCGCTGACAGATTTCTGTCGCTTCGTTAATTATTTCCGGAGAATTATTTCCAGCTCGTTTTCCTCCAATAAGAACTTCTAACCGTGATATATCATCGAAGACACTTCTTGAACAGGGTATTGAATTACCACCGCGATATCCACTACCTTCTTTTTCTGTTGTACCAGTTGCGTTTTCTTCAGAATCAACTTGGACACGTTGAGATACAAAGGGAGCAATTGGTGTCGGTGGGTTTTCTATTTTAGATATTAACTTTTCAAGATTCTTTAATCCTATATCGTTATGTGGTAGTGTAGACTTTTTAATTCTTGCCAAATATATTTTTTTTTTCCATTCATCCCTGGAAGTTATAATGTCTTCATATCCGCTATTCATAAATTGTTCTCGTTGACCTTTTGGAAATGAATCGATGATAAATTGAGCAAATTGTCTATCAGTCATAGATTCTTTCTTAATACAATTTATCACATCACTTTTAAATATTTTCTCCGGGTTAAGATCTCTTCGTGTTGTTTTACTTTTTTGTTGTTGTTGTTCAAATAGTTCAGGTGGTGAGCTAACAGGTTGTTCAACTTCTTCAAGTGGTTCAGGTGGTTGTTCTTGTTGTCTTATAGCAGTTACTATATCACCAGGGAGTGTTTTCAAGTATTTTTTTGCTGTTTTAGATCTTTTTGCTATTTTTGCGGTCTCTGTACCAATTTGTTTAGTAGCGGCAACAACTTTTTCAGTTGCTGTAGTTATCGGCTTAAATAATTTTTCAGTATCAGTGGTAAAATCTAATTTCGCTTGTTGACGCGCTTGAAGATTATCTCTGAAAGAATCCCTTACCGGGATAAATTTCTTAATCGCAGCCAACCGTTCTCGTGTTAATCTAGTTATTTGTGCTTCTCCGATGTTTGACATTTATATAAAATATATATCGCTAATTCATCATTGTATCTATAGCTAATTCGATTAGCGCATAGCAGCAGAGAGGGTGAACGCCATATATTTGGCGTCTTTTTTTTGGCCAAATGGACCCTTCTAGTTAATATTTATTAGAAAGATCTATTTGACAAATTGAGGCTTTCTAGTAAATATTTAATAGAAGGAAGCATCGTTGACGCCTAAAAAGTTGGTTTGTTCACCCTCTCTGCTGCTTGAACCATTCCATGAGGTTACAATATTTTTCACTATTTTTAATGGTGAACCATTTTAAGAAGTTGCAATTAATTTTCAGTACTTTTAATGGTGAACCATTTCAAGAGGTTACAATTATTTTTCAGTATTTTTAATGGTGAACCATTCCAATGTGCTGTAATTCTTTCCAAGTAATATATGATTTTTCGAATTAAAATTTCCATCATTACATACATTGCATTAAAATAGTTATCTGCAACCTTTACCTAGATAGGTTAATAGTTTAGTCCCATTCAAAGTTGTCTCCCTTGTTGTTGGTGCCACAATTTTACATAAAGATCCTAATAATTTAGTTTCATTGTGAGTTTCATTGTGAAAAAAGAAACAAATGATATGTCATGATGTCTGAGCGTAATGTGTATTGACTTCACATTGTCTTATACATGCACTGCATATCCTCTCATGTGACCAGATTACTTGCAAGACCTTGTGGATATTATTTAAAATGAACCCCAAAATAGGCAATTATTTATTGAATGGGAATAAAATTGTATTCAACATTGGCAAATTAAATCTTCATATCACTAGATTCATAGTTGCAAAAAAATGAGCACGTCTTGAACAGTACATGGATGAAGCTTTAATGGTGAACCATATCGAGAGGTTGGAATTAGTTTTCATTATGTTTTATGGCGAACCATTCCATGAGGTTACAATAATTTTCAGTATTTTTAATGGTGAACCATTTTAAGAGGTTACAATTATTTTTCAGTACTTTTAATGGTGAACCATTCCATGAGGTTACAATATTTTTCACTATTTTTAATGGTGAACCATTCCATGAGGTTACAATATTTTTCACAATTTTTAATGGTGAACCATTTTAAGAAGTTGCAATTAATTTTCAGTACTTTTAATGGTGAACCATTACAAGAGGTTACAATTATTTCACGTATTTTTAATGGTGAAAAATTTCAAGAGGTTACAATTATTTTTCAGTATTTTTAATGGTGAACCATTCCAAGAGGTTACAATTATTTTTCAGTATTTTTAATGGTGAACCATTCCAATGTGCTGTAATTCTTTCCAAGTAATATATGATTTTTCGAATTAAAATTTCCATCATTACATACATTGCATTAAAATAGTTATCTGCAACCTTTACCTAGATAGGTTAATAGTTTAGTCCCATTCAAAGTTGTCTCCCTTGTTGTTGGTGCCACAATTTTACATAAAGATCCTAATAATTTAGTTTCATTGTGAGTTTCATTGTGAAAAAAGAAACAAATGATATGTCATGATGTCTGAGCGTAATGTGTATTGACTTAACATTGTCTTATACATGCACTGCACATCCTATCATGTGACCAGATTACTTGCAAGACCTTGTGGATATTATTTAACTTGAACCCCAAAATAGGCAATTATTTATTGAATGGGAATAAAATTGTATTCAACATTGGCAAATTAAATCTTCATATCACTAGATTTATAGTTGCAAAAAAATGACATAAGTAATTACAATTTTGAATCAGCACCATTCTTTTCATAATAATAATAATGTTTCATACCTTAAATATTTTCAGCATGTTTTGTTTTCCAATTTTATGGTGGGGTTTGTTTGGTTAACATATCATATGTTTTTTTATGATAGATGTGTTGTTTAATGTTGTAGAGCTTCTAGAGATTTTTAGTCACTACACAAAGTCCTCATTAGTATTATTATTAAATGCATTCGGGTATTTGTTGTGAGGCTTGACTAACATTTGAATACAACATGGCATATCATGTTTATACTAATTACAGTGAAACCAGATTGCAAACATAAGACACTGACACAGCTAATTTAATATCATTCCACATAGAAGTGCCCTGGGATGCAAAGAACGTATGACTTCATTTTCATAATGGGAATAATGAGTATAAGATTGTCAGAAGAGGATGGTAAGAATCTTGCTGGTATGCACACATGGGTGAGGCCAGACAGGTATGTTGGACTGGTGTTCGTCAGTGAAACATAGCACAGAGAACAAAATTTGTGTTTGATTCTGGATTCACTGTGGACAGCAAACGCAGGAATGTAGAAGAAGGAGGAGCTCATGTGAGATAGATATCGTAGCCCATTTCACTATATTGTAATGTTACTTATTGGAATTATGCTATATATAATTTTTCTATTTTCTGCAATAGACTTTATATTTTCATAAAAATGCTCCCAAAACTATTTGGAATCACTTGTTTTGAATTCATGAGATACAGGTTTCATGTAAATATAACTTAATAATAAGTTTTTTAAGTTGAATATAATTTTGTAATTTATTTTAGGATAAAAAACAATTCAAAATATCTGCTGATAATAACTATTATTTTTCCAAGTCCTGAACATTTTATTTATATGTTCATAAAAATGCAACCAAAGAACACTTTTTGGTTCATATACATTTAGCAATTAGATTAATTGTCTTTGAATTGCATCTTCTTTATATATAAATAATTGCTCTCCTTATAGCTTGGAGACTATGTATTCATAAAGTCACACTAAATATTACAGATATTCGCCACTTGCTGCTTCAGTAAGATTTAACAATGGTTTATTCTTTCCATTCTACACGTACATGAGATCCCGAATCTTGACTGACATGCATATCCTGTATTAAAATAAACTTATGTTGTTTCTTTGTAAAAAGATGATAGAATCTGGAATCTTTATGTATCATCAAAGAAATGAAATGATTTGTAAACATGTTGATATCAAATTAATCATTACAATAATGACTTTTACAAACATGTATCCAACTTGTCTTAAGTTTTAATTTTGCCATGTACAGGTGTTTGTATAGTTGGCATCTTAATAATATTAAAGGAACTATTTGCACTTTGCTTAACTTTTACAATAGAAAGTTCAATGACATTTTCAATTTATATATGTCTGATATAGTCCTGTACTCACTTAATTGTTTGTTTGCACAAGGTATAATACCCATAAGATTTATTAATTTACTCGTTTTGGTTGGGAAAATATATTATATTTATCTGGACTTTAAATAAATGTCAAATTAGGATTAATGCATATTAATTTCAGAAGAAGGGAGTGGTGGTGGTGATTGCACCCGATTTAATTGCATGTGCAACCTTGAATCGACATGTTCAACATTACCTACTTAGTACAACCTTGAATCGACATGTTCAACATTACCTACTTAGTACAACCTTGAATCGACATGTACAACATTACCTACTTAGTACAACCTTGAATCGACATGTTCAACATTACCTACTTAGTACAACCTTGAATCGACATGTTCAACATTACCTACTTAGTACAACCTTGAATCGACATGTTCAACATTACCTACTTAGTACAACCTTGAATCGACATGTACAACATTACCTACTTAGTACAACCTTGAATCGACATGTACAACATTACCTACTTAGTACAACCTTGAATCGACATGTTCAACATTACCTACTTAGTACAACCTTGAATCGACATGTACAACATTACCTACTTAGTACAACCTTGAATCGACATGTACAACATTACCTACTTAGTACAACCTTGAATCGACATGTTCAACATTACCTACTTAGTACAACCTTGAATCGACATGTTCAACATTACCTACTTAGTACAACCTTGAATCGACATGTTCAACATTACCTACTTAGTACAACCTTGAATCGACATGTACAACATTACCTACTTAGTACAACCTTGAATCGACATGTACAACATTACCTACTTAGTACAACCTTGAATCGACATGTTCAACATTACCTACTTAGTACAACCTTGAATCGACATGTACAACATTACCTACTTAGTACAACCTTGAATCGACATGTACAACATTACCTACTTAGTACAACCTTGAATCGACATGTACAACATTACCTACTTAGTACAACCTTGAATCGACATGTTCAACATTACCTACTTAGTACAACCTTGAATCGACATGTTCAACATTACCTACTTAGTACAACCTTGAATCGACATGTTCAACATTACCTACTTAGTACAACCTTGAATCGACATGTACAACATTACCTACTTAGTACAACCTTGAATCGACATGTACAACATTACCTACTTAGTACAACCTTGAATCGACATGTTCAACATTACCTACTTAGTAAAACTTTGAATTGACATGTTCAACATTACCTATTTAGTACAACCTTGAATAGACATGTTAAACATTACCTACTTAGTACGACCTTGAATCGACATGTTCAACATTACCTACTTAGTGCAACCTTGATAATCAATAGGTTCAACATTACCTACTTAGTGCAAAACATTGCATTCTTCATGGAAATTATGTTTTTTTACCCTGATAACAAAACTAATTCATATGCCTCTAACTGAAATCAATGGCCATATAGTTTGCTCTCAAAATGCACATACTCTTGTGATAATCTATTTCTGAAGGCACCTGGTGTAAAATTTGATGCATTAATATTCACATTGTCCTATGACGGGATGAAATAGGTTAAATTTCATGTCATTCGTAACAACTGAACTTAAAGTTCATTTTCCAATGGTATGACTAACAACTGTAAATGGTAAGTGTTTTTCGTGCATTGACGTGTTTCATTTTCAATAAAATTTGCAACTTTAGAGTGAGTTATAAGTGAATAAACAGCTCTGTGAAGGATGATATAAATGGAAGAATAGGAAGAAAAAAAGAAAAAGAAAAGGAAAAATAAATTGTACAGAACTGCAACATTGGCATATTTACACCCTATTATAACAAGTGAATGAGTTAGATACTCCCATCACGTAGGAAAATGTCAATCCTCTTGAACTATAATTTCATGAATGAAATGTCCATTTCTGTAAAGGACTGTTAAGCTCTCTGTCTTTATGGCAATCCACTTCATCATGTTGGAAGCCAAGATATTAGTCAAGCCTTTAAGAGGAAGAGAAAGATGATTCACACCTTTCTTCTCTCTTTAGAAGCTGCATAATAATAAAGTAAAGCTCTAACTAAGATTAGGGATATCAATCGAGATTGATGTAATTGACAGCTGCATAGCAGACTCAGAAGAGTGCTGAACCATTTGTATTGGTGTCATACATGGTCTATACAAATGACCCGAGCTAAGAAGGTCCTTACATTTCAAGTGTTTGTCACATAATCCTGAAAGATGGGGAGTTGTATTTGAACAGATCACCCCGCTTCATACTGAAAGTGGCCACTGCACAAGGTCAGTGAATGAAGACTTGGTAAATGTTAAAAGGGAACTTGCTGTTTACCTATGTTCCAAAAACACAACTAATTGTATGTCTTCCTCCGAAGTCTGAAATGGAATTTGCTATGGACTATTGAAGAGACTATCATCTCCCTCCAACTGGAGTAACAACAAAACTGCTCTAATTTCCAAATTACTGTTGTGGATAGTAGATTCTTTCCTGAACCAAGAACACTAAAAAAATAAACCCTTCCGGTTCCAAATGAACACTTCAATATGGACTTACAGTGAGACAGATCTAGTCTGAGGGCTTGTAGCTGGGTGATCATCAAAACATTGGAATCCCCAGTGACTTTAAGTGACAGAAACTACCCATAACCCCAAGACCTCAGTAAAAGATATCTCTGTGGATGCTAGACTGAACTGCATACTAGTAAGAAACTGAAAGACCTTCTTCTTCACAAGTTCTTTCTGTATAAACGTATTCAAGGAGGAGAGGTAGATAATTAGCCAAAATGCCCCCTTTTAGGTACTAGGAAAATCCAAGAAAATAAGTCCATCGTCTGGTTACAGTACAACACTGAAATTCTGGAGAAGGGAGCATAAGTTTTCCTTTAATTACACCAGATTCAATTGAAATCACAAAGAAGATTTAGTACAGGAGGAACATCTTGAAAAGGTATGATTTGTAAAGGGGACATGGGCTCAAAACCCAATGATTTTTAATGTGTGCCCCCTTTTTCAATCCAGCTGTGGAACAGGAACTCTAAATTTGGGATGTTGCTTGGACGGAGACTGCATGGCATGTTGGCAGTCAGGATGATTGCATTTCTTGGCTGGTTTCAGCTGTCCATGCACTGGTTTAGTTGGTCTGTCAAATCCTTGGAAGCAGCAGAGAACATGCGCCCTATGAGGAGTCTCTGCTTTCAGAAAGCAGCTATCACAAGGTACTTACTGTGCTCCGGTAAGGACTTGGATTCATCTAACACAACGTTTCTGCAAATGTGGAAAAGTTGTGACTATAAATCCATGGATAAACTTAAATGCTTAGATAGTCTGGCCAATCCTTAAATGAAACAGTGCCAGACATCTGATAACAGAGATTCCTCCCTGAGCATTTTGGAAATGGAATATGAGAATAGGTTGGCATGCAAGACAATGATAACACAGTATCTAGCTTTAGTTCTATGGCATTCAGTGTTTTAACTTTAAGGCTGGCTTAGGTCTCAGTGGAATATACCAATGTGGACATCTAAAGCAAGTGTTTCTTTTAAAGGGACAGAAAGGGGTGTGAATACTAACAGTATATATGACAATAGAGTCATTTCAAAGGTCCACATCACATCCTCATTTACTGCCGTTATCAAAGATTGCGAGGATACATGGGACATAAAGGGAGAAGCTACAATCTTTGGTTTGTTCTAAGATGTGCTTGTGATAATAAATGAGGTCTGGAAGGACAACCTTATATGTGCTTGCTTCTGGGAGTCAGGACATTATAACCCAATGTACGGCTGTTGCTAGGAAAACTTGGGAGTGAAGATGACTTCCATTCATGTTCCCTTTTGTAAAAGACTAAGGGACCGTCCCTAGTGGCAGACCTGGCAGGTGGGTAAGATCAAGTACTAATAATCCTGAGGTGTTGTACGAAAGTCTTCCCCCTTTCTTTTGATCTCTGCAACTGCAACAGAGACCTTCAAAGAAGGAGCAAAGGCTCTGAAATCTATGTATGCTTACAGAGATTAGAATAATCGCTTCCCTCTGGGAGAAGGTCACTTATCCCATTAGGATTTATTGGGATTTGGGATAGCAACCCATTCCCAGACATGCCAACATTGAAGAAATCAAAATCAGGAAAGTCACCATTAAACATCAGGAGACATGGTACAAAATCAGGAGGTAGAAGCATAAGGTGTATATATCACGAAAAAAGGTATAGTCTTGTTATTTCCGTCCACTGTATGTTGCAGACTTGCATTTTTGCAAAAGTTCATCATTTATTTGTCTCTGGGTGCCAAATTCGCTAACAAGAATAGGTTGATGCTGACAGGTTGGCTCTTTGACTAGTTCTGTTTTTTCTGACCCACTGATGATCTGCTCTTTCCATATTTAATTGGTTAAGTCTAAACTCTGTGGAGATTATCAGTGTTGATTCCTTCCATTTGGCTGGAGAAAAAGGCGAGGTCCTTAAATGAGTACAGATTGTTTAGCCACATCTGCAATGCTTGAATGAATGAGAAAGTCATCCTTTAATGGAAATTGTTCCTTCATGTATGACAATAATTTGATCAGAAATGCCCTTCAGTGCATTCTTGTCTGTAACTGTGCTTTGGAATTCATCTTCTCTAGAAGTTTGTTGCCTCACCCAAGTACAAGTCCTGAGAAGGAATGTACAAACTTTCATATTTTACATCAATTGCTGAGATGTCGGTTTTGTTAACAATGTACTATGGTTTAATAACAATCGAAAGGAATTATCTGTACATGGATAGTAGAATGTACCTAGTCTTGCGAATTTAGGGCTTGTCATGCTGTAATGCTTTGTAGAATCTGTCAAAAACTGTTCTGAATCCAGCTTAAAAACTGGCAATATGCAAGGGTATGTCATATTCTCAATAAACTCACTAAGTGGCACCAACAGCTCTAGAAGACGCTTAATGCACTTTCCAAGAGAAGGCATCTAGTTGGGCAATACTTCATTATGCAGAATTTGAAAATTCTTGAAATCCCGCACTCTTTGAAATGAAGCCGGATATGGTAAAGTACTAAGAACCATAGCAGACACAGAAAAACCAGATACAGAAACACGGCAACGGAAAATGAAATTTTTGTTTAAAATAATACGGATTGTTTTTTTCTTGATTAGCTGAAAACTTGGGAGTTTTTCTTAAAAATAGGGGAATCGGGAAATAGCTCCAAAAATCGGGATTCTTATGATTTTTTCAGTCGGGTTGGCAGGTTTGCAATCCACTGATCAATTATGGCATATATACCCTGAATCCAAATCCTAAACAGAACTCATCTGAAGCCAAGGAGATATGTGAATTACCACAATCCCTATTCCTGAATCAAGGGGCTTCAATCAATGGTGACTTGTACTCGGAAATGCTTAATTACGCTTATTTAGACGCAAATATTTGCTCTGCAACAAAGAGAATCACCCATGCAGGAGTCCTCCATATGATGAAAATAAAATTATGCAATGCTTGCCAACTGAAAAGCAGTGATTGTCGACAGAATATTATATTTAAAATAATACTAAGTTTGGACAAACGGGAAACTTCCACTAAGTTTCCACGCCTCGAAATATGGCGGCCTATTCTTCACATAGCTTTGAAAAGATGTAATGTTTATGCATCAGGCTATGAAAATGAAATACATTTTTTTGGACTCTTTCTGACATTTCTTCCAAAGCGCGAACTATCAACCAAACCAACATGTAATCCAATATTTACATAAATGATGTATCGTTGTGCAGAATGACCAATAACGCCGAATAGGCTGGCAAAGTTGTACATGTCAGTGTTATAAGGAATGTGGAAATTACATTCAATGGCAACCAACAGTTCTTCTAATCTGCCAAGTTCATCATTGTCTGGGATGGGACTGCAACTTTTGCTTATGGCACTCCTAGTTTTACCAAAAATGGAGTCCTGAACTCCTAGTTTTAAATTCCTAGCGAGACCCCTGGGTTAATTATATATATGTTATACCTCTCATTTAGTCATTCCTATTTAAATGTGAAGCATGGTCTGCTATGTTCGTTTCTTTTTCATCTGCATGGAAATTTGCCATACACCGATAGACTATTCTTTGCAACTTGATTGAATTTGTCTCAGCTTTATAATCTTTAATCTACCATGTAAATCTCAAACCACTTACAATGTTTTATCTACCATGTAAATTTCAAACCCTTTAAAATGTTTTATCTAGCATTTAAATTACAAAATCCTTTATTGTTTTAAAACTAGGATAATTGTTTTCTTCCATTTGTAAAAAGATAGATGAAGTTAGATGAGAGGTACCGCAATAACCCATCTCTTAGATGAGCTTAAATCACTGACCCATAATCCTATAATGGACTGATGTATATGTGTTAATTATTGGTGCTGGTATGGTCATCACATGCTATTTTGACTGGTACTCATGTTACAGTCAAACAACATATAAGGTTTAAATAAATCTATGAGTCCTAAACTATGAGTGCATAATAATTGTTTATATTTCTGGAATCCAACATCTTTCTTCTTGTTTTTATTTGCTATGTTTACTGTACTGACACAATGTGCTGCTTATCTCTAACCCTGTACTATTTAGTGTCATATCTTTTTTTTATTTTCTATGAATCAACACATGTTTATCCTTTTAATGCTTATATGAGTTAGCCAATAAGAAAATCCATGTATGATTTATATCACATTTTGTACATTGTGTTGTGGGACTCATTACCTGGATGAATACTCATTATTTATAATTAACAGACCTTGATTTCTGATGCATCATCGATGTTCAATTTTGGCTTGGCAATGATGTTCAGCTCTTCCATGAGCAGCAAAATGTGCTCTTTGTTGTCATGGAGATCTGCATTCTCGTCTTTTGTCCAGAGAGCATCTTGAAATGAGAAGAAAATAACCGTTACACAAAGAATATAACTAATTTTATCACAAATATTCAGTATGTGATATAAATGTGAAGTATAAAAGTCTTTCAGCAGAAAAGCAAATTTTATCTTTCTGATCAGATATATAATTAAAAGGCAGTATGATCTAGTAATTTCATTTGTCAGTCTAGCAGTATGATCTAGTAATTTCATTTGTCAGTCTAGCAGTATGATCTAGTAATTTAATTTGTCAGTCTAGCAGTATGATCTAGTAATTTCATTTGTCAGTCTAGCAGTATGATCTAGTAATTTCATTTGTCAGTCTAGCAGTATGATCTAGTAATTTATTTGTCCGTCTAGCAGTATGATCTAGTAATTTCATTTGTCTGTCTAGCAGTATGATCTAGTAATTTAATTTGTCAGTCTAGCAGTATGATCTAGTAATTTCATTTGTCAGTCTAGCAGTATGATCTAGTAATTTCATTTGTCAGTCTAGCAGTATGATCTAGTAATTTAATTTGTCTGTCTAGCAGTATGATCTAGTAATTTAATTTGTCAGTCTAGCAGTATGATCTAGTAATTTCACTTGTCAGTCTTACAGCAGCAAACAATAAAGCTTCCAAGAAAATGAAAATTGAATGGTCAATGATGCCAAATCGAAGCATGTAACTGACCGAGAGTTTTTCTAATAGGGTTAACTTAATTTTGTTACATTATCCTGTTATTGACCTTATCTTGAGTTGTTAGTGTTTTTTAAACATATTCCACATCACTGTACAAGAGTATTCAAAACTCCTTTTGAACCGCTCTGTTCTTGGTTTTGGTACTAGAAGGTTTCCATGTGATATTGATCTCAACTGGTATTGTGTTGAAAAAGGCTTAAATAATTCCTGAAGACACTATGTTGCAGTTCCATGTAGACATTTATATAAAAGAACTGTCTTGTGAAAATCTATCCTGTCATATATTGTGAATCATTTGAGTTCTGTAAATAATACTTTTGAGGGATGATCAACAGATGGATCTAAATTTTCTAAAATTACATGTGCTGCTTGTTTCTGGAGTTTATAAATCCTGTCAAGCTCAGATTTAGCAGTTTCCCCATACATTAGAACAGTAATCCATTGTTGGAAGAATATATGACTTGTAGTATAGATTGCGAGTTTCCATAGGTAAATATTTCTTGCTTCTGCAGCGAAGGGCATTTTTTTATGACAGTATTTTACAAAGCTTATCAATATGGTCATTCCATAATATATTATTATATATATGGACACGTCAACAAGCCTTTCATGACTGACATTTTCTAATGGATGAATATTTATTGCAAGAGATAGTTTTGGGTTCCCTGACTTGTGTAGCTTTTGTGTCGTCCCCAGAATCATACATTTTGTTTTACCTTCATTAATTACCAACCTATTTTAGGCTGAGCAGTAGCTATTTCAGTTGGAATATCTCATAAAAGTCTTTTTGTTTTCTTAGTTCTTTCTGCTATTTTTCCAGTTGCTCTAGCGATTTTTTCTAACATAGGAAGAAGACCTTCAGTAGCTTCTGCAACTCTTTGAGTAACCTTCATAACAGATTTAAGTAATTGGTCTGAACCTTTGCAAATTCCACCTGAGACTCTTGACGTTCTTGTAATTTTCATCGGACAGAATAACGGACATATAGATATTTTTTAATTTCCTCTAGTCGCTATCGAGCTAATCTAGCTGTTTATGATTCCATAGCCATATTATTGATACAATGATATAATTAAAGCTAATCTAGCTGTTTATGATTCCATAGCCATAGTATTGATACAATGATATAATTAAAGCTAATCTAGCTGTTTATGATTCCATAGCCATAGTATTGATACAATGATATAATTAAAGCTAATCTAGTTGTTTATGACTCCATAGCCATATTATTGAAACAATGATATAATTAAAGCTAATCTAGCTGTTTATGATTCCATAGCCATATTATTGATAAAATGATATAATTAAAGCTAATCTAGTTGTTTATGATTCCATAGCCATAGTATTGATACAATGATATAATTAAAGCTAATCTAGCTGTTTATGATTCCATAGCCATAGTATTGATACAATGATATAATTAAAGCTAATCTAGCTGTTTATGATTCCATAGCCATATTATTGATAAAATGATATAATTAAAGCTAATCTAGCTGTTTATGATTCCATAGCCATAGTATTGATACAATGATATAATTAAAGCTAATCTAGCTGTTTATGATTCCATAGCCATATTATTCATACAATGATATAATTAAAGCTAATCTAGCTGTTTATGATTCCATAGCCATATTATTCATACAATGATATAATCAAAGCTAATCTAGCTGTTTATGATTCCATAGCCATAGTATTGATACAATGATATAATTAAAGCTAATCTAGCTGTTTATGATTCCATAGCCATAGTATTGATACAATGATATAATTAAAGCTAATCTAGCTGTTTATGATTCCATAGCCATAGTATTGATACAATTATATAATTAAAGCTAATCTAGCTGTTTATGATTCCATAGCCATATTATTCATACAATGATATAATTAAAGCTAATCTAGCTGTTTATGATTCCATAGCCATATTATTGATACAATGATTTAATTAAAGCTAATCTAGCTGTTTATGATTCCATAGCCATATTATTCATACAATGATACAATTACTTAAACCTACAGTGTTGTAGAAAGGGTGTGACCTAAATGAAAATTGCAGGTGGGTAAACAAAACATACATAATTTTTATTTTAAAAATGACAAAAGATTAATGACAATGAGCTAACTAGAGAAACTCTCAGTCAGTTAGAGGCTTCACTTTGGTGTTATTGCACTTATATTTTTTATTTTCATACAAAGCTTTCTTTTTTCAAACATGATGTTCCAGCAAATGATCTGTTAACCCTTTTTGCTGCCCATATTCATATGTGTACAAAAACAGTATGATACTGTAATTTCATGTGTCAGCCATTTTACTCTCCTTACAAAAGCAGTTTGATCTTTTAGTTTCGTTTGTCAGCCATACTCGTTTCATAAAAAGTGATATGATCTTGTAATATCATTTGTTAGTCAAATTCCTCTCCATGATGTTCACATCCGAAAATGCCATAGTAAGTTTTTTTTATTTATAAAATTTCTTAAGCCTGATGTCCTATAATATACATATTATTTCTATATTAACATAATGGGGTAGGTACAATTAGGTCTCAAACATTTTAAAATGTTAATCTATTACAATGGAAAAAAATATATCGGCATGTAAAAACCAACTAACTATAGTTGAGTTTTGAAATTATTGGATGTCAATATCAATTGTTAATGCCATCACATTTGATTATAAAAGAGTCTTAATGTGCCAACATTGGGGTTACTTTTGTATGTGTATGTAATTGGTGATTATTTCTGATCTACATTTATTTACAAACAAAAAAAATACACACTCAGCTAAATTATCTCTGATTGTTGATTTAATATTCAGATCAATTTGAATCATAATTTGGTTCTGATTTTAGGACATCTGATTTCCACATGTAAATACTTAAAATTGTTGACAAATTTGAATGTTTTTATAAACATAAGCACTCCAGCCCAGCTGATCTATGTTGTGGTGTTACACAGGGATCTGTTTTTGGACATGTTCTCTTCAGTCTATACACTCTGCCGCTCTCATGCATCATACATCATCACCCAGAGTATTACCAGAGTACACTGATGACACCCAAATATACACGATTTGCCACCCAAATGAAGTTGATGCTACCATCCAAGGTAGAGAGGTGTGTTTCTGATGTGAAATCATGGATGGCATAACAAGCCGCAGAAGCAAGATGATATAACTAAGGCCTTTCTAATCACAATACAAAGACCTTCTCAGTCACACTCTTTACCTAAAACAATATATATAAGCAACACCAACATCAAATTAATGCAACCAATACTGTACATTCACCTTGCACCAACATGTCAAAAACATATACAAAGCTGCATATCTTGAGATCAGATTCATCAGCTCCATTCGCAAATATCTTTCAGATGATGCCACTAAAACACTGGTGTGTTCATTAGTACTTCCAAGACTGGACTATTGTAACTCAAGTCTGGTTACTCTCAATATCTACTCATGAAACTTCAAAAAGTTCAAAACACAGCTGCTTGCATCATCCTCAGAGTACCACAATCAGAGCACACATCCCTACTGCTCTGTACCCTACACTGGCTATCCATTCAATCCAGAATGCAACACAAAATGTGTTATCTGTGCTATGTTTCAGTAATGGACTCCAGTCCTACATACCATTCTGGCCTCAATCATGTGTACAAACCAGCATGATATTTACACTCCTCATATGACAGTCGTATATTCATTATTCCCACTATGAAAATGAAGTGATATGGACAACGTTCTTTTCAATAACAAGGCCAAGTAACGTGGAACAAATTGCCCATTGAAATTAGACACAAAGACACAGTGATCCCTTTCACGAGTGCTCTTCAATCTCACCTTTATCAACTGTAAGAACAAACATAAAGACCTGATAATGTTTCCAACTGAAATATTTCAGCACTTTTTATGTTTTCTAATTTCATGATGTTGGATTTTTGTAGTCATATTATTATAGATGTTGTAAGGTACTTAGAGCTTGTAACGATTAGACACTATACAAAGTGCAAATTGTATTATAATTATTATTATTATTATTATTAGTAGTAGTAGTAGTAGTAGTAGTAGTAGTAGTGGTAGTAGTAGTAGTAGTCGTATTTATAAGGTGGCTGACCTACATCTTGGCATTGTATTTGTGTCTTAACATTTTATATTATGTTTACCTGAAGATGTACTCGTTCATGCTTTAACATGTTTAGAGGAATCAGTTTGATTGTGTTGTTCAGTATTTAATTTGGGTAGAATTATTTATTTAAAATTATTATTCACTGGAAATACAAAGTGATCAATAATATTCTTGGACAGGGAACATTAATGTGAAATGATAGTGAATTCAGTCAAGGACATATTTGGATTATATTATTCTTATTATTATAAGGGAATAAACCTAACAAAAATCCTGAGACAAGAGTCTGTAAGGCAACTTTGCATTGGTTTCAGTGTCATCTTGCCAACTCCTTCAACACCATTGGTGCCATGATGTATCGACTTGACCTTTCTCTTGGATCCATCAGTTGCATGGGGGGGGGGGCAGGAATCCGCAGCAAGGGCAAAAACTGATTCTCCATATCACCCTGCCCAGGAAGCAGTAGTTTCCCGGTTATAAGTCTTTGCTTGATTGGCTTAGAGTCAGATACTAGGGGTTGCTTCCGATGGTGGGAGAAAGAAACAAACCTCACTGGACAGCTACCGCCCGCCTAAAACTGGGCAGCCTCCAGACAATAATATGCTGTCCCGCCACAGTTTCTCTGCCTTACTGGTGCGTAGGGCATAAGGTACGTTAATACCTGACACAGTGGACAAACTTTTGCACCAAGAAACAACAAACAAACGGCAACAAGGAAACTTTCAATCCTCAAGCTAGGTGCCTGGAATATATGGACCATGCTGACTGGACTCTCAGATTATCTCCAGGAAATCAGCGATGTTCTATAGACTTCAGTCATCAATGACAAACCTACAAGACTCCAGGTCAACATTACCGCACTACCGGACAGACGGCTACCAGATTTAGTGACCCTCAGAGAGAAAAACACGTTATTCTGGCAAGGAAAGAGCGCAGAAGAAGATAGAGAGTTTGGTGATGGATTTGCTATTGGGAACTCTCTGCTGGGGATGATAAAATGTTGCTAACAAGGAAATGGAAGACTGTTATCCTTATGCCTCTATACCAAAAATGCCTGATTAGCATTTACAATCCCACACTAAGCGCCACCGCAAATAGCAAGGATGAGTTCTACGATAAATAAGACTCACGATCAACAAATTTTCCAAGGAAGACAACTTGATATTACTGGATGACGTCAATGAAAGGGAGGTTGATGACCATGACTTTTGGCCCTCCTGTCTTGGCAAGTTTGGCATTAGGAAGATGAATGAAAACAGGCAGAGAACCCTAGTGATGTGCATGTACTATGATCTCAGCATCACCAATTCTTTCTTTCAGACAAAACCACAGCATAAGTATTTTGGAGGCATCCCCAGCCCAAACAATGGCACCAACTGGACTAACATAACAAGACGGTTTGCCATGAAATGTGTGCTTCTTACCCGGACCTTTTACAGAGCTGACTGTGATGCTGAACTCTCGCTGGTGTGCTTCAAAATGAAGCAGCCAAAGAAAATATCCCGCTCAACCGCTCTAGACAAAAGTGTAAACCATGCATTGACGTGAGCAAGACTTCATATCCAGACAAGGCTGAGGAATTCCTTATGCCCTCTCCAAGATTTTTCATTCAGAACCCATCATCAGTGCCAAAGAGATATGGAATCACAGTAGAGAGACCATGTACAGCTCAGCAACATGTATCTTTGGTAAGAAGCTTTCAAAGAACGACTGTTTTGAGGCTAACTCCGCTACACTCACGCCAGCCATATAAGATTGTCACAGTGGTCACCTAGAATGCAAACGATCACCCTGCCAGAAGACTCTACAGGTATACAGGTCGATCAGAAGCAACGTACAGAGGTTATCATGGCAGTGCGCCAATCAATAGTAGCTTCAGCTTTGTCAAAGCATCCAGTGAGCAGCAGAGTGTATCCATGGTTGTTGTGCGTGATTCCATGCAGAGAGGTCCACTATCAACATGATCTTCTCCATCAGGCAACTGCAGGACAAATACAGAGAACGATACAAACACTTATTCCTGGCCTTTATAGACCTCACCACGGCATTTGATCTGGTCAGCAGAGACAAACTCTCCACAATCAATGCGAAGATTGGATGCACTGCAAAGCATGATCCAGTCCTTCCACGATGACAAGAAATATACAGTGTAGTACGATGGCTCAACGTCAGACCATGTCAACATCCCCACACTCTTCAGTATCTTCTTCCATGTCCTGTTCAAGCATGCTTTTGGGACGTCCACAGAAGGGATGTACCTGAACACAAATAAAATCAGATGACAAACTGTTCAACCTGGCACGACTAAAGACAAGGAGCACAGTGTGTGAAGCAGCCATTAGGGACATGATCTTGGTAGATGATGCTGCCTTAGACACTCACAAAGAAGCTGAGTTACAGCACCTGATGGACCAATTTGCATGTGGCAAGTTTGGGTTGGCCATCAGCCTAAAGAAAAACAATCTGATGGGATTCAATTCACAATACTGAAATTTTTGTTCCATTATCAATTTGTATTTTTGGAAACTAAAATATATGTTGAATTTCTCAAAACTTGTTAGTCTTCACTCTTTTCTGTTACGTAGTTTAAGACCATGGACTCGTAAAAGGTTTTTCAAAATTTAAGATGGTCCACATGTGGCAACCGAATTAATACTTTTAGAGAATACAAAGGCATGCGTGAATATCCACTTATCAGAATACTGATTTGGTTGCCACATGTGAGAAATCATAACATGTAAGTCACTGACTATCTAAAGTTAACTTTTATTTATGATATAGTGGTTATTATATCAGTCAAAATAATTAAAGAAAATGGTAAACCATAAGAATGGACACAGATTGTTGAATTTCAAAGGGGTAATTTTCTCCTTGATGGAGAATATACACTTATTACTTCATCCACTCATTCACTGTCAGCTGAAAAATGACACAAGAGAGCACTTGTCATTGGAGTATGAACTGCTGAGTGTTAACTCATACAACCAGACATTAAGACATAAACTAGAAGGACTTTTATGTTTCCATAACAGATAACAAGAATCCCTACTGATATTCTACTGGATGAAAATAATCTGAAGAATGTACTCCAAGTTCAACTGACCAACAACATTCAAGTTAGTAACAGAAATGCTTAATTACGCGTATTTTGGACGCAAGTGTTTGATCTGGGATGCAGACAATACCAAATGCAGGAGTCCTTCATAAGCATGCAAATGGTTTGGCAGCAAATTTAAAGGCTTTCCAATCCTACTTCAACAATCAACTAAGTAGGAGAACATGTTGATTATTTGATCATCACAGAATCCAGTACTTTAATATACCCCCAGATGTGCCTGTTCTATTTATAAGACTACATAAAACACGATGCAATAGTTGGGTGGCCAGTTAAAATATTTCGACTAGCAGCATGGGTCGGAAAATGTGTTGATATTTACAATGACTCAATTCATAGGCAGAAAGACACAGAGATGTATATATGGTTATTATGAGTACATCATAACTTTAACTTCCATTATTGTGTTCATTTCTGATTGTAGCCAATTAAATATTGCATGTGACCGAGAAATCAAGGCACATCAAAACTTGGACAAAACGTCGTTTGAAAATTTGGATAAGTATTTTGGGATTAAATGGCAAATGGATAATGACTTTAATGCGAGTCAGAAGAGGGCTAAAGTTCTTAGAACTGACAGCTTGGATGGGACAGTAACCAAGTGTAAGAAAGTGTGTGATGCCTGGCTTTAGTGTTTAGAACAAGACCATGCCTTGGACTAACAAAATTCATTCTCATCCGAAAGGATTAGCAAGAAATACACCGCTGTCAGGCTACACATCTAAGATCGCCAATATTGGCGCAACCTCCATACTGAATTCAATTGACAAAACTAAAATTCTGCAATGCTTACCAGTAGAAAAGCAAAAATTGTTACCAGAATATTCTATTTAAAATTATACTATGTTTGGACAAACGGGATACAACACCCTGAGGTGGCATAAGAAGCATGCGGGTCCTAGGGTTGACCATAACCGGGTAAGGGCCTGGTTATCGGTATCTCGATTGGTATCCTTGACAAACTCATAAGGATGACCTTAGGCCTGAAGTGCATGGCCCCTTCAAGATGCAGGTCCTAGGGCATTTGCCCAGCTTGCCACCCAAAAACGCCATTCATGACCACATCCCTACGTTATCACCACTCCATATATGGTTATTATGCGCATGGCTTTGAAAAGATGTAAAATATATGCCTCAGGCTATGGAAATTAAATAAACTAGTTTGACAATACTGCTGTCGGCTTTTCAGCCAAAAATAGAATTTTCAACCAAACAACAACACAATCAAATGTTTTCAATGAATCAATGACCTAATTTCATCTGGATTGTGAACAATGTTGAGGGTTACCATTACAGAATCATGTTGTTGCAGGCTATAAAATCACCTTTCATGAAGAAGAATGGGAAAATATCCTTTTGACAGTTACAGAACATGGAAACCCTCACATCACCTGCCGAAGATTCCACTGCTGTAGTCTGAAGCCGACAAGCTATGCCTTACTCTTGGAAAGTTCCAAATCCCTGACAAGGTCATTCAGTTTACCTTGTGTGATGAGGCTTGATTCAAGTGAGGAGAATTGGAGAAAATATGGGTCATGTGACATTGATGATTCAGGACTAGAAGTTTCATCCTCTTCCTCCTCATAGCCTGACGGAAGTAGTGGTAGCAGTATATGGTAGACACTTACCAGCAGGCCTAGCATATTTAAACTTGCATCATATTGACTAACACGTGTATGAAATCAATAGGACAATAATTTGTTTTCTCATAAATGATATTATAATCAGTATGTCTTCAAATCCACTGAAATATTATACTAAAATACAGCATAGATAAAACCTGACCCGGTACTCGTCACTGGCATTACTAGTTTTGACTTAAATAATTTCAGACAATGAAATGCAGAAAAAACGTATAATTCAAAACATACTGATTTTGCCAAGATGCTTGTCACTGTTGCAGCACCCTGAGAGCAGAGACAACATGTCAATGTGGTAGTCACATGATAAAACTAAACTCTGGAAGTTGTACTCAGAATAAATATGGATAATGTTTTGTTCCTTTGATTTTGTATTTCTTTTACAACCAGTATATGACTTTCATTCAATGTTTTATTTGTTTCTCTTCAAGATTGAAATATGCATTTGGACTGACGCAGGATACATGTTTACTGCAAGCACCAAAATGATCCATATTGCAACCTGTAATTATTCTGGTTAGAACTTGATAAATTTAACTCCCAATCTGTTTACTTACGTTTAAATTAAGTAATTGGGCCTCAAGTTATGGCAGAAAATTCCCCATTTTTCCCCGACTTTAATCAATATTTGTAAAATTCAAGAACTTTTCATATCAGGAGAAAAATTGTCTCCTCTGGTAGCGTGAGCACCCTGAAGATAGACTCAGGACTATGCTGTAAGCTCATTGTATTTCACAAAAAAGCTGACATTAGATAACTACTTCAGATGAAAAATGTACATTCACAAAAAAGCTGACATTAGATAACTACTTCAGATGAAACATGTACATTCACAAATATGCTGACATTAGATAACTACTTCAGATGAAACATGTACATTCACAAATATGCTCATGCAAAACATGAATGGCAGAATAATAATTGTCAAGTTTGTTCACTGATTCGATGGGGACGTAAGTTATGTAAGGAAAAATTAGATTTATGAAAGCATGTTTGATACTGCACTAAAATAAAATAGCATGAATATTTACTTTAGAAGAAGTCTCATTCTGAAAATGTCCTACAAAGTCCAAATTATTATAGTCATACCAATGAGTTCTGGATACAATTTTCCATCATTCTTGAAATCATACCACATGGGTGCGACTGATGGAGCACGTCTCAGGACAAACATCTCTGCTGTGATGAGGGACTGCAGGGCTTTAATCATCCATTGAGGTTCCAGCACAATCTTCCCTTTCAATAATTCTTTGCTGTAAAAAAGAGTATTATGAACATTGATTGGCAAACTTGTACTGTGTTTGCTGTACACTTGATTACCACAGTGTAAAGTATGCTGTACATTTAAATAAAATAGTCTCATAACACTGATTACCAAACTGTACTCTGCTGTACACTTGTATAAACTGTAGTCTCATAACACTGATTACCAAACTGTACTGTGTTTGCTGTACAAGTGAATAAACGGTGGTCTCATAAAATTGGTTACCAAACTGTACTGTGTTTGCTGTACAATTGTATAAACTGTAGTATCATAACACTGCTTTTCAAATTGTACATTGTTTGCTGTACACTTGAATCAACTGTAGACTCCTAGCAATAAACTGTAGTCCAATGACATTGATTACCAAACTGTACTGTGTTTGATATACACTAGAATAAACTGTCATCTCACAATACTGATTTCAAAATTGTACTGTGTTTGCTGTACATGTGAATAAACTGTGGTCTCATAGCAACACTAATTAACAAAGTCTACTGTGTTTGCTGTACATTTATATAAACTGTAGTCTCATAGCAGCACTGGTTCCCAAACTGTATTGTGTTTGCTGTACACTTGAATCATTTGTAGTCTCATAACACTTATTACCAAACCGTACTGTGGTTGCAGAACGCTTGTATAAACTGTAGTATCATAGCACCACTGATAACCAAACTGTACTGTGTTCCTATAAACTGTACTTATATCTTAATGTCAGACCTGATCTACCAAAATAGGTATTTCAGATTAAGCAAAATAGATAAAGGACCACCGAGAGGAAACGGTCTCAACCATGACTATATTTTTGTGGCATGATGCCCCAGCTTTACACATCACTGTAAACTGCCTAAATACAGATATCATATCAAAATTTTTTGTTAATTTTTGTAAAGCTGCATTCATCATCATCATCAGTCTCTTGACCTAGTAGAGTGGTTGAGACACTGTGCTGCTGAACATCTGATCATTTCCCTCAACGTGTCTCAATCATGTGCCAATGCCTTAGTGTCCGCAAAACTTTTCATGGTCCATTCCTTTGTCAGTCAATGTTTTTCTCTGTCTACCTCTCCTTCTGCCACCTGCCCTAAAATACTGTTGGCTTTAGTGACATGGTCATACCATTTCAGGTTTCTCTTCATGAGAATGGTCAGGAGGTCTTCATACTGACCTACTCTGTGCCTGATGTTGTTACACACTTCTTCATTTGTGATGTGGTCCATGTAAGAGATACCAGGGATGGATTGGTAGCATCTCATTCCTAGTATATGAATTATTCATTTTAATTCTGCTGTCAGGATCCAGGCCTCACATGACTACAAAAAGAATAAGCTCTCAATAATCTGATTTTAGTTTTCAGACAGATATTCGTGCCTCTCCAGAAGGGTCTTAGCTCTTTCATAACTGCTGTTGTTTGTGCTGCTCCTGACACAATTTCTGCTCTTGATCTCTCTTCGGTGATTATAGTACCAAGATACTTGAACTGGCCCACTGTTTCCAGTTCCAGTTATCTGACACAATTAGTCATCAGCTTTGTGTTCTCGGTGCTTATCTCCATGTACAATCAGGAAGATGTTTCATCCAGGTTCTCTACTAAGGTAGCAAGGTCGTCTTCACTGCCTGCCAGCCCACGAATATCATTTGCTTGTGATTTTACGCCCACCAATGCTGACTGTCCAACAGTGGTTTTCCAGGGTTTCACGCATGATGCGCTCTAAGTAGATGTTGAAATGTGTGGGTGACAGGATGTAGTCTTGACATTCTCCAACTGTTGTCTTGCAGTCCCCAACAGAACATTGAGCAATTACTGCACTGGCATGGCATACATCTGCCTGTTGGTAGTATTGGTCAACTTTGTACCCATGTTATACTTTATTTTGGCCCACAATGCCTAATGCCACGCTCTGTCAAAACCCTTTTTGAAATCTATGAATACATGATAGATGTCTTGTTTATGTTGCTAGTACTTTTCAAACAGAGCCCTGAGATTGAATATCTATTCTGTTGTGCTTCTTCCACTTCAGTACTTGACCTGTTGTTCATAGAGTATTTATCTGCTGTGGTTTCCATGTGTTCATGATGATCTTCAGCATCACCTTACTAGCATGCCTGATCAAACTGTGAGTCTGTAATTTTGGCACAGCTGGAGATTGCCTATTTGTGGGAGTGTTAGATTATCTATATTAGGCTTGGGTAATGCTGATAATTAGGTTATTTAGCACAATATATTTGGATTATAATGATACTTATGTTATTTTCAACATTAGGTTTGGATAATTCTGGTATTTAGGTTGTTTACATTCAACTTGGTTAATACTGGTAACTATGCCATTTAATAAATTAGCCCTGGATGATAAAAGTATTTCAAAACAACTTCTCTTAGAAAAGTAAAATTTTAACAAAAAATATGATATACATGTATTATGCATATTTAATGTGATACTAGTACATAAGGTTCACTACTGGTAGAAATTGCTAACTTTAACAGATAGGATATATAATGTATATTCAATGTAATATAGGCAAATAGGATACATACAAATAATATCAATCTCACCTGAAGTAGATGATGGTTCCAATTTCGTGTTGAAATCTCAGGAATAAGTCCAGTTGATCTGTGGATATCTGAACACCTCCTGCTTGGTTTTTGTTTTCCAACAGACTCCGATTAATCACCTATAGATATAAGAATACATTTAGTGCGATGGTGCTATTTCGATAATTCCCTTTTCGTTGTACAAAGTTCATTTAACTGCTGTAATCTTGGTCTGAAATAAAAAATACTATGCAAAACAAATTGTCCCTGTATTACCATATTATAAATCGTGTATCATTTACTTACAGGAAATTTATGTATCATACTTTTCTACAGGTATATCATTTATTTCAAACAAATTGTCCCTGATATGACCAGATTATGTATCTTAAATTATTACAGTTATATAAGTTACTTAAACTAATTGTCCCCAATATGACCAGATTATGTAACTTAACAGTATTACCGGTGAATCATTTATTTATAACTTCTCTTTGATATGACCAGTTTATGTATCTCACCATATTACAGGTATTTCGTTTATCTAAAACAACTTCTCTGTGATATGACCAGATTATAAAACTTACAGTATTACAGGTCAATCATTTATTTATAACAAAATGCCCTTGATGTACTGACTGAATATCAAGTTTTGGAGTAGTTTCCAAACCTTCTAGAGTATGGAAATTCTATAGGTTGTAACTTATTTTTTTTAGATTTCTAGTTTCACTTTCACTGTCCTGGAAACCAATTTATTTGGAACTAAAACTGTATAGTAAATAGAACCAAACGAATTCATGCCATCCAAGAGAACATAAAAACATTCTTACCTCGTACAGCAGAACAACTACCGGTACTTACAATGCTAAAAGACACCGCTGTAAAGCAGAGTGGCATTAGATTTCCACCAGACTCACTATTCATAAACAAATGGATGAAGCCACTAAGAAGATTGTCACAAACATAGTCCATTTAGCCAAATTATCCCACTACAATACTAAGATCATGGAGAGTTCCGGCTACAAGGAGCTCTTAGAGAACTAACAAAGTAATGTCAAGGAACAAATATACAGAACGTCCAACGACATTCTTTCCAGTAGACCTTCCGGACCTGTCTGCAAATTTCTTTTGTGAGAAGATTCAAACCAATAAAGATATGATTGAGAACACAATTTCAATTGACTTATCGTCACCATACAGTTATGATACAGAATTTCAGTGACAGCCGTTAGCAGCAATTGAACTTGTCTCTATGGATTTAGTATGGACAATCGTTTTGAAGGGTGGACCAAAGTCATGTGAACTTGATCCAATTTCAGCATCACTGCTGCTTGGGTGCATAGAGCCAATATTGCCTCCACCAACTGATTTTATTAATACATCTCTCTTATTTGGGGAAATCCAATCATTTTTCAAAACTGCCATTGTAGAGCCTCTGCTGAAGAAGCCAACACTCAAACAGAATGATTAAAACAATTTTACTGCCCAGTTTATAATATCCCACTCATATCAAATTCGTAGAAAACGTTATTCTAACCCAACTTGTATCTCATCTGAATTCAAGCAGTCTTTTTAGCAACGCACAGTTTGTATATCGCCCTTATTACAGTATTGAAACTTCTCTTCTGAAAGTAGATAATGACTTTCTCTCTGATTTGGATAGTGGAAAGATTACAGTCCTCCCACTTCTTGATTTGTATGCAGCATTTAACACAATAGACCGTGATATATTACTCCACAGTCTTCAGCATGTATTTGGCATTCACAATACAGCTTCAAGTGGTTCAAGTCCTACTAAGTCCACAGGACACAAATAGTATCTGGAAACGGAATACACTCCAGCCAAGTTGATCTATGTTGTGCTGTTCAACAGGGATCTGTTCTCGGACCTGTTCCCTTCATTCTAAATACTCTGCCTCTCTCAAGCATCATAAATATTTACCCAACGTCTCAACAATTGTTCACTGATGACACCCAAATATACAAGTATAGCCACCCAACTGAAGTTGATTCTAACATCCAAGGATTAGAGAGGTACATTTCTGATTTGAAATCACGGATGACATGCAACAAGTTGCAGATGAATGATGTTAAAACCGAGACTATTATGATCAAAACACAAAGACTTTCTCATTCACATCCTTTACCTCAAGCAATAAATGTCAGCAACACCAACATTAAATTCACACAGTCAGTATGACACCTAGGTGTTACTATGGTCAGTACTCTCACACTGCACCAACATATGAACATATGCAAGGCTGTGCTGAGACTCAGTTCCAGTCGCAAAAATCTTTCAGTTGATGCCACCAAAAGATTTATTTGTTCATTAGTACTTTTAAAGACTAGAATATTGTAACTCAATCCTGTCTGGTTCATCTCAATATCTACTCCAGGAACTTCAAAAAGTTCAAAACAGCTGCTTGGATCAACCTTATAGTACCATGATTAAAGCACAACTCATCGCTGCTCTGTACCCTACACTGACTATCCATTTGATCCAGAATTAAACACAAAATCTTTTCTCTGTGATATGTTTCACTCACAGACTCCAGTCCAACATACTTATCTAGCCTTATCAATGTATACTTATGCTCCTCTTCTGATAATCGTATACTCATTATTCCAACTTTAAAAAGGAAGTCATATGGAAAACGTTCCCTTTCAAGAGGGCTCTTAAAACTGACCTTTTTCGACTGCAGTAACAAATGTATTACGTCCTTATTATTATTAGCAATATATATATAACTTTTATTCAATGACTAGTTTTAAATGCATGTACATTTGAGCGTGACTCATTATTTAAATATATGCGAGTCCTGTGACTCATTGGGATGAAATTGTAGATTAATCACTGTATTGATCAAAAATATTAATTGTGCCATGCATTATGGCACCCGTCTTTATGTAAACCCTCCCCAATTAAATCCAAAAATGTGTTGATATTGTACATGGTTGCTTATAACACGGTTCGGTTCATAACACGGTCGGGTTCTATGGCTCCCAACTACCGTGTTATAGCGGGGTCCCACTGTACTATGACTGTCCTGGTAAATCTACCTTATACCCTTGAGACCTCAAGTTCATCAATACTTGTTCTAGGGGGAGCCAACTTGCTGGTATCTCCTCCCCCCAATATGGCTGTCGAGATGCAACTTCTACAATTTTCTTCTTTAAACCCTCCAGTTTGCTGTCGACAACAGTGTTGTCAATGGCAAATTCCTCTTCAACAAGATGATACCTGGAAGGCTTGTCATGAAGATGAGAACGGATTTCTCCGAAGTAGTTTTCACAGATTTCATGATGATTATCCTAGAATTAGAAGAGGAACTCACATTAAGTCAAGAAAAGTCACTCTTCTTTAATAAGAATGATACACTTTAAAATTTACATATATTGATTGTATTTCTTGCTTTTAAAAACTATAGACAATATGGTAATAAACAGGACTTATTCTTATATCTTTCAAATTTGATTGGTGTACTTCCTACAGCACCAAAACGTAAGGCAAAATAGTTAGCACTGTTTTTCAGTTCCAACTTTAAGCTAAATTGCTACAGAATGTGTAGATAGGTAACCTAGGTTTATTAGTAGCTTGTTAAAGTATGAATTATAAGGTAAAACTTAAACAGAAGTTAGAACATTTACTAGCTGCAATGTTTATAAAAAAAATCAAGAGCAAATCACAATGACCTACTGGCATTAGTAGAAGTACAGTAAAACCTGTTATGACAGACCATCACTTCTGCCAACAAAAAAACTGTCTCTTAAGACCAGTGGTCTCTCATAGAAGGTTTGTACAAAAGAACCAGTTTACAAGGTCCAGAACAATTTCAAGAAAAATAACCACAGTCACTGTACATATATTCTCTTCTTTATTAATAGTTCTTGCTAAAATAGTGCATGCTTTCATCAAACAACACAATTCTATGGCAATAAAGGTATCTATCATTAAACATGAAATCATATTTATATTTGAAGATAACATATTGTAGCATATAAAATCATTTCTGAATTACACCTTTCCTTTATAACAACCTAAGTTTGTTTTACCAATGTTTAAACCTCCTTTTGCAAGTGGTCTTCTGTTTTTCACTAGGTTACAATAATTATTTTCTCCAGCCTTAAAATGTGTCTCTTTCTAGTTGCAGGTTCATCCATTGTTATTAAGGTTCTAGGTTTTATAATTATTAGTGTTCAGTTTTAATATCAAATGTAAAGAATATTTTGACTGGGCTGTGGGAAAATATGTGCATTGCATATCCGTCAATTATCATTAAAAGTGATTAAGAGTTTTTGCTTTACCTGACTTAATTGTACTTTTCCTGTATCAATTTTAATTGTCCTGCATCAATTTAACTTGCCTTGTATCAAGGTCCCTTGTCCTGTATCAATTGTACTTGTCCTGCATAATGTTTACATGTCCTGTATCAAGTTTACACTAAATCTGCTTAAAATTCTACATGTCTAATCAGACACATTTTGAAAAATGTTATTTCCTTTTCCTCAGTCACCACTTAATTATCTAAGTGTATGAGTGATATGTTTTGAGTTCTCATACAGATGAACCCAGTCATAAAGTTTGTAGGCATAAAATTGGATACAGGTTCTCATATTAAAGATATGAGGTGATATGTTTTCCGATTATTTGTGAACCAGAAGTATACTTAAAACAATGCGTTATATAAGACTAAATTAAATATGTGATTATCGGAGTGCTGACACAAACCAAACCCACTTCACTCTGAAAGTAATGGTACAAATCTGTTACAAGATCTAACATGACATGTGTGCTTGCACAATACTCTTAAGTGTAACAATTTAAGAATACCATACAAATCTACATATATGTCAGTGGGTGAGTACTTACAGAATACCCCCACTGTAAGAGCAATAATTTTACAATCAAACAAATATATTAACAGATCTGTCAATGGATGAGTGTTTACATAATACAGCACTTTCATGATAATGCTACATAGCTATAGAAATCTGAACTAGATCTGTCAGAAAGGGAGAAATAGTTACATAGCTAAACAAAATCTGAACTAGATGTCATTAAGTCAGTAATGTTACATAGCTATACAAAAACTTAACTAGATCTGTCATTAAGTCAGTATTGTTACATAGCTATACAAAAACTTAACTTGATCTTTCATTAAGTCAGTAATGTTACATAGCTATACAAAAACTTAACTAGATCTGTCATTAAGTAAGTAATGTTACATAGCTATACAAATCTGAACTAGATCTGTCATCAAGTCAGTAATGTTACATAGCTATACAAATCTGAACTAGATCTGTCATTAAGTCATTAATGTTACATAGCTATACAAAAACTTAACTAGATCTGTCATTAAGTAAGTAATGTTACATAGCTATACAACAACTTAACTAGATCTGTCATTAAGTAAGTAATGTTACATAGCTATACAAAAACTTAACTAGATCTGTCATTAAGTCAGTAATGTTGCATAGCTATACAAAAACTTAACTAGATCTGTCATTAAGTCAGTATTGTTACATAGCTATACAAAAACTTAACTAGATCTGTCATTAAGTAAGTAATGTTACATAGCTATACAAAAATCGTAACTAGATCTGTCATTAGGTGTTTTCAGTCACTGATCCAATTTGTCTTTCCCTATATTGAAGTTATCCACAGAGACTGTTAGCTACTGATTGTGAATAATTCTGTTTATTGTGTACAAAGAATCATGCATGAATTGTGGGCCAAATATAACACCATAATATATTCAGTCTTATAGTGAACATATAGTAAGAGTTCACTTAAGGGACTGAACCTTTACCAGGCAAAACCTTCTTGTTTGAGGCTTAATGCCATTTGTCAGCAAATAATAGGCTATACATTGTGGCCAGTAAGTGGAGGAACAGAAACTTCATGGAATAACAACCAACCAACATGAAGCTACTGGCAAGCTTTCTCTTCTACCCAAGATGTCAAGCCTGAGACTCGAACCTACATGAACAGTCGTGAGATCCTAGTGATCTGCACAGGTGAGTGCCTTAGACCACTCACAATCCACAGACCCACAGTAAAACGAATACTCAAAGGAGGGGGCCCCGAGTGACCGAATGCACTCTCCGTTATGGATCACTGCCATCACACCTCTGTCTGTATGGATTCGAGTCTCAGATTCTGCTAATGTGGGAAGTGATAATGCTTGAAAGTAGCTTCTCGTGAGTCTCTGGTTTTTCCCTCGACAGTTTTCCTAGTATCTTCCTCCATTAATCCTGGACACCATGTATAGCCTATCGTTAATGAAACATGGTGTTAAAGCCAACAACAACAATGACTCCAAAGAGCAATCGCCGACATACATACATTTACAGAAGCTACAAGATATTCAATCAGCATTTTAACAGATGATGCTGACATCGCTGTGTACATTTTAGCATTGTTACACATTGCGCTGACAATACTGTGTACATTATTTCAGCATTGTTATATATTGTGTTGACATTGTTACACATCATTGTGTTGTCAATATCACCTGCCAGGAACAAACAAATGCTTCACTTTGGCCACAGGGAACTGTAAATAAACTTGAAACTTGATTATATATTACATTTAATCTAGAAGAGATTAAAAATGGATATATATGTGTATGCAAATACATTGACTCCACTGAATATCCATGTTCTTGATTTGCGGAAACAAATTTGATAATTTACCAAAATAAAACTCAAATAGTACAGACTTGCTCCCAGTTAAAACTTTAAATTGCTAACCATGACCCATAATTCTACCAGTTTTGGAAGCCTGAGACCCAAGAAAACCTGCCTTATTATAATGACTGGTTTTGGAAGCCTGAGACCCAAGAAAACCTGAATTATACTAATGACTGGTTTTGGAATCCATTCAAGTGATACAATATATATGGATTTATTTTTTCCCAAACTATACCTTAGTTTGAGGCTGATCCAATTCTTTCTTTGCACCAGCTTCCATCTGACTTTTTACCTTGCTGGCTTTCGCACCTGGAAAATAATTAGATGTTGGAATCATCTTCCAAACTGACTGAATGTCTCATTTGACATTCACAGTGAAGGTGTCAACAGGATCAATCAAAATTAACACAGAATGGGATTCCAGATTCCAAACTGCATTAATTTAAATCACATTAAAGTGCAGAAAGTGTCGTCAATAATTTCCTCTTCACCAACAGAAATAAGGGCTTGTCGACATGGCAGTTGTCTTGCATCTGCAAGCAAGTGCAATCTGATAGATTTGATAAGCCTGATAATGGCATACGACATTGTAAGTATACTGAGAATGACACTTGAAAAGGTGAGTAGTCTGAAAATGACATATCAACAGGTAAGTAGTCAGAAAATGGCATATGAACAGGTGAGTAGATTGAGAAAGGTATTGAAACAGGTGAGTAGTATGATAATGGCATTGAAACAGGTGAGTAGTCTTAGAATGACATGAACAGGTGAGTAGTCTGAGCATGGCATATAAACATGTGAGTAGTTTGAGATTGATATATGAACAGTTGTGTAGTCTGAGAATGACATTGGAACATGTGAGTAGAATGATAATGACTTATTAACAGGTGAATAATCTGAGACTGGCATATGAACAGGTGATAAGTTTCTGAAAATTGCATCTGAACAGGTGAGAAGTCTGAGAATGGCATATGAACATGTGAGTATAATATGAATAACATATGAAAAGGTGAGTAGCCTGAACATGGCATCTGAAAATGTAAGTCAGAAACTGGCATCTGAACAGGTGCAGTCTGATAATGGCATATGAACAGGCGAGTAGTCTGAGAATGGCATATGAACATGTGAGTATGATGTGAATGACATATGAAAAGGTGAGTAGTCTGAACATGGCAGATGAACAGGTAAATAGTCAGAAATGGCATCTGAACAGGTGCAGTCTGAAAATGGCATATGAACAGGTGAGTATTATGAGAATGGCATTGGAACAGGTGTGTAGCCTGAGAATGGCATATGAACAGGTGAGTATTATGAGAATGGCATTGGAACAGGTGTGTAGTCTGAGAATGGCACACAAACAGGTGAGTACACTGATAATGGAATATAAACATGTTTGTAGTCTGAGAATGACATATTACCAGGTGAGTAGTCTGAGAATGGCATTGGAAGAAGTGAGTAGTATGATAATGATATTAACAGGTGATTAATCTGAGACTGGCATTGGAACAGGTGAGTAGTCTTATAATGGCAAATGAACAGGTAATTGTCTGAGACTGGCACATGAACAGGTAAGTAGTCTGATAATGGCATATGAACAGGTGAGTAATCTGAAAATGGCACATGAACAGGTCTGTAATCTAAGAATGGCATTGGAACATATGTGTAGTCTGAGAATGGCACATGAACAGGTGAGTTGTCTGAGAGTGGCATTTGAACAGGCGAGTAGTTTTAGATTGGCATTGGAACAGGTGAGTCTAGTCTGTATGTAATCTGCAAACTGAAAATACAACCAAAATATCAAAGCATAAAACAGCTCCAACTAACCACTGACAGACCTTCAAATAATGAATTATTTGAAAAGACCATGAAATTGATATGTGGATCAATCATGTAATGTATCATGTATGTTGTTATTGTTGTAGCTGTTTAGTGCCATTTTTCAGCACAATATAGCCTTTACATGGGGGTCAGTATATATGATGGAGGATGATCTGGGGAAACTGGGAAAAGAACCACCAACCTACAAGAAGCTGTTGACAAGATTTCTCACATATTCTTATTGGCCAAACCAAAGACTCAAACCCATGCAAAGATGAAATGGCAATGATCATAATGATCATAATGGTGAGTGCTTTAGACAACTGGCCACTTAGTGCCCCTTTATCATAGGCTGTACATTGTGAATTGCATTGATATGCAGCACAGGCCAATCAAATCATTCTGATTATATTATTTCACTTGAAATTACATTTCAGTCTCACCTACACGAGTTGCATTGTCATTTCTGTAATGTCATTTGTAAGAAGAACTTCCCAAATTTTCCCCAGAGTGCCAATTTTTTTCCCACATAAAAGACTAAATACAGACATGGCAATTACCATGTAATTAAAGGTTAGAAGAGACTGATACATTGACTTTGTTGAAAATGTTTATGAGGATTCTACCTAAAGTGTTTCAGTTCAATTACTAAGCATTCTAGCTGTTGGATATTCACATGAAGTGATGACTACTGGATGCAAAAATGCCAGATTCAATGTGCTTGTGATATTTGTATTATTTGATTTGCAAATAGACATAGACAGATTGTATTTAGCATGAAAATCGCATTACGTAATGAGAAACATTATATGAACTAATTGGCTGCATAAAAAAATGATGTGGTTGGATACTTTTGTATCAGATGGACATAATTTACATTATCACATGCTACATAATGGTTAAGAGGTTTTAGTGAAATCCCACTGTCAGTACAAATGTCAATTTAGAAAAAGCAGTCATACAAATTTTCATGATGACCTTGAAACTGTTGATTTATGGAGTTCTATCAACATCATTGTATACAGACACGCCTATATATTGCAAGAGAGACACACCTAAATATTGGAAGAGAGACACACCTATATATTACAAGAGACACACCTATATATTACAAGAGGAACACCTATATATTGCAAGAGACACACGCCTATATATTCCAAGAGAGGAACACCTATATTTTGCAAGAAAGACACACCTATATATTACAAGAGAGAAACACCTATATATTGCAAGAGAGACACACCTATAAATTGCAAGAGACAACTATATATTACAAGAGAGAAACACCTATATATTGCAAGAGAGACACACCTATATATTGCAAGAGACACACCTATATATTGCAAGAGAGACACACCTATATATTGCAAGAGAGACACCTATATATTGCAAAAGAGACACAACTATATATTACAAGAGAGACACACCTATATATTGCAAGAGACACACCTATATATTGCAAGAGAAACACACCTATATATTGCAAGAGGAACACCTATATATTGCAAGAGAGACACACCTATATATTGCAAGAGAGGAACACCTATATGTTGCAAGAAAGACACACCTATATATTACAAGAGAGAAACACCTATATATTGCAAGAGAGACACACCTATATATTGCAAGAGAGACACACCTAAATATTGCAAAAAGACACAACTATATATTGCAAGAGAGACACACCTATATATTGCAAGAGAGACAACTATATATTACAAGAGAGAAACACCTATATATTGCAAGAGAGACACACCTATATATTGCAAGAGACACACCTATATATTGCAAGAGAGACACACCTATATATTACAAGAGAGACACACCTATATATTGCAAGAGACACACCTATATATTGCAAGAGAAACACACCTATATATTGCAAGAGACACACCTATATATTGCAAGAGAGACACACCTATATATTGCAAGAGAGGAACACCTATATGTTGCAAGAAAGACACACCTATATATTACAAGAGAGAAACACCTATATATTGCAAGAGATACACACCTATATATTGCAAGAGAGACACACCTAAATATTGCAAGAGAGACACAACTATATATTGCAAGAGAGACACACCTATATATTGCAAGAGAGACACACCTTAATATTGCAGGAGAGACACCTAAATATTGCAAGACAAACACAACTGTATATTGCAAGAGAGACACACCTATATATTGCAAGACAAACACAACTACATATTGCAAGAGAGACACAACTACATATTGCAAGAGAGACACAACTATATATTGCAAGAGAGACACCTATATATTGCAAGGGAGATGCACTTTCTTTAACATTTTTTTAATATGACTATAATTAATAGTAAGAAGATAGAGTGCAAGTATTTTCTGTGGGATGTATAAAGGACACCGTCTTTCATCATGTTTCCATGTTTAGTGAATTTCCATCAAGACTACCGCAATATCATTCTGATTAAGAGTATTAAAATATCATTCTGATGAAGACTACCATAATATCATTCTGATGAAGACTACCACAATATCATTCTGATTAATACTACCACAATAAAATTCTGATGAAGTCTACCACAATATCATTCTGATGAAGACTAGTCAACAATATGATTTTGATAAAGACTACAAGAATATCATTTTGATGAAGAATTCTACAATATCATTCTAAAGAAGACTACTACAATATCATTCTGATGAAAACTACTACAATATCATTCTGATGAAGACTACCAGAATATCATTCTGATGAAGACTACCACATAATCTATCTGATGAATACTACCACAATAAAATCTGATGAGGACTACCACAATATCATTCTGATGAAGACTATCACAATATGAATCTGATGAAGACTACTACAATATATCATATGACAAAGTCTACTACAATGTCATTCTGATGGAGTCTACCACAATATCATTCTGATGGAGTCTCCCACAATATCATTCTGATGGAGTCTACCACATTCTGATAAAGCCTACCAGAGAATTATTCTGATAAAGAATGTGAATAACCATACAGACACCAAGATAAACTGGTCCATTATTTTGCCATTTAGCAATGTCACATATGCAATTAGTCATTCCCATGAACATGGAGACGAACACTGGTGTAATCATCTTTTTAACTGTGTTATACCAATTAGTTTACCTATATGTTAAGAATGGTGTAAATACCTGTGGACTTACCTGTCTAATGGCAAATTTAAAAGTAGTTATCTTCTCGACATACCTTTCTTATTGAAAATGCTTCTGATGAGTTCAAAAATCCTATGCTGCTTTGCAGAATGGGCAGGTTTTGATGCTGCATCTGGGACCAGTGCCATCTGTACCTCCTTCCCAGCCTACAAATATGTTTACAAGAGTATGAACAAACAACTAAAAAATGACAATGGAACATTTAAACAAGTTATAAACATCGTACACATCTTTAATGTTACTCACTTTTTATAAAATTGTTATATGATCCGTTTCATCCATGTCTTTTCATTTCCCTAGAAACATCCATTATTGAGATGTAGGACATAAAGCAAGAAGCCTACATAATTGCAGTACACCTTTACTCAAAGCATTTCCTGCAACTGTTAATCTGAAGCTAGTACTTACAGAACCTAGTAATAACATAGCCTAGTACTCACACAACCTAGTATTAACATAGCCTAGTACTCACACAGCCTAGTAATCACAAAGTCTAGTACTTACACATCCTAGTAAACACAGAAGCTAGTTGTCACAGAAGCTAGTATTCACATAGCCTAGTACATTACACAACCTAGTAATCACACAACCTTGTAATCACACAGCCTAGTAATCACAAAGTCTAGTACTCAGACAACCTAGTAATTACACAGCCTAGTACTCACACATCCTAGTAATCACATAGCCTAGTACTCACACAAGATAGTATTCACACAGCTTAGTACTCAAACAAGCTAGTATTCACAAAGCCTAGTGATCACACAGCCTAGTACATTAGACAACCTAGTAATCACACAGCCTAGTACTCACACAACTTAGTAATTACACAGCCTAGCACTAAGACAGCCTAGTACTCACATCATACAACCTAGATATCACATAACACATGTTAGTAATTATTCCCGACACTTAGTCAGGCATCCCACACCTTCTTACACTTAGCTATTATTCCATCGGAAATATCAGTTTGTCACAGAATAAAACAAGAAATAACTTGGCTTCGCCTCAGAACGATATTTGACTATTTTTCACTGTATATGCATACAACGCTACCTATTAAGCAACTGAAATAGCAATTATCTTATCGGATATAACTTGCAGTGAGAGAAACTAAAAGCACAGTATGTACAAGTATTTCACCGTTAATAATACTCATTCTCCTGTGGATTTGAGACTGGTCTTTTTTATAAACTGACACACTGGTCATTGCATCTTGTCAAGCAGTGAACGGTCTCCAATTTTGTTCTCCAGATATAGAGCTGGCTCTTTGCTCTGTATGCATGTCTGTGTGCATGGTGGATCCATGAAAGGTGGAAATGGCAATACAACTGTGCTAACTCAATTCCTGAGAACTGTGTGCTGTCTATACAAATGTGTGCTGGTATAACATGCTGGCTGTCTGGCCATCTGTGTAAGTGAGTGCTGACACAAACCATACTACTCAAACAATAAGTACTTACAGAATATCCCATTCTAACTGTCATAATTGTACAATACCATACAAATCTACATTATATCTCTCAATGGGAGAGTACTTACAGAATATCCTAAAATCTGAACTATATCTGTCATCAAGTCAGAAGTGTTACATAGCTATACAAAATCTGAACTATATCTGTCATCAAGTCAGTAATGTTACATAGTTATACAAAATCTGAACTATATCTGTCATCAAGCCAGTAATGGTACATAGCTATACAAAATCTGAACTACATCTGTCATCAAGACAGAGGTGTTACATAGCTATACAAAATCTGAACTATATGTCATCAAGTCAAAAGTGTTACATAGCTATACAAAATCTGAACTACATCTGTCATCAAGTCAGTAATGGTACATAGTTATACAAAATCTGAACTATATCTGTCATCAAGTCAAAAGTGTTACATAGCTATACAAAATCTGAACTACATCTGTCATCAAGTCAGAAGTGTTACAAAGCTATACAAAATCTGAACTATATCTGTCATCAAGTCAGAAATGTTACATAGTTATACAAAATCTGAACTACATCTGTCATCAAGTCAGAAGTGTTACATAGCTATACAAAATCTGAACTATATATGTCATCAAGCCAGTAATGGTACATAGCTATACAAAATATTTACTACATCTGTCATCAAGACAGAGGTGTTACATAGCTATACAAAATCTGAACTACATCTCTCTTCAAGACAGAGGTGTTACATAGCTATACAAAATCTGAACTATATGTCATCAACTCAGAAGTGTTACATAGCTATACAAAATCTGAACTATATCTGTCATCAAGTCAAAAGTGTTACATAGCTATACAAAATCTGAACTACATCTGTCATCAAGTCAGTAATGGTACATAGTTATACAAAATATGAACTATATCTGTCATCAAGTCAAAAGTGTTACATAGCTATACAAAATCTGAACTACATCTGTCATCAAGTCAGAAGTGTTACAAAGCTATACAAAATCTGAACTATATCTGTCATCAAGTCAGAAATGTTACATAGCTATACAAAATCTGAACTACATCTGTCATCAAGTCAGAAGTGTTACATAGCTATACAAAATCTGAACTATATATGTCATCAAGCCAGTAATGGTACATAGCTTTACAAAATCTGAACTACATCTGTCATCAAGACAGGTGTTACATAGCTATACAAAATCTTAACTACATCTGTCATCAAGACAGAGGTGTTACATAGCTATACAAAATCTGAACTATATCTGTCATCAAGTCAAAAGTGTTACATAGCTATACAAATTCTGAACTACATCTGTCATCAAGTCAGTAATGGTACATAGTTATACAAAATCTGAACTATATCTGTCATCAAGTCTAAGTAAGAAATGTTACATAGCTATACAAAATCTGAACTACATCTGTCATCAAGTCAGTAATAGTACATAGTTATACAAAATCTGAACTAGATCTGTCATCAAGTCAGAAGTGTTACATAGTTATACAAAATCTGAACTACATCTGTCATAAAGTCAAACGTGTTACATAGCTATACAAAATCTGAACTAGATATGTCATCAAGTCAGTAATGGTACAAAGCTGATTTGTTTGTTTTTTTCCATGAGATTAATTTATTCTCACTCTCATTATGTGGGATTATATGAATCATATCATCATACATGTTCTTATTTGTGAATGTTTGGGATGGTGTAAATGAATAGGACATGTTTTGAGCACAAGAATCAATGTATTTGTCGAATATATATATATATGTTTAAATTTTCATAAATAATAGCATGCACATCAATTTTATAGTATTATTAACAATATGACTTGAACTTCCTTTCTACGTCCTTAGCAAGGTAAGATCTGAATGAACTTAATGAACAAAGAATATATATATATACAAAAGCAGAGCAGTCTACACTACAAAAGTGTCTTGCATGATTCAGACATTTTTCAAGGCTTCAAGTTTATCATTGATTTGCTTGTCCAGATCCAACTATTCTTCCAGTTGTTTTTCTTCACAGATGTACTTGAGCTATTTGATATTTCTCGCAGAAGTCCTTGAGCTATTTTACTTTTTTCACAGATGTCCTTGAGCAATTTGATTTTTTTTTCACAGATATCCTTGATATATTTGACTTTTCTAACTTTCTCACAGATGTCCATGGGCTATTTGACTTTTTCTCACAGACATCCTTGAGCTATTTGATGTACTGATGAAAGTAAGGTTCCTCGGATGTTCAGCTTTTAATGAATAGTCAGCTACTACACTGTCCATTGTTTCTATGTCATAAAATTAGTGCAGATTTTGTTTCTTTTTCAAATCAATAATACCTCATCCAATGCTTTTTTTTTCCATAGTTGTTGTCTCAATCTCCTTTGTTTCTCCTCATCTTGATAAAATGTCTTATATCTGCGGTATTAACTACTGCACTGATAAGCAGCCTTGGGGTGATATCAACTTTATTGATTCCACCAGCAGCTCTAACGGCATCAATAATGACTCTTTAGGCATTCAATATTTTTTCTGCTATAATTATCTCTTCAACTTCTTTTTTTACTAAGAACCCCATCTCAACAGTGGCATGCCCATGTGATAAGAAAAGCTGGGTCTTCACAACTTGCCAAAAGTTGGAATGTTGCTGCTGATGAGCAAGCCTGTCATAATTGAGAAGTGCCATTACATTCTTTATTTCTTACAAAGGATTTCTTGAAAAGGACCCAAGTGATGCATTGGTAATGACAAAGTCAACAAATGCTGAAAACACTTTAAGAACAGCATCACAGCAACTGATACTAAACTTTCTCTATTTAACTAATAAGTGCTTGATTCTCTTCAATTAGCCTCTAATTGTACTTTACTTTCTAAAATGACAGTAGTGTTAAGGCATGCCTTGTCGTTCACTACACCATAGTGAAATGTTGATATTGTGTGGAATTTGTCAGCAAACCAAACAAGAATACTTTAGCATGCATCCTAAAATTCATAGATTTGTAGCTGACTCACTCTTTTGGTTTTTTTTAGTTCATAAATCATAGACTCTGCTACAAAGCCAACATCAACCTTGTGTCTGGTAACATGATTGATTGGGTCAGTCACTTGAAATGTAACCATGCTTGTTGTTGTTTTGATTTCTTCAATCATTTTTCTGATAACAAACCTCTTTAGAAGACTTACTGCCACAATATTTAGATCAAGATTAGTAAATTGTAGCATCGGTGTTTGGTGTTCTGTAAGGTAGGACTCAACATGGTTGAAATGTGAAATAAAGAATGCCATCTTTGTTGCCAAAAATTCATCCTTAAAAAAGGCTTCTTTTGTAATCGTAAAGGACTCGGTTTAGAAGTCAGAAACACTTGATTGTCATTACCTCACCAACATATCTTCTTAAAGGTTCCATCAAATTTCAAGCCATCTGAGCAAGAGCAGTGTTCTAAAAACACCTGTGTTTCCAGAACAGAAGAGAAAAGTTGTTGTTGTAGTGTTTAATGCAATATTTTCGCATACAATACGCTATACTTGGCATCCAGTATTAATAGGGAGAAAGAACCCGGGAAAAAACCTGGAAAGAACCACCGACCATCGGTGAAATGTAGCTCAGAGAACAAATTTCGTGCTTGATTCTAGATTGAATGGATAGCCAGTGTCGGTTACAGAGCAGCGGGGAGGTGTGCTCTGATTGTGGTACTCTAAACATGATCCGAGCATTTGTGTTTTAAACTTTTAGAAGTTTATAGAGTAGATATTCATATGAACCAGTACTAATGAACACACAAGTGTTTTAGTGGCATCAGCTGAATAATATTTGCGAATGGAGCTATTGCGTCTCAGCTCAAGATATGCAGCCTTGCATATATTTATGATGTCATGGTACAATGTGACAGTATTGGACAGAGTAACACCTAGGTTTCCTTCGGTGTGACTTTAATGTTGGTGTTGCTGATATTTACTACTATTTGAGGTAAAGGATGTGAATGAGGAAGTCTTTGTGTTGTGATCAGAATCACAAGTTTTATCACGATTCATCTGCAACTTGTTACATGTCATCCATGATTTTACATCACAAATGAACATCTCTACTCCTAGTTTGGTAGCATCAACTTTAGTTGGGTGGCTAGACTTGTATATTTGGGTATCATCAGCATACAATGGGTGGGACACTGGATGATAATCTATAACACTTGGGAGCGACTGAATGTATAAAATGAAGTGAACAAGTCCAAGAACAGACCCCTGTGGAACACCACACCACAGATCGACTAGGCTTGGGTGTATTCCATTTGCAGGTAACAATTTGTGTCCTGTTGACTAAGTAGGACTTCAACCCCAGTAAGGCCGTATTGTGAATGCCAAATACATGCTTGAGATGGTGAATATATCATGGCATATTGTGTAAAATGCTGCAAACAAATCAAAGAGGATGAGGACTGTAATCTTTCCACTATCCAAAGCTGAGAGAATGTCATTAAATAATTTCAGAATATTAGTTTCAGTACTGTGGCAAGGTTGATATGCAGATTTTACATTACTAAATAGACTGCTTGAATTCAGATGAGATTAAAGTTGGGTTAGGACAACTTTTTCTAAGATTTTTTACATGAATGGGAGATTAGTTACTGGGTGGTAGTTCTTTTAATTGTTATGGTCGAGTGTTAGCTTCTTCAGCAAAGTCTTTCCAATGGCAGTTTTGAAACATGATGTGAATTCCCAGGATGTGATCTTAATCGTCATCTTAGTATTGTAGTGGCTAAACTAGCTAAATGGACTATGTTTTGTGACATTCTTTTTAGCAGCTTTATAGATTTGTTTATGAATAGTGAGTCTGATGGAAAGCCAAAGTATCTTCCTTTTAAGGCGGTCTCTCTTAGCAGTGTTAAACGGAGCCTAATACTGCTATGCCAAGGAGAACACTTTTGAATTGATCCTCTGCCCTTGGTGGCTGGGGCATGTTTTTCAAGCAATTAATGCAGGCAGTTATCAAGTTTTTCTGCAGTAGGAGGTAAGAAAGTTGTTAGGTTTGCTTGAATGTCATGCATTAATTTGGTTCTATTTATCATACAAAGTTTCTCTTAGTAGCAAATAAAGGTGGAAGGTTAGAGACTGATACGTACAGATGGCATATACTGCAGAGGTGATCGGATGAATGTTCATGTGATACAAGGGTAGGCTGTAGAATATTATCATCAGGTAAATGAAAAATCCAGTCTAAAATGTGATCATGTTCAAAGATGTGTTGGTTAACTGACTGTTTAAGGTTGAAAACATGAATGGACTCGAGAGTTTTGATGTGTATGGGTTTCCAGGACAGTCAAAGTGAAGGTTGTACTCTCTAAGAATAATTAGGTTGCCACTTATTGAATTTTCATACTCCAGGAGATTCAAAAAGTGCTCCAAAAAGAGAGATTCAGTCAGCTTGTTTTTTCTACTTGGTGCAGGGTGGTAGAGGCAGACAAAATGGACTGGCCTTTTCTCCACTGTGAGTGTTGTTTGGACTAGTTCAAAGGATGCATGGCAGAAATTGAAAGTTATGATGTATTTAAGACATTTTATTTGGACAAAAATAGAAGAGCTGCTTCAAGCTGGTGAAACGATAGAGGCCATGTTTCCTTAAAAGTCCAAATGTACAAGATATAGTGGAAAAAATAGAACAGATTAAGTTAAAGAAGGGGGGGGGGAAGTCTTGTTTTAGTATACATTAGGGAAGATGTAAATGAAGAAAGGCATCCTGACTTTGGAGTCGCATAAAACTGAATGTTTTCAGTGGAATTTTCTCCAAAAGAAATGCAAAATCATTGCTAGTTGCTTTCATTTTAGAGGCCACCTTCCACCAGCAAATTGGAAAGAGAATTGAATTTGTTGAAACAAATAGAAAATGTCCTTGCACAGGATAAGGAAACAAATACTTGGGGATATAAATAAGGAGCTACTCAGTACTCAAATAAAGAACAACTTGATTAAATTTATTGAATCATTAGGCCTAGTCCAGCCCACATGGATACCTTAAATAGCACGCACTCGTATTGATCACATTGATACCAACCTTCCAGACAATGTGGCCTGTGTTGGTCGTAGTGACCATTGTCCTACTTTCTTGACAAGAAAGGTTAACTACAAGAGAAATAGGAAAAATACACACAAAAAAATGACTTACAGATCATTCAAAATTTTTAATGAGGAACAACTGTTTGATGAACTGTGTAAAGTTCCATGGAATATGATTGAAACTTTAGATGACATAGATAAAGCTCTGATAGAGTATTCTCTATGCAAGCACCACTGAAAGTAAATCGCGTAAAGTATCAACTCGAACCTGATTGCTTTATTAATAAAATCCTAGATAATATGAAGATACGAGACCAACTGAAGGTTATGGGAAACCATGCACAATATAAAGCATGGAGAAATAATACAACAAGTATGATTAAATAGTCTTAAAAAATGTTTATATCAATCAATACTTGAAAACACAAAAAGCAACATAAACTCCATCTGGATAGTATTAAATGAACTTATTTGGGTAACACACATACATCAAACAAATAAAATTCACTCACCTCTGGTAAATGACTGCACAGTTACTGATGACACTGACACAGCAAATGTTTTTGATGATTTGTTAACTATGTTAAAAGCACTAAGGAGGCATGTTTCTCTATTCCACAAGTTTCAAAGAAACTTTGTTTTTAAAAGAATGTCTCAATAAACTAGATACAAAGAAAGCAATATGACTTGATCAGATTGGTACACCACTCATTAAAACGTCTGCCTCGTATATTTATAATAGCATAACATTCATAATCAATTTAAATATTGCAACCTCATCTGTCCCCAAAATATGGAAAACTGCAAAAGTAATGCTTACGCACAAATCTGGTTCTAAGACTGATACTGATCACTACAAGCCAAATTCAATACTACTAAAACCTGTCAATATTGATTGAAAAATATATCCATCACCCGTTTATGTCATGTAACAAAATACTTGCTGCTGTTACACTCTAATCAATGAGGATTTAGATACAAATATTCATGTGAGACTAACTTGAGCAATCTAAATGATAAATGGTTTCAAGCCCTTGATCAAAATTGAATAATAGGATCTATATTTATAGATTTCTGGAAAGTTTAGAACATGGTGGATCATGAAACATTTTTGAAGAATCTGGAACGTTACCAATGTGATGAAAGCACAATTAGATGGTTTATTTCATAGTTAAGTGAGAGAATACAACATGTTTATATAAATAATGTTCTATTAATTACCAAAAGGGTCAATTGTAATCCATTATTATGAATTTTATTTATTAATGATTTACTACATTTTAGGGGACCGGAGTGGTCTAAAGCGCTCTCCGTCTCAACACAAACTACGTGGGATAAATGAAAAAAAGGAAAACATGTTTTACCTGTTCAATAGCATCAGCATGGGTTCCCACGAGAATAATTGGGGGAGGGATGACTTTCTTGCTTTCGTTGTCTGGTGGAGCACAGGAATGAATGGAATTCATCCAAACATCAAGTAGCTCTGAAAAGATAAGGACAAAAATGTATAAATAACAATCTGAGTACAGACAAAACAAATTACATTGTGACTATTATGACGTTTTATACAACAGTACTGACTTTATGAATAAGCAAGTTCAAGACAGTTTAAACTGAATCTATGACAGAATGAAATGTTTAAAGATGGTCAAGTATTCAAAATATGAAAAACTCTAATATTGCAGACAAATTTACAAATAAACAATGCCTGAATAGGTTTCAGGAAATAAGTGTAATCAATTAAATCATGTGTGTGTTCAGAACAAGGCTGAACTATAGTATCTCAATACCGTGTATTCTGACTCAGACACTCACCCCCATTACAGAGGCCTAAACGGCGGTGTCCTACAGTCTACCTTAGTACCCTCTATGTTTTTTAATTTTGTTCCAAATAGTCAACACATGATCCAACTCAAATGCACCAAAATTACCAATGCTACCTTGAATGTGTGTGATTTGGACTTTTAACATAGCTTTAACCATTTTCCAGTCAAATTTCCATGTCTGCAGTGTGGTAAGTTATAGAGATGCCTAGCAGTGAGGTATCATGTCGCATACATGTAGCATGATGTCAACCCAGTCATATTATCCTGAACGGTCCTAACACTAACCTCTTAATGCTGAGCGCCAAGCAAGGCAGCTGTTGGTACCGTTTTGGTAAGTCTCTTTAAGATTGAACCCATGACCTGGTGTATCCAAGATGGATGTTCTAACAACTAGGCCACTGGAGCAGTCCCCATGCTACCTTGAAGAGCAAGGTTACAAGTAACTGTAAAGAAAGGGACAATGCCTGAAATATCTGAAAACTTGTAAGCAAATAACAACTGCCTCAACTATTTGAATCTTAGGTCTCAGAAACGCTTAATTAAGCGTATTTGAATGGTTTTTTTATATCTGGAATGCAGAAAATTAATTACCCAGAAGTCACACGCATTCCAGTCCTGCTTGAATTACCTGCTGCACGGGAAATGTTGATCAATTTAGCTGTACTGATATTTACAATGACAGAATTCAGTGGCTGAAAGACCACAGATGTATGTTGTCATTAGAGTACATCAAAATAATATAATACAATAGCTTGGCGGCAATTACAAAGACTTTAGCTAGCTGCTGAGTGGGGACGAAATATATTAATATTTACAATGATTGAATTCAGAGGCAGAACCACCTAGTGTTGCACATATGGTACATCAAATCAACAAATTTAACTTTCATAATTATGTTAGTTTTCTAGTGTATCAAAGTAAGTAGTGTGTGTCACCTCTAAATAAACATACATTGAGACTTAGAAAAAATGTTGTTTGCAAACTTTGGACAAGTATGCTGGGGTTAAAAAACTAATTGATGAAGATTTCAATCAGATTCAAAAGAGTGCTGAAGTTGTTTGAACTGATTCTTTGGATGGAACAGTAGCTAAGAGTAATAATGTGTGTGATGCCAGGCTTAATGCTTGGACTAAGGTCTTTCTTTGAATTTATAAAATTCAGTCTTAATATAATAGACAAACTAGCGCTATATGTCAGTGGTGTAAAGAATTTGGAAAACTAAACTCAAAAACATGCACTTGTACTTCATTAAAATACTTTAGGTATGCCCAATATAGGGACTGCATTTTTGGCTGGTAGGACTCGTATTTTGGTAAAAATATGAGTCGTGGACTCATAGTTTTAAATTCCTAGTGAGACATCTGTAAATACTTGTACGCAAATAAACACTGCCTGAAATATTTGATACTTAAAAAGCAAATAAACACTGATTGATATTGTTTTGAAAACTTTTCAGCAAAGAAATACTGCCTGAAATATTTTATACTTAAAAGCAAATATACACTGCATGAAATATTTGAATACTTCAAAGACAATAAACACTGCCTTACATTGTCTTGAAAACTTGTCAGCAATCAAATACTGCCTGAACTATTCTTGAATACTTGTTCAAAATAGCCTGGAGTAAAATTAAATATGTCTCTCATTTTATAGGAAATTTTGCTCAAAATGATCATGATGAACATTGGCAATACACTTAGCGTAATAAACTTTTCACCCAAAAGAACTGAATGAGTACTTGCCCAGCATTCCTTCAATAAAAACTTGCCGAGATTGTCCTGAATTAATACTTGCCAAGCATTCCCTGAATTAATACTTGCCCAGCATACTCTGGATCAGTATTTCCCCAGCAGACCCCAACTCAGTAATTCTCCTGCAGACCCCAAATCAGTATTTCCACATCCAGGCCCTAAATCAGTACTTCCCCAGCAGGCCAAACATCAGCACTTCCCCAGCAGGCCCCATCATAACTTGCATAGGAAGCTTGCCCAAAATCAGTATATACCCAGCATTTTCTGAATGAGAATACTTGCCAATCTTGCCCTGAATGAGTAATAGCTATGATTGCCCTGAATAAGTAGTTTTGCCATCTTGACCTTTTCAGAGAAACAACATATAGCCCTGATTCAGCATTGCCAACCTGAGCAACAAATTGGAAAATTCAATACACCATTAGAAATTCTAATTAGCTACTTAGAACTGGGCATGTAAAGTTTTAATCCCTGAAATAGGCAACTTTAATACTGTAGGTGATTAAACGATTGTTAACTAACAAAAGTTATATTCTAGTAAAGAGTGAAGTAATTTGTCATCACACATTAGTAGAAGCCCTAAACTCACCACGCACTGTGCACTTCATTTTGCCTTCCTTGTCAATGCAACATTCATCATCTACCATATCGTCTAGATGTTTACTGATATTTGATACCAATAAGTATATGGCACGTCTTGACAGGAACATTTGGTGTGTTGTGTAGAAGGCATACTGCCCTGCAAAGTCCCAAATAGTTAAAGGTGCATATTTGCCGAGATCATGTTTTATTTTATCTGCATTCTTTTGAAACAACTGTAACATTTCTTTGTTGAGATCCTTCATACGACTTTCACTGGAAACATTTGCTCCAGATTCTGATCTAACCATGGTTTTTGTATTAGACATTGGAAGATTTTTCAGAACTACAGGAGACCCTACTTGTTGACTAGTTTTGACCAATTCATGATGAGGAGAAACAAGGTTTGGTTCTTCAGCAGCATGGTCCTGTGCACTAATGTCAGTTATCTCCCCTTCATGGTGAATTACAACATCATATTTTGCATCAGCAGCCTCACTCTGCACTTGTTGTTTCTCAATGAGAACCGTAGCAAGTTGTTGCAGTCGATAATCCTGTTCTAACTCTGAAAAAAGAGCAGTTTATAGAACTGAATCATGCACCGTATGAGACAATAAAACCGAAAATATAATTCAAGAGTAAATAGAAAGTTAGGATCAAACTTTACCATCTCACCTTGATGCAGATACCACTTATTTAAGTACATGTGATGCAAACACTTTAATAAGAATCCAGAAATCCTGATTTATTTGCCTTGAATTTTACCTAATTAATGTAAAGTCCCAGATTAATCTTGTATAAACTTGTACTAATACAAGAATAATTTTCAACAAAATAAGGAATGAAAATGAAACTAATACAAAGGTACATTTTAAGTACAAATGCTTATTTTTTTATATATATTTATAATTATACCTTTACTAACAATGGTTATTTCGAAAACACCATTGACAAGAAGAATGTGTACACGATTAGTTTTTCGGAAAGCATCTAAGGCTTTTAAAGGCATACAACCTAAGTAAATATGAATGAAATTATATATTTCTGTTTTCAGTTCGTCATTACTTATTTAGTTGAAAAATTACGATTCAGGCTGTTACTGAGGCTGAAATCAGGCTAGTATAGGAAATTTTGTGATAAAATACGTGATTTTTCATTATTGTCTGGCAGACAAAAAATCGTAATTTGCCACGCCTTTATTCATGTAACCTCTAAGTTGACCTCTCCCGACGATTAAGAATTTTAGCCATGCACAAACACGTATTTACAAAAATAATGGCGGACGCAGTCACGCAACTATAAATCGAAAGCGATTCTGAAAGGAGGGGGAAAAAGGCTCTCTTGGCAAATTATGGCAACACACGTGACCAGCATGAATGATGAAATAAAAAGAAGTCCACTTTGCGCCTGAAAACTAATCCAAAGGTCGCCAAATTCTTGCTGGATAGGTGAGTCTCAATTTTGCACTGAACAGTCAAGTTTTTATACCGCTATTTTATTTCTGTAGTGTTAATTCTTTATCAAAACTTTTAAAATAACATGTGATATTGGCATTATTCCATTTACAGTAGCTTGAAATAAAATGTCACAGCCCTGCAACAAAATCGCTGAAACCCGCATGTAAACCATGACATATACTGCACTGTTTTTGAGGTTACCAAAGAGGCCTTAATGATCATCTTCATTTTCGCACGCAACCATAAGACTTTATTTTGAGGCAAGCAGTCACTACTGTTTTCTTTAATAAAAAATATATATAATGTTAATGGTTATGGCTGTAAATGAAAGTAATGCAAAACAGTTAAGTATATTTTATAAATACTATTATTTGTAAAGTATATATAATTATTGAGTCTAATGAAACATTTATTTTCCCTTGCTATATTGGTTATGAATTGAATGGCAGTGCAAGGAAAACATAAGAAACAGAGAGGAATGTCACAGAAGACATGGCAACAACTTCTACACCTGGGCCAACAATTGATAGTATTCAAACTCCTGCTGTGTCCGATATAACCACATCAGAATCAGATATGGCATCTGTGTAAGTATTACTTCTTTTTATTAAATTTTATGTATATTTACTTGTTTACTGTCACGGAATTAGGCGAAAATTGAATTTATTTCTTCTTGGATACAAACCAATTTCACGATTTTTGTTTCGTCGTACATGCATTACCTGGGGTGAATAAGTGTTTTTCAAGGTAATCAATGTGTAACAACTTACATGTACCTGGCTGGAAATCACTTTTAGTCAGGAACATTATAATCACGGGGTGCACGGGAATTTTGCCCTGAATTCTCCTCACCTATTTGGGGACATATAAGGCAGAAAATTTCTAAAAAGATTACGAGTCAAACATATCTTGTCAAAGGAGAGATAGCTCGTCATTTTCTTTCTCCAGCCAAAGGAGTGAATGTTAAATTTATATTTCGTTTTATTTAATGTGAATTTTTATTCAGTTTATCATTTCATGTAATAATGCCTTTATTACAATGCAGACTTAAACCGTTGAATATTTGGAATTACTAGTCACTATTAGACTTTAAATGCAATAGCGTAATTTAAATTTTATATTGTTTTAGAAACAACTATTATTAGTTTGGTTTCTTTATTGTAGTTGATTGTGCCGTGATTGTGCTGGTTGATTGTGCCATTTGATTGTGCGATCAAATTAAGGTGTCTGACTGTCTGTCTGACGTTTGTATCTGGCGTGAGCAGGAGGTCATGATGTCTAAGGATATCTTTCGAGATGTGTAAATATCGGGAACTATCTAGAAGTCTAAATGTCTGAGTGTCTGGAGCTGTCTAGAGGTGTAAACGTCCGGGGTAGCATCTAAGTTTTTGGGACCGGTGGTTCTAATAGGTGCTGTATGCTGTCTGTACGTTAGTGTGACGTATAACTGTAGTGGATCCGTGAAGGGCAAGCAGCCGATACAAGTACTGAGTCAACCCTAGGTATTCAGAGAAGCTGTGCAGCGATTCAACAGTTGGTGAATCGTACGGTTGTACAGGGTTGATACGTGTGTGTTTCAATTGTGGTTACAATTGAATGCATTGATATATTTACACGGAGTTACTTTGAATCTCGGTAGTATTCCAAGGAATTACATGAATCTCAAGAACAGTTAGAAACTTGACTTAATACATATAGATATTTCTACTTGTTATCGCAATTCATACGTGCAATAATATGATTTGAGGTGTATCGCTATTTATACGTGTGATAATACAATTTTTGTAAAGGTTCCTTTTTTATTTGAAACATTTGTGCAGTCCAGGAGGTTCCTTAGATCTGTGTTCATTTTGAATGAATATTTAATTTTATTTTCAAATTGTGAATGGTTGTGAAGTGTGATTGTGTTTTGATCGCATGAGTTATTGTGTTGAAACATCATTATTTTTCATTAGTAATTTATTTCATAAATTTACATCATCTTCACATATTGTGTTTGAGTTGTTCATTTGATCCACCACCCACTCGGAAACAATTATGTTACATTTACAAATATTTTGGTAGATGCACATCTAAGGAATTTATGTATTACTTGTAAATGTATCATTCTATATTAGTTTCATATTTTGCAGTTAGTAAAGATTGTGCATTTTGTGAAAATATGGTTTGTTTTATTTAGAATAATATTTTTGTTGTAAATTGTTTGTTGGCATATATCTTTTTTTGATATTTATGTTCCTCATCATGCTGTTTGTATTTTAGTGAAAGGGCCTCAAGGAAGAATAGTCTTTGACTAAATGAGTCACCCCTTTAAATAAATTATTATTATTATTATTATTATTATTATTATTATTATTATTTCTTGAAGCATTATTATTCCCATCGTAATAACCAAGATAAAATGGTAATGCTTTTTTTTGATACAAAACTAAAGATTTCCAAGTTCAACATTAGTATTTACACAGTTCAAAATTTTATTTTAAGGGATTCAGTCTAGTCTGAAGCTGAAAAACGTGAGAAGAAGGAAAGTGTTATAATGGAAAAGTTTCAAGTTTTATCAACCTATTGGAGAAAGTATACTAACAAAAATAATTGTGATACATACATAAAAGGGGAATATTTCTGTTAAGTATACTAAAAAACAGCCATTATGATACATGCATGATATATATAACTAAACTAAAAGTAATTGTATAATATATATATATATTTGTGATATTTGTGTATGAACCAGAAAGTTGCTCCAACAAAAGCTTTCTTTGCTGTGTATGAACATACAAGTTAAAAATGTGTAATTACAATATATCTTAAATATTGTATTGATGCATAATTGAAAGAATGCAGACATATTGGTTATTATATTAAAACAATGAATCCATTGTATTATAATACAAATCATATTAAGGCCATAGTTACGGTTTGTCCGTTTACTACACATGGAGAGGGCAAGGGCTGTTTACCTAAATGCATATGCTTGTGTATGGGGGTGGGTGGTCTACTGATAATGTATTTACACATATACCTCAATAGTAATTTGTCTAATATGTAACCTGCTTGACTGGGTTCAGTTGGTGTTTGAGTTTTAGTGGACAATATATAAACTTTTTAAAGTTATGCAGCTTATTTCTTTGACGCAGCGAGACATTCGACATTGGTGGACTATCTGTTAAATTAAATACATAATATTATTCATCCTTGATCTTTTCTATGTGGATTAAATATAGACTGTTCTACAGAATGAGGAGGGCAATTGCATGTACCCAGATAGGATGTGTGTAAAAAACAAAGTATGCATGTGTACAGGGAGGGAGGGGTCAAGCTTTGCCTGATTTTTGTGCACATGCCCATTGTTGGAATCAGATTTTGTTTCCGGATTTTTTTACTTTTCTGCTTGCAATCTAATTCAAACCGGTCTGAGCTATACACAGACAGGTGAACATTTGCTAAAGTAGGATAAATTGGGGATTGGAAGTAAAAAGTGACCTGGAGGAAAATGATGGGTCAGAAGAAGAAAACACTCAAACTTTTACCCTCATGCAGATGCTGAATGATGTTGCTATCTAAGCTAAAACTTTTCAAGTATTAACAGCTGCCTCATTTGGTGCTCAGCATTAAGAGGTTAGTGTATGGACTGGTCGTCCTACTGTCAGGATAATTGTAACTGGGTGGACTGTCATGCTACATGTCTGCGGCATGATGCCACAGTGCTGGACATCAAAATAAACTGCCACACTTCAAACATCATAGCAATATGAATAAAGTACAACCAGTCATTTTACGTCTGAAAAATCAAGAGGGCAATGTCTCTTCGCCTGGTAGCGTGACCCCTTCATTCCTGAATTTAGTTCAGCCAGTTTTGCATTGTATATACTAATCAGTATATATGTGTGTGTGTGCGTTTGTGCGTGTGTGTGTGATTGTGTGTGTGTGTTTGTGCCTAGCTACCCTAATTTTAAAAGCAATGCAATAGGAAACATGCATGGGATGGGGTGGGTGGGCTTAATTTCAATATTTGTTTGTTGTGTGGAAATTGGTATATTGTAATGGTAGTAGATTATGCTCCATGCTATCCACAGGCTGACATGTTGAGTAATATGTATTCGGAAATCGTCGCTGAAGCGGAAACTACCTGATGAGATATTGGCCGATCAAGGCACACAGTTCATGAGTCACACTATGGCAGAGGTGAACCGACTTATATTGAATAAGCACCACACAATTACACCACATCACCCTCCAATGTAACTGGTCGAACAGTTTAGTGTCACAATGAAAAACACTTAAGAAGCTCTACTATGTCCACCCTTAAGATTGGGATTGGTCACTTCCTGTCATGCATTTCGCATGCCAGGAAGTACCACTAGAATATTTAAAGTTTTCTGTCTTCGAACTCTTGTAAGGAAGGACTGTGCGTGGCCCAGCCATACTGAGACAAATGTGGACAGACAATCATGGTGTTGAAGTGGTAATAATACCGATCATTATGTCGCAGACTTTCAAAACAAACTGAAGGAAACTTATTTTCTTGCACAGAAGAACCTCATGTGAGCAAATGTTTTATCTTTGCCACAATCATCACCGAGGACACCAATAGTGTGACCCCATGTTGAGTGCAGTTCAGTGTGAAGAGATACAGACATTACCGATGTGCTTACGGAAATACCCGGGAGAACGTCACTTGTCGAGTTCCGGTTAAAGCTCGTATATGACTGGGCAGTAGAGCAGAAACCCTACCCTTTGCCCCACATGATATGGCAAGTCATAAGGGATGAGATCGAGCTGACGATTGCTCTGGGACCAATTCAGCCCGCTGACTTTGTACTGCTCTCTGGTAGCCCAAGCGAAGAAAGATGGTACACATCGGGTTTGTGTTGACTACCAGAAGCCGAGTCAGGTGTCGGAATTTCAGGTTGAAATGCTACCTGACCCACAATATATTTTCGCTTCTGTCTCAAAAGTGAGATATTTCTCAAAGTTGGTTCTGTACAAGGGCTATTGGCAAATTCCTGTAAGGAAGGAGGATAGGGCAAAGCTCGCTTTTGTTAGTCCTGATGGAACCTACTAATGGTTGGTCATCATGTTCAGAGTCCAGATTCCGTCTAGCATCTTCACTATAATGATGCACAATAGGTGTGTCCACACCATCATGGATGATCTCTTGCTAGCCCAATAGACTTGGAATGAATGTTTCATTCCTGAATGCATGGCCAATGTTTCCATTAGAAGAGAGCACATTTTAACTGATATGTAGCTTAATGATGAAATGGTATTAATCCAGAAGATGAAAGGTCTAACTATTAACGAGTAGTGGTGTCCACGCATTAGTATGTACATGTTCCATTTTCTTTAAACCTGTTGGGCCCTGGTTTTGTTTACGAACATTTGTAAAACTTCCGCTCTTCATACAGATAATATATCGTACAACATTTGCTACCAGGCGAACTGTAACGATTGAATATAGTTATACTAAAAGTGGCACTAGCACATACAGGATCATTATTGGCATCGTGACCACTGCTGCTATCTTGAACACCACTCCACAGAATAAAGTTATTGTATTCCTGATTAATGCCAAAGGAGAATTGAAGAATTGGGGAATTTGTGATTTTTTGTATGCGACGTATATATGTGAACTGCTTCGAGAGTTGTGAAATTCACAAATGAAAGGACTAACTTATAACCTATGAGTGCAGACCTGCCAACCCTTACAAGACCATCTCACTAAGGCAGTTTACATTTTCCCGTAACTTTGACCAGTTTTCAGTAAGGTGTAACAAAATATCATAAACTGCTATTGTAAAGCTATAAAAGGTATTCAAAAGTTTCGTATGCTAAACATGCAGCAACAGTAAACATTATATTCAACTAGAATGTTTGTACACGCAGACCTTATTTAACAATAGTACAGTTGTACAAACTTCAGTTCCAAACTCTGTGCAGCTGAATGTGCGGTTGCTATTTCTCAACTTGACATAATTCTTGGAATATTTTTTTTTACAATTTTACTCAATTACAGCAGTTGTATCTCCCACCATAAGACATCCTTAAATTGACACATGATATGCAATAAACGTAATTGTGTCCCTTCCTGCTTTCATTAAAAAAATCTGAATATTCCTTTATAAATCTTTTTCTGTGCTGATTATTAACACTTTTTAGAGGTTTAATTTCTGTTTCGTCTACATTATGCATCGCTTGCTGGATGACATCTTTTTTAACTTATGTACTCAACAGGTTGATCATGCAGACACTTTGAACGAAACAATATGTGTAGTTTAAGATACAGTTGAGGTACAGATGTAACGGTTTAGTCTGGTTCCATAACTAATTCCAATAATTTTAATATGAAACCCGGATCCAAATCAAACGCAGATTAGCCAATTATCCTTTTCAGCACCAATAATTTGTTCGTTCCATAGTTTTTCTTTTATTTAGCAAGATCGTATTTTAAGGGTCATTTTTGTCAGCTTTGTGACAAAATTGTAAGGATTGCCAGGTCTGTGATTGCAGTGACTGAGCATGCTCCGTCCTTGGAGTTGAAAGGCAATATCTACTGCTGAAAGTATGGAAATATAAGATTAATGCATTTCCAACAATCCTAAAAGATTCTTCAATTTGCATCATACACAAATGGAATCTGAAGACCTGCCTTTACACATTTACATCTGTAGATGTTAACACGGTAGAATGTCACTCTTTATTTGAAAACAGTGAACACAATGTCAAAAGGATAAAGTTTCCTAATATGACTAAAAAAGCACATTTTCCAAGATGAAAGGAGAAATCCAAAAATCTGACGTAAACACATTGGGTGTGTATACAATTACCTTCTTTCCGGAATGTCCATTCATGGCTGGATAATGAAACATCACAGCAATGTAAATGGACATCTATGCCCTCGGTGCTGTCTGTCTTTGACATGTCGACATTTTCTCCAAGAAGTCTCTTTATTAGGGTTGTCTTGCCGACACCCTGATGTCCGACAACCATAACTCGTATACTGTAAACTTTCACCTTTCCATCTTTTAGTGCATTTTCAAAAAGTTGGATGGATCTGTCATCCATGTTCAAAATTTCTACTGGAATTCCTGTGCCTGTAATTGATGATTAGTTACATATTACTGACATACAAACTGAGTAAACTAGAATAGTATACATGCTGGACCTCCACTTCCATATTTAAGTCTAATAACCCTGATAATAAGGCCCCAGTTTCTCAACTTAATCTACTATTAGTAAGACACCAGTCTCTCAACTTAATCTACTATTAATAAGGCCCCAGTTTCTCAACTTAATCTACTATTTTAATTAATACCCCGATTAATTTTGAAGGTTACAACCAGTCCACATCCATTTTTTCATTGATAAAAATATAAGACATTATGAATACTCTTACTATTATCCAAATATATTTCAGTGCCTACTGGACGCAGCCTAGAAAGTATCATTCAGTAATGACTACCTTTACATCATATTGGTGAACTGATTAATAAATATTTCAAGGCATTGATAAATTTACTGTTCCAATACACATATCGATACAAGAGGAGCGAGAATCTAAACAAAACAATATTAACTGGATGCAAGTTATTTTTAACTAGTGAATTCATAGTGAGTAATTATTAGACATTTGCCTTGTTATTACTTAAACTTAGAAATCATCCGCGATAGATTGTGAAAGCACATACACTCATTTATTTTAGTAGAAATGAAAGACTTGAAACACCCACTCGATTTCTGCAAGCTAACACAAAGTGATGTTGATTGTAATTTGTATCCATACACCAATTCCATGATAATTAGTTATCCCTACAGCATGCTCAACATAAAAGAGATATTCCAAATTTGTTCCACATGTATAATGAAATACATCAATCATTCAATAACCACTTTTAAGCAAAGTTTCTTTGTTGTTTTTGTATCTTGTCAACTTAATGGTATATTAACAAATCTACACTAACAGTGTGTCACACAGTGAACAAGTTACAAGAATTATCAATGGGCCAGGGTAAATAATAACTACCAATCCAAACTTAACTAGCATATTCCGTGCAGGACAAACAGGAAGCAGTTACCAGAGCAACTGATAAACTTGACAAAAGAGTGGCCATAATTGATATGTTAAGCACTAACAAAGAGATGATGCCAAGCAACATTTTTACAAATTCATATAATTGGACGGCAGTCATGCGCAACAACACCAACAAATTAGTTGATACTGACACATATAACAAATATAAATTGTGCAGTTAGTAAAAAAAGCAATAAATTTCCAAAAAAGCTTGGCACAACATACTTCAATGCAGTAGAGGTATTGTAGCACCTGTTGCAACATTTGTTTATCAGGTAGATAACATTTTACACAGATGGACCCCTCAGCTTGACATAAATGGTTGAGCAGCAGATAGGGTGAACCCTACAACAAGCGACAAGCGTCGAAATCGTAAAAAAAAGCGTCGAATCGTATAAAAAAGCGTTGACAACCAACGCTTCCTCGTCTACGCCAAACGTCGTTGTCATCCACCCTCTCTGCTGCTACAGGTTAACCAAATAACAGGTGAACCCTACAACCTTGTAGAGGCGTCGATTCAATGATCTAAGGCTTCTACCAAATAGTAAAAAAATGGCGTCTATTCGATAAAATAAGATTTCCTTATATACGCCAACGTCGTTGTCATCCACCCTCTCTGCTGCTGGAACTTTCAGTTCTGGGTTAACCAAATATTTGATCGAGTCTTTAGGACGAAAATCATTTATGATGGAAGTCCTTAGGACTTTACAAACAAACTAATCGCTAACACCTCCTCTTGTAGATCAATTAAATTATTTGACTGGTCGGTGAGTCGGAAATTAATTCTCGTTAACGAATTATTATGGCATCGCATGTAGACAGGATTAATTGGGTTTTCAATAATTAGGTATCCTGGAGGAGCTGTTGGTGCAAACAAATAAAGAATATATCCCTGCTGAGCTTGATTTGATTGCTCTAGATTAATTTGATAGCTTCCTTCGATAACATCACATACTAAATTGAGAGCAATCACTGAGGATATATTCACATTATGCGGGGCAATATGCCTACCGCCACCATCTGGATCATTATTATATTTGAGGTGGGTAGCTGACTCTTGTCTTTGTAGCGCCTTGATATCGGTTCTAACAATTTTTGCTAGTTCATCAACGTTATATCCGGGAAACTTGAAATTATGCAGATCGGCCTCTGTGATATTGTAATTGGTTAGGAATCGTTGTTTATTGTCACTGTTGTCATTAATTATTGTTTGAATAATTAGTTCATAGATATATTCCATGTCAGATATAAGTTGATTTATTATTTCAACGTGTTTTTGCGATTTTGTTTTCCGTAGTTGTTCTAGTTGTGTTTCATATAATTGTTTAATTTCATTAAAATAACCACGGACGTCATTTAGCGTAAATAAAATAGTAACAGATGAGTCGGCTGTTCTTTTAATGATAAAATCCCATTGCAATGTGTCTTTGTTGGTAAATATAAATCTATCGGCGATTTTTCCTTTTCTTATATCAGATAAATTATCTCGATAACTGGGATTGATTTCATGATATGATTTTACGTCCGTGGTTTTGTCGGCTGTGGATTTTTCCGGTGGTTTTTTAGGCCATCCTAACACTGTTCTTAACGAGCTGTTATATATATCTACAGCGTATCCCTCTGTGCTTATTTCGATCGACGACGAGAGCGTCGGTTCATGAAGTTTAATAGCTATTTTTGATTCTTTTTCAGTAATTGATTTTATTCTACGCTGAATTTCAGCATCGATTTGCTCAATTTGGTACGACCCAGTTGGTAACGAAACAGTTTCCCACGCTGGAGTACCATCGGGTTTATTCTTATACGAGAACACCAGTGCGTTATTGGGTTGCTGGCCGCCAAATGCAACCGATCTGATATTAGGCCAGCTATGATATACTCGTAATTTTGCCAGCGCGATCTCACGCACTGGAATCGGAGAAGGAAAGTTCACACTAAATTCAGGGGTTGTTGATGTTATTTATATCATGCTTGTTCGTATCGGAGTGGTATTCTCCGCGATTCGTTGAAGCAGTTGCAGTTCGTTGAATTGTAGTGACATTATTATTAACGCTATCTTCAATTTCCAAATTCAACATCGCGGAGTTATACAACTGGGTCATCGTGGAAAATTCAACATCAGATATCACTGAATTATCTATTGACAGCGAGATCAACTCGGATAATTTCGAGTACGCGTCAAATACCACCCTGTACCGAGCTGTATAATCGGCGAGTTTTTTCTGAGAACACGATGATAATTTTTTAGTTATCGCGGTGGCGACTGCAGCAATTGTTGTTGCCGCGGAGATAGCAATTGGAACTGCAATCGGAGCCATCATGGTCACCGTCGACAAAATAACCCCGGCGCTGGCCATCACACCAGACACCGAATACACGGTGATGTCGATGGCGGTAATTCTTTTGCGGTATCTTTTCATTTTTTCACGAAAACGCTCAGAAAGTGATTTTAAGTTCGCGGAAAATTCTTTCACAGTGTCGAATCGATATTGCGACGATGGCAAAGTCATTGTTAATGACGAAGTCATCATTATTTTAAACCCGCTAGTGTTTTCAATTATTCATCATCGTCAGGGTCGTAGATCAGGGGGATGTCTACTTCACCTACGAATTCTAAACACCAGGCTATATGTTTTCTAATGGTGTTATCAACCGCGACAATCTCAAATTCTTCTTCTCCCCCCGCGATAATTACTGTCGCGGTGCCACCAAAGTAGGTTTTACCTTTGACGATGATATCAAATTGCTTGTTAGAGATTAACGTCATCCTGTAGATACCATGGGGCTACTTCACGTTAGTGACTTTCAATTTAGCATTAGAGTTTTTTACCCAATCAAAGGTCCCATGATCAACCGTATACACGATATTTTTAACGCCTATGTCTGGATGCGGAATCTTTACCTTTTCAGAGGCTTCTTTTAGTTTAAGAATATCATTATACATTTCGAGATAGTTTACATGGACTTCGGTAGAAAGCATCATCCTCCCATCCCTCTTGCTAAAAAAGAATGAAATCAGAAGGTCGTTGATTCTAAGCTGTGATTGGAGTCTAAAATAAGTTTCGATGTTAGAAAATGTCGTGATATCTTGGGGTTTACTGCCCTCAAAGAACTTATTAACAATTTCGCTGGTGAGCTTTTGTTCGTCAATAGCGCTTTTAATTTCAGCGAGGGTTGGGCCTGTCAACGATGTTGTTTCAGATTCGCGTGTTCTCCCTAAAAATTTATCAACGATGGTATTAAGTGTTGCTTGTCTCACCATAAACCTAATAATATCGTTGAGTCATCGTAGATGTAGCTGGGACACCAAAGAAATTATTAGCGACGTAGGCATTGTGAGTATGCCTGATAATAAACTCGCTAATTTCAGCGAGAGTCGAGTCTGCCACAGGTGGGGATCCAAAAAACTTACTAACGACGTCGTTGGTGGGTTTTTGTACCCGCTCAAGATTTTCTATTAGTTTAGAAATATCATTGTAAATATCGAGATAATTTGCCTTGATTTCTGAAGCAGTCATCATCCTTCCAGCTTCCTTGTTAGCGAAGAATGAATTCAACAAGTCTTTAATTTCAGCTAGAGTCATGCCAATCACAGGTGGGGCTCCAAAGAATTTATTTATGACATTTTTGCGAAAAATATTATAACCTCGTATATAATCATTCAGCTCACGTTCGTTGGTAGCAATCGCGTCGGTGATCGTAGACACAAGTGCGCCTGGTTTAAGTCGTCCACCGCTGGAATACAGCGCAATAGAGTTTTCAGCGGCATCGCTCTGCCGTATCAAAATGTCATCCAATGATACATCACTGCTTTTCAATTTACCCTGTTTGTCTTGAAATACAACTATTTCGTTCGGGTCAACATTAACTAAATTTAACGTCTCAGCGATTTCATCTTTAATTATTTTTTTACACCCTCGATAGAACCCGCAGATGTTTTCGTGGTGGGTTTCGACATTGACAGAGATTGTCCCCAAATATTAATCATTATTGTAAAGATTCTAGTATTTTCAATTTATTGATTCCCCTTGTAATTTCCCACTCGTGTATTTATTTACAACCAGATGAGGTGGTTTCTGTGACGATGAAATCTTCGCGAGGACATTTAATACTTCACGGCCGCATATCGGTGGATCATTTAATTGTTGTGTTGGCAGCGTGGAATAAAAAATCGGAAACTCTTTGAGTTTCATCGAAGAATTTATATACCGCATAAACTCTCTTGGCGGAGCTAACCCATATGAATCGAAATAGACAATCCCACGCGGATCAATCGCGTATGCAACCCAGTGAGTTCCCGATCCGCTGCTGTTATCAAGATTGATGATACCGGTTTCAACGTTATTTGGTTTTCTCGGTAATTGATCTCTCATAAAAACCCCTCGCTGTTTCTTCAGCGCATCATTGAAATGTTTTATTTGACGATCCGTCAATGATATTTTATGTGTACCGCCGGACATCTGCGCTGGTTTTAACGTTATTGTTGTTCCACATTCTTTAGCGGATTTTGATCGCAATTTCTTGACCTGACCATCAGTCAGCTTGACACTAACAACACTATATGTCATTTTATTGTAAAACGTATTTATTCTTTCAATTGATCTAATTGGAAACTCTTCAAGTTTCATTTACATATTTTCCACTGGTGCATCAACTACTCACATTCGTCCACCAACCCCTTCTAACAACATTGATTTGTCGCTGAGAATAACAGCAACCGCTCTATAATCAACACCACCAGGATCTATACGAGCCCTAAAATGTATGTCAACAACGGATTGCCTTGTTAAATCAAGATGTTCCAGCGAAAAGTAATAAATTGGATACAAGTTCTTAAAATCGAGTTGCGATATTTGCAAACCAGTATCAACATTTTGATCACGACCCATATATGACAGCATCCGATGATACACACGTGCTATGTGGTTGTTTCCGTAATTAAGCTGTATATCCTCAGATGGTTCTTGTTGTCCGTTTATTCTCAGTGAAACCTCACTTACCCCTAACCGATCAAATATCATATGACTGTGTTCTTGGGAACCTAATCGATTTATATTCTGTAGCGCTATAAATATATGACGTGGAGCTGAAACGCCTTGTTTGGCTGCTAAGTGCCATGTAAATGTACCATTAACATCATCCTGTTTGACATCAGTCGTTGTTGTTAGCCAACTTATCAATGATTTACCACCTGTTTCCATAAATGAAAGTAGCCGCTCTTCTCTGGTAATTGATGGGGTCATTACTGGCATCCACAATACTATTTTACTCAAAACAACTTTACCTTCATCGGCACCAGTACGCCAAATTGCATCATTGTCATTGCCTTTTCGCACTAACGCGATTGTGTGTTTGGTTCCATAGATGACTTTTCCTACATTTCTGCAGAATCCAAATATGTGATGGAGTGGAATCGCACATGAAAAATATCGCTGCTGTCCTTGCAATGCTAGTTTTCGTGTTGCAAATCCTAAATTGAAATTATCATTAACGCCTCCGAGAATATCAAACGCAGCTCCGGGTCTAGCTCGACGTTCTGGATTAGTTGCTTCTCGTTGATTATCAACTGAAGTGTCTTGCGGTGTTAACACTTTAATGTATTGAAGGTGGTCAGCGTTATCAGAGGTATCCTTTGCAAACATCATAGACGGACCAGCCGATCTTGTATAATCATCGGAATATCTTGCTAGCCCGATTATTGTTGTTGCAACATCAACATCACGGTCTATTGATTCAATTTCTTTTCCATCAATGAGATATTTTGCACTGTCAAATAACGCCATTATACCATTGTTGACGAAACCGACTCGGATATTTTTGTCATCTGCATATGGGGTATCAGCTGCAACATGTGTTACGAGTTTTCCCTCGATTTCAATAAATGCTTCACATGGCAAAAAGTATTTACTGGTATCTTGAACCTGAAGTTCAATTCGCGATCGTAGGTCGGGTTGTATTGCATGATAGGAATAGTATTGATAATCGCGGACGGAATCGTCTTTGCGCACTGGGGCTTCCATATCAAGAGCGGGATCAGCTGTTCGTTTAAACATTATTATTATTATTTAGTGCTTTCAATTGTGAAACTCTTTATAATCATCGTCGTTGAAAATTCTTCGAATTTCTTTTTTGTTTCAAACCACTTCCTGCTATCGCGTTCATGATAGCGCTATCTGTTACCGGTGGCGACGGAGTCACCGAAGCAGCCAACGACGCTAGTTTTTCATCTACTGCGTTATTTATAATTTTACTAACACTTGCAGGCATTTCCGCTGTAGACGGTAACGGTTTCTTTTTTCGTCTCACTAATGATGTTATTTTATTCTTCGCAGCTGAAAACGCTTTTCCGGCGAGATCTCCGATTTTACCAATACCCTTATCACGAATTACATCAATGGCTTTCATTGATAATTGTTTAGCTAACGGCGCCACCTTGGGAGCCATTCTTGTAAATAATCCCGCAATGGTATTGCCGAAACCGTCTCCGTAATATGCTCTATAAACAGGCAATCGTGAGTTCACCACGTAGACGCTTACGGGTTTATCATGGTTGTAGTGTATGATCATCTTGTTATAAAACTAGTAGTTTTTTAATTAGTGATCAATCGCTAGCGTCCATAGGATTTTCATCATAACGTAGGGCGTCTCTGTGATTTTCAACTAATTCAGCAATGAGTTCTCGATATACATTAATGTCCATGATACCGCCGGCAAATAATCGTCTACATATATCAGCTGCTTCATTAATTATTTCCGGGGAGTTATTTCCGGCTCGTTTCCCTCCGATGAGAACTTCCAACCGTGATATATCACTAAGGATGTTACCAGGACATGTCACAGTAGAGTCAAAGACTCCAGCGTTGAAATCCAAAGGATTTTTAATCGAATATCCTTTTCCGCTTGTTTTCTCAGTTGTACCAGTTGCGCCCTGACTATCATCAGGTAATTGTTTTTTTCGTTCTTGTTGTTGTTCTCGACTTTGTTTTTTTCGTTCTTGTTGTTTTTCTCGTTCTTGTTGTTTTTCTTGTTCTTGTTGTTTTTCTTGTTCTTGTTGTTTTTGTATACCATAACTATCAACTATTTTAAAAGATCTGTACGCAATTGTATCCTTTTTCAAATTACCAGTAATCTCCTTATTCGTTTTATACAACCAATTAACCCATTCATCTCGGCTTATTTTACTGTTTTTATACTCGTCTTTTAAAAAGTCCTTTCTAGAATGAAAGCTTTGGGCGGCAAAAATACCAAAAGTCGTATAATTTTCGAGTTTTATTAATTCAGGTCGTTTGATTTGTGTTATAGCTTCTTTGGTGAGTTTGTCTATAAAGGAAACACCTCTTGGGGTGACGACATCAACAGATTGTGGTTCAGGCGCAGAATCATCAATATCAGCTAATCGTTCATACTCGTGTTGGGTTTTTATATCACTGGATAGCTGTTGTATCCCTGCGCGTGTTTGTCCGGTCTCTGCTGCTATCTTTTCAAGCACACCAAGAACAGGCACTTCTCGTCGCTTGCCTTCCTCAGGAATATCCCCGTATATTGCTCGTTCAGTTGCTGTTTTTACATCTTTGGTCGCCTTAGTTACCGGGGCGAACAGTTGTTCACTTGACACAGAAAAGTCAGTCTGCGCTTGTTGTCGTTGTTGAAGTTTCTCACGAAGTCTGTCTCGAACCGGTATAAACTTTTTAATTGCTGCTAGCCGCTCTCGGGCTAATCTAGTTGTAAGCGATTCACCTACCATATAGTGTTTGTGAACTGAGTTTTCAAATGTGAAACTATTACAATTAAAAGCTGAGTTATTAAATAAAATGTACTATCAAGCTAACGTATCCATCTCCGACAAGGTTAAACTGTACGACGCTATCCGCGAGTGTTTCAGAAATAACATCGCTGGGGGTTTCAGAATTGTAATATCTGAAAATGGCGATGAACGATTTGTGTTAACGACGCGGCAACAACAACAACTACGTGAAAATGGAGGCGTCGCAGTGATTACTTGCTACCACAACCAGATCATACAGTACGCACATAACTGCATAAGCAAGCCCAAACTGCTAAGTATCCTTTCAGGAGAAAATCCTATGTGACAAGTGTCACAAGTGTTACAAAAAACGCTAAAAAAAAAATTTATTTTTTAAATTACTACTGAAAGCCTATTTTGATAGTAACGCTCACGTGGTTAAGATACTGGTTTTTCCTCGTTTAACATTTTTCTAAGATCACGAACCTTAGAACTAATTTCAGCTCGTTTTTGATACTCTTGGCCGAGCTTTTGACGTATTGCTTCAACGGTGCTAAATAGCGTTATAAATACATCAATATCGTTACCGTACAAACAAGCATAGATGGATTTTTGAATTCCTTTCACGAGTCTGTACATCTTAGGTAAAACATAACGACCCTTAGTAGACTGATACTCAATATCTTCATATTCCGAGGCAATCCTGTCACAGTCGAGATCTTTAGATAATACTACCCCGTTATTTTTTAAATTTGAGATTTCGGCAATTATAGCATTTACATCTTTGATATCCATTATTTATATTTATATAAATATAGTATACTGTATCTCTAATTATTAAGAAAAAATTTGGGGTCCTTTTTGACCCGTTTTTGTTTTAAGGACAGTACAATGCCGTATATCTCCGCTCGAGTGTTGCGGCAGATTTTAGGCATGGACAGTAAAATGCCGTATATCTCCGCTCGAGTGTTGCGGCAGATTTTAGGCATACATAAATGGACAATACAATGCCGTATATCTCCACTCGAGTGTTGCGGCAGATTTTAGGCATACATAAATGGACAGTACAATGCCGTATATCTCCACTCGAGTGTTGCGGCAGATTTTTGGCATATATATACTTAATTAAGGATGGGAGTTGCGATGTCCCCAAAGCATACATCTCCGGCGGGAGGCCTAAGGTGACAAACATCATCTTAGACCGCCCAGAAGATATGCTTGGGAGGACATTCACAACCATATTCAATGAAACGATGATGTAATGATTTGGGACGGCACAAGACAGCACAAACATGAAACGACGGGGCGGATTTTCTACGGCCAACCAACCAATCAAAAGCAACCCAATTAAATTAACCCGGTTGCATGATTGTGAACAAAAGACAACCACACGCCCGGGTTAATGGCGTTGGTTAGTTTTGATCGGTCGCATTGGCCTTCGAAAGCCCCAGCTTTCTACCTTTCATATGCTATATAAGGTGACTAATACAGCAGCGTTTGATTCACGAGTGTGTTATTTTATTTCCTTGAATTACTTATTAATGCTGTTTCAAAACATTTAAAAAAGACAAAATAGTTTAATAAAACACTAAAAAAAATAATGTAGTTGTTAGATAAAACAGCGTTTTTACTCTGTTATAATTCTCTAGTCAAAATACATTTCGATTAGATCACAAAGAGCTGTATACAGGAATTTTAACCACGCCCACCTACTTCAATGAATAGAAACCACTCGCGATGTACATATGGTTCTTATCGGAAGGATGCATTTCCCCGCGTGGTTTTTATCCTGCACTCAGTGTAGCCAAGCGACAATAAAACATTTTAGAAATTGCTAAAAAATAAAATTCTACCGAAACTATATACAGTCACGTGCGCGCCTAGTTAACAGACGACAAATTCCTTTGACGTCATAATACAAGGGAACTTAGTGAGTTGCGGCGGATTTGTCCATGGGGATTTATCTCCCTTGAATAGTTTCAGGTGTATACGAATTTTACTTTATGACTATTTTTTTTTGACAGAGCATTTTTAATTATATTTTCAGCAACAAATCGAATTGAAGCCCCATAAATGTCAAAGTATCTACTGGCTTCATTTATTGATTGAAATATTTTCTCCTCGCTGGTTTCTAAATCAAACGATTTGACCCCCCTAGGGTGTTTTGCGTGTCTACCAGCGTTGCTTTTTAAAAGGTTATCGCGCTGCGAGACGGCTTGAAGATTCACAAGACAATTATCAGTCTTCACGCCATTTATGTGATCAATCACAAGGCCGTCTTCGATTAATCCGTAAAATGCTTCATAGATGGCTCTGTGACAGAGATACTTCTTCCTCCCAGCTGAAAACATCAAATACCCCATATTGTTCAGATACCCAACCGGTTCTTTTAGTCTGCAATTTCTAATAACACCATCACGGGATGCTTCGTAATTAACAAGCACTGGATGAGGTCTGAAATCTTGGCTCATTTGTATAATAATACTACTTGTCTAATTTATTATTTGCTTTAATTATAAGTCTATCAATGTAGTCTTGAGGGGTTTTGATGATTTTGTCCTTGATTTTATCAAGGTCGTTGGGGTCAATGACTGCATTTTTTATTCGTTTGTCATAATAGCGTTTTAGTTCCCTGTATCGTTTACCGCCGCAACTGAGACACAACTGCGATTTTCCCCTTACCCCACCCCCACATTGGAGGCATGGGAGAGGACCAAAACTTCCTCGCCGAACGCTTTGTAAATGATGCCCACAGAATTCGCTTCTGCATGATTTGTTACACGGGGTTGTTGATCCAATCATAAGCCACTTGCAGTGATTCATTATACTATATTTTTCTATTTAAATACTTGTTTTAATTATAACATGGAAGAGTTCAAGAGATTATCGAAAATCGAACCTTGGAGAAATACTAAATTCAATCTCGATAGAGTCTCTGATACACCAAAACGTCTAATCGGTGACAGAACTATACTAAGTAAAATCAAGGAGTGTTTTAATGAATTCTACCGAGACGGTGCAGCATACTGTTGGTCGACATTTCGAATTATACACGAGGATGTCAATGTACCTAACATCGATGCTACTATGAACAATGAAAGAGCAGCTGAGATAATTTCACACCTTGGCGAGAAACCCAAAGGATTTTCGTGGAAATCTAAAGATGGAAATCCAAAGGTGGAAATCCAAAGGATTTCAAACAAAGCAATTCCCAAACAGAAGTATTTTTTCAGAATAAAATTCATTATCGAAGACGAAGGCAAATGGATTATCAGGGATAAATTTGAACCAATCCTCAAGGATAAAAAAACTGTCATTGTAAGTAGAGATTCTAAACCAGAAATTCTAACTGGAATTGACAAACCATACTACGAAAGATCTTATCCTGTAACAGCAATCGTTTATGGGATGTATCCGTTAAATGATAAACCCGATATCGCAAAACTAGCTCCTATGAAATATTCTAGTTCACTGAATTGTGTAGCAACACGGGTAATGAAACACTTCACAAATGCATCCCGTGGAAATAAACTAACTGATCTGCGACGTAGGAAAATAACCGAATGGGAACTGACAGTGAAACAGCACGGTGCAAAGATTTCTGATATAGCTAAATTAGAAACATCATTAAGATTCCCAATATCAGTAATGACGATAACCGGAGAAGTTTTATACGAACCGAAATATAACAAAAATGGAGCTCCAATACAAATTATTGATCATAACGAACACGCGTGGACACCTGCAGTAACAATATTTCCACGAGATAGAACCGTGAGATATATCCCCGAGGAGTTCGTCGGAGATGTTTTTTATAATGAGAAATTATTCGATGCTATTCATGCGTTGTGTAAAGATGATCCTGTGTCAGTGTGGTTACTTAGAAGTGATGAAGATCCCGAAATAGGATTTGATCAATTTGTAAGACCAAATGGTGAATTATATCGCGTTGAAGAATTAGATAACAGAATGAGAAAAATCGCTAATGATTTTTCACCGGAGAGTTTCCATGAAAAACTACTCACGGATAGTTTTACTATTCCATCAGTGGTAGCTCACTTCGCAAGAGAAAAAAACTCATGGCGTCCAACACGAAGTGATTTTCTCGAGGATGTTAAATTGAGTTGCGTCGAATTTAGTCATGGAGGACTGTGGAATAGTAAATACTCACGTGATGGTATGATTTCAATTGATATAGCTGCGTGTTATCCAGGGAGTTTTCTTGGATATGGAGAAGCCGCTGAATACTTTAAACGATTTGGACACCCCACGCATGAAATGACTCGTGTTGCGATTAATGGGCCATTACCTGATTTTGATTTAACCGGATTCGCTCGTGTGATATCATTTGAACTCGCTACAGGGTTACATCCATGTAGTTATGTTTGGCTTGGTAGACACCTATCTGAAAAACACTGGATGCCAATAGTGCTATTGAGATATATGATTGATTGTGAGATGGTACAATCGTTGATCATCGGTGAAGCGATTATATGCTATCGAGCTCAGAAAGAAGTTTGGCTACCACAACCCGATCTAGATCGTATAATTAGCGAACAGCGAAAACAGTTTCCTGATCGAAATTCGAAGAATTTCAGCGAGGAAGAAGTCATGAATTGGTCTAAGAAGTTATTTGAAATTAAAAAAGAACAAGCAAAAGATTTTGGACGAAGAATAATTGGTAAATTCACTCAAGGTGGAAGATATGATAATGCAAAATACTCTTCGAGGTTGATCATAGACAACGCAGAATACGATTTTATTGTAGCGGATTTAACGAAACAGGGAAAACTTGTAAATCGCAAAGACGCTTTTCTATCCAATGGCGAGAAATTGGGTACGGTTGTTACCTATTGTGATGGATATATTAAACAATATACGCATCTGAGAAGTTCTATGCTAGCTTATGCTTCTATCAATTTATTTTCGATGATAAATAGATTTCCTAATAACGCAGTTAGAGTAGCCACTGATTCTATTTATATCCATGAGAAATAAAAATCAGATGTACCTAAATTCACAGATCCCGAGGAAGCGTGGGGACGTTGGCGATTTAAAAAGGAAAAACTACATGAGTATTGTGAATCGGCAGATGTTACCATGGATGAAAAGTACTTAAAGTGTGATAAGATTCAATCAGAATTTTCTAATGCACCACCGGTATCTGATCCAATATGTAGATACAAGACAGTTTATTTAAACGGTTGTGGTGGGTCAGGAAATACAACTCGTGCAATTGAATTATATCGTCGGTCAAATATGATTGTGTTAACACCGACTCACAGACTCGCCAGAGAGATGATACAGCGAGGGGTAAATGCCTGTACCTATCATAGTTTTTTTCGATGGAAGGGTGACAAATGGACTCCTGATCGAATGGGTGATAAATTCATTCCTGAAATCATGATTTGGGATGAAATAGACACAGTGTCAGAAGATGTATTAAAAATATTTCTCGAGTGGTTGTTAAACAAAAACACAAAAGTCGTCATGTGCCGTGATCACGGCCAACCACCACCATTTGTCGGTGCATCTCCACATGAATGGCTAAAGGGTTTTGTAGACTACTATGAAGAAATTACCACTGATTATAGATCACTTGATGAACAATTACGAGAATTCAAAGCCCTAATTAGATTACAGCCGGATAAAATCCAATGTGAAATAGCGCGTGAAATAATTTCAGAAACTCCCATGAATGATTTTTGGAAAACGTGGAGACCAAATGATTTGATAGTAGCAAGTAGAAAAATAGTCAGAGACACACTTCAAATGAAGTTATTTGAATTGCATAAAGAAAAATTTGCAACGCTTCCAGTACCGTTATGTTATAGACCATCGGATACACGAAAACAGAATATAGAAGTCGATATTCCAGGGAAGAGTGAAAAGCAGATTCTCGTGTTAAATGATATTGTGCTGGTTGATATCAGCGTCGTTGAAGATGCAATGCGTGCTAATAATTCCCCGTGGACGCTAGGATACGCAGCGACGATACATTCTTCACAGGGATTGACTATCACAGACACAATTGTTTGGATGGTGGATAATCGCATCGAATGGTCGAATTTAGTCTATCTCGCAGTATCCAGAGTACGAAAAATAAATCAACTTCGAAGAGTTGTTTTCGATGATGAAATCATTGGTGACGATGATGACACTACAATGGATGATGCTAGCATCATTAATAAAAAACTCTCCGGTTATAAACAACAGGATAAAAAAATAATAGAGAATTTGACATTGATGCTAAATTAATAATTACGCTGAAACAACAACAGAATAATCACTGCGCGAGTTGCAATTGTATAATGCGTTGGCAGCATTCGGATAAAGATCCTCGCCAATTTACCGTAGACAGAAAGAATAGCAGCATTGGTCATACCAACGATAATGTTATGCTGACTTGTCTTGAGTGCAACAGACGAAGGGGTGCTAGTTAAGACCATGAGGTGGCAATTGAGTATCGTCAGGAATCACTTGTAATTGTTCGCGTGTAAACCCCCGCTGTGGGGCAGTTGAATCCAATTTATGGATTGCTGGTCTACCAGTTGATCGTGTTATGCCGGATATTTTATGTACGGTGACACTCCAAATAGGATCAGTAGCCCTTTTTGTGCCACCCTCAAGCTCTCCTGGTTCGTATAAATATCTCACGGTGACCTTACTACCAAGAATTGGTTCTTTGAAATCTTTTTGTGAAATTCCTTGGATTTCCATTTTTGGTATAGACGCTTTCTTAATCGCGTTGACAGGTTTCATGTTAATTGTTCGAGTAATCTCGTTATTGAGCGCGGTAATCACAGCTGGTAATCTCTTAACCCATTCACGGGATCTCTTATCCTGAATAAACTCCTTCGCGTATTGATATCCAAATAACCGCTCAGCAAGAGTCCGATTAAATCGTTCAACAATTGCCTGATCGCGATGTAGCGCAGTATGCCCTCGTCTGATGGTGACATTATGATGTTTCATCGCTGATAACACTGCACCCTAAAATTCCTTGCCAGGATCAACATGTAACAGATTCGGCCAACGCAGAGGACCCTTTCGATAAATCTTTTCAAATGCAGAAGCAACTTCAGGTGATGACTTTGTTTTTAGCGGTTCTGCTTGTTTGTATCGACTCGCAACGTCAACTACGGTTAACGCGTATTTGTAACCGTTGTCATGTGGTAAAAACAATAAATCAGCTTGATGAACTTCATTAGGTCCGGTAACATCAAAATGCGATAAATTGATTTGTTTAGGCGGTGGTAGATAAATTTGCCATATAGCCTGTTTGGATAACCAATTAGCCGCAGTGGCCTTTTTCACTTTTGCGGCGTTGGCGAGTTTATTGATTTCAGCGTTACCCCTCCAGTATCCTCTTGGGGAATAATAAATTGATTCCATATTATTAATTACCAGCGCCCATCATCAATTTGCCTTTCATAGCTGATTTTACCAACCACGAAGCCAACTTTTCTTTCAAAGATTTATCAGGAATAGCATTTAACGCATGAATTAATTTCACATCTGCGAGATGCCTGTTTTGCAAATTGCTGCTTTTATATGCAACATCATGAAGGTGTCACGCCTTATCAATAGCGTTTATCGGATACTCGCCAGGTCGGGGCTGATTTTGATCATCAAGTCTGATATCTAATCGTGTTCCGGGACCACAGTAGCTATATCCTGGAAGGTGCTTTTCTCCGGGGTACTTTGCCCATGGGGTTCCAGGGAGCTTTGCCAATTTGGCTGCGATATCACCTCCTCGTTTTTTTAAATCATCTCCGAATTGTAAAATCTTTGATTTTGTAGAAATGAATCTAAATTTTTTTGTACCACATTGCACGCATTTACCAGAAAGCGCTGATCGGTTATTTCTAGTTGTAATCGTCGTCAAGTCATCTGTGCCAGTACGCGTTTTACACTTCACACAATATAGATCCATAATTTATGTATAGAGATATGGATATAATTGATTATTCAGCGACTAAAGCAAGAGAACCGGTTAAGCATCATGCAGCGCTACCAAACTCTATCCGGATGATTATAATCGGGCCATCTGGATCCGGCAAGACGCAATTGTTACTCAATTTAATAATGAGATGGATGAAGTGGGATAAGTTGTATTTAATTGCCCCTAGCGTAGATGATCAACGATGTTATGAAGTGTTAAAGGATTTTAACGAGAATGCATCAGAAATTAAGGGTGAGAACGCCATTGATTTTATAACTGATATTGACGAGGCACCATCCGTGGATGACCTTGACGGGAACATTAATAATTTAGTCGTATACGACGATGTGATGTTAGACAATCAAAAAAATCCTGCTAGGATCTTTTCCAGAGGCAGGCATAAAAACACCGACGTGATATATGTCACTCAACGATACACTCAGATTCCAAAAGTGATCAGAGATAACTGTAATATTCTTGCTATGTTTAACGGCGTTGATACACATACGTTACGAAATATTTGGCAGACATGGTGCTCTGATATGGATTTCAATCAATTTAAAAATTTCTTTAGTAACGCTCTGTCAACCCCGTATGGATTTATAACAATAAATTTACACGATCCTCGAACACGATATCGTATCGGACTCGATCAAATATTCGGTTAAACTCGTAAAAAAATTATTAACCCGTAGCAGCAGAGAGGGTGGATGACAACGACGTTTGGCGTAAACGAGGAAGCGTTGGTTGTCGACGCTTTTTTATACGATTCGACGCTTTTTTTACGATTCGACGCTTGTCGCTTGTTGTAGGGTTCACCCCCTCTGCTGCTGGTTGCTAAACTAAATTTGATTGACAGATTGTGTCTTGGAACAATCATTATGCCTTAGTGTGAGTCCTACATAAAGGACATTTCAAAATGCGTGCTAAAATATGAGCTACCTAGAAAATCCAAAATGACCAAAATGTAAGTCATCTACATGATTTCATGAAGCAGCTACTGTTTGTTAATAGTGGCAACAGGTTTTAATTGTATGAATTATATCAGATTATTGGATCTGAGAAGGGTCATGTTTTAGGCTGAATACTATATTTGATCACAATATAGCTTACACATGGAAAAACCAGAGAAATCTCCAGTAGGAAACACTGACCCAATTTTGTAAGACTAACTAAATATGGATTCAGTTGCTATTAAATGTACTACAGAAGAGAAAATATGACTTTTGAAATATGTGAAATGTAAAATTTGCAAGAACATTTTCTTCCATAAACTTCATTTATAGTACAATGCTTAACTGAATTGAATTGATATTGCTGGAAATAAATTGGCTATCAAGTAAGGAAAGACAACAGTCACAATGACTAAGACAATTTGTAAATTACAATATAAAACATCAATAAATTATGTTTTCATAGACTGCTAGCTAAATCAGGTATTGCTGAATTGAATTAAAATGGGGTCAAGTCGGTGAGGATAACACTTAGGATAATTTGGACATTTGATTTTCTTATTAAAATGTTAGAATTATGTGCATCAAGTATTATATTAAGTAAAAGACTAAACCGGATTGAAAATTTCAAATCGGTCAGGATAATGACCACTATGACTTGAGTATTATATATTCCTAAGTACATTTTCGGATTTATAATTTAAGAAAATAAATTATATATTTAGAACATTTTGACATTTCTCCGTATACATTTAGCTTCCAAACAAATGTTTTGAATAAAGAAATTTAAAAAATGTAATTATTGTTCTTTAAGGAAAGCACTCACTAATGTCTTTATAACTAATTATTAGAGCAAGTGATATAATATATAATTTGCTTGTAAATAAAATTAGAAATGAATAGAATTCATATAATTTAGATGAGAAAAAGAAATTACAAATTTACTTCAATAAATACTGTTCATGCTTAAATAAACTTAAAAAGCAACATTACTGTCCAAACTATTGCGTAAAGTTACATAATTCTATACTAAAAGTAAAAACAAAACAAAACTCAAAATAACTGATGTGACTACCATAGATTTGTTGTTATTAACTGAAATAAACGAACCCATGCAGACAGAGATGAGATTCAGTGATCCACAATGATGAATGCTTTAGATCACTCTGCTATTCGGGGCCTTGACTAGATTTAAGAGCTGCTGACAGGCTACTCAAAATGACTTATATACTTCTGAGAAAACTGAAAAAACTTACAACCAAAACCCACTGATCCAACAAAACCCTAAATTTGTTATAACATTCAAACATGAGCTACTATGTTGACTGTACATTAAGTCAATTTTCTCAATGATTATGTCACGACATTACCAACTCTATATCTTACACATTACTACATTATGATTGCGTTGTCCTCCACCCCCACCCCCAATCATACACTGTGACAACGTTGCTTATAGCAATAGTTTTCCCACCCCAATCATAATGTGATGACAACATCGTTTATAGCAATGGTATTCCCACCCCAAACATACTGTGATGACAACGTCGCTTATACCAATGGTATTCCCACCCCAATCATAAGGTGATGACAACGTCGCTTATAGTAATGGTATTCCCACCCCAATCATAATGTGATGACGTAATTTATAGCAATGGTTTTCCCACCCCAATCATACTGTGATGACAACGTCGTTTATAGCAATGGTTTTCTCACCCCAAACATACTGTGATGACAAAGTCGCTTATAGCAATTGTTTTCCCACCCCAAACATACTGTGATGACAACGTCGCTTATAGCAATGGTTTTCCCACCCCAAATATACTGTGATGACAACGTCGCTTATAGTAATGGTTTTCTCACCCCAATCATACTGTGATGACAACGTCGCTTATAGCAATGGTATTCCCACCCCAATCATAATGTGATGACAACGTCGCTTATAGTAATGGTATTCCCACCCCAATCATAATGTGATGACAACGTCATTTATAGCAATGGTTTTCCCACCCCAAACATACTGTGATGACAACGTCGCTTATAGCAATTGTTTTCCCACCCCAAACATACTGTGATGACAACGTCGCTTATATCAATGGTTTTCCCACCCCAAATATACTGTGATGACAACGTCGCTTATAGTAATGGTTTTCTCACCCCAATCATACTGTGATGACAACGTCGCTTATAGCAATGGTATTCCCACCCCAATCATAATGTGATGACAACGTCGTTTATATCAATGGTTTTCCCACCCCAAACATACTGTGATGACAACGTCGCTTATAGCAATGGTTTTCCCACCCCAAATATACTGTGATGACAACGTCGCTTATAGTAATGGTTTTCTCACCCCAATCATACTGTGATGACAACGTCGCTTATAGTAATGGTTTTCCCACCCCAATCATACACTGGTGACAACGTCGCTTATAGTAATGGTTTTCCCACCCCAATTATACACTGGTGACATCGTCGCTTATAGTAATGGTTGTCACACCCCAATCATACACTGGTGACATCGTCACTTATATTAATGGTTCAAAACCTATGTTAAGTTATGCACACTTACAATATTACTAAAGTAGACCGCAACGAAAGTCAGCATGTGTTCATACCAAGGACATAAGTCAATCTTAAATGCAATGACATATACAATTGCAATAAACACATTGAGTAGATATCATACAATCTTAAATGGTCAACTACAAATAGTCATTACTCAAAGTATCAAGGATGCCAGCATCTCCATTGACCACATTTCCAATATGTTAACCGATCAATACCTTGGTGAATTTAACAATTATATTAGTGCTTTCTTCTAGCAAAATTTATTGGAATTTATGAGTTGCCCCCTTAGTATGTAATGTCAACTAGACAACAGCGTGTAACAGCAGTGCATTGAATATTTGGTAAAAATGGTGGAGGCAATTGACTTCAAAGGGATACTTTTTTAAGTTTAATATACAAAGTGTGAACTTTAGGAAATAATGGAAGAAGAAATCATAAACTCAAAAGTGGCTTTAGAGGGAGTAAGGAGCCCTACTAACATAATTAATATTTTTAAATAAAATATATCCATTAATTAAAATATAAGTTATTAAGTGATGAAGCAACCTGGTATAATGTGGGAAAACATATAAATCATACAATACCAACAAAACCCACAAAACCGACAGCACCTAAACAATCCACAAAAGCATAACAATGAAGGCACTGAGCTAATAATACATCTGTACATTTTGCAGATTTTAACAATGATTTTATAAAGAAATTACTGACTTCATATTTTACTAACTTATGATTGAATTGCCAAAAAGTAAAATCTGTTCGGCTATCACAGCACATACCATGTGATGCTGTAACTCAGAGCAATGTTTCTGAATCCGAGTAAAGTTATAGGCGTCATGTGTTTGAACCAAATATATGAAGAAGAGAAAACCAGACTAAACGCAATGACATATACAAATTAAACAATGGGGGCTATTAACACATTGAGTATGTATTGTACAGTCTTAAATGGTTAGATATAAATAGTCATTAGTCCAATTAACAAAGATGTCAGGCACCAGCATTGATACTTCCTATGACCAAAGGGATTTTAGTGTGGGAAAAACTAAAATATTTAGCAGTGCCAATATCAGGTTTCTAACTAGTAATATGTGGGAAAAAGTAAAATATATAGTATTACCAATATCAGGTTTCTATCTAGCAATATGTGGGAATAAGTAACATATATAGCAGTACCAATATCAGGTTTCTAACTAGTAATATGTCGGAAAATTAAAATATACAGCAGTACCAATATCAGGTTTCTAACTAGTAATATGTCGGAAAAGTAAAATATATAGCAGTACCAATATCAGGTTTCTAACTAGTAATATGTTGGAAAAAGTAAAATATATTGCAGTACCAATATCAGGTTTCAATCTAGTAATATGTGAGAAAAAGTAAAACATATACAAATACCAATATCCAGTTTATAACTAATAATATGTGGGAAAAAGTAAAATATATAGCAATACCAATATGAGGTTTCTAACTAGTAAAATGTGGGTGGGATAGGGGTGAATATGGGAATGTCAGAGACAGATGTGAGGGAAGCAATGATAAATCTGTGCTACTACGTCAGCATCATATAAAGTAATTGAACTAGGGTGTGAGAACATATCAAGTAAAGATTTTGGGTTTAAGGAAGACTTTGACAAATCTGGGCTAACAGGTCAGCACCATAATATATCAGGATAACTGGGTCATACGGTATTCATTCTATTTCAGCACTATTTAGTAATGGTATGATCTGGGGGAAGGGAGCTGTCATTCATCTAGTAATGGTTAGCCAATCATAGTCTGTATGTGGGAAAAGAGTGTTGGGTTACGATATGTGTTAATAACGGTTAGCCAGCCATAGTATGTATGTGGGGAAAGGGTGTGGGGTTACGAAATGTGTTATTAATGGTTAGCCAATGATAGTCTGTACGTGGGGAAAGGGTGTGGGGTTACGATATGTGTTAGTAATGGTTAGCCAATGATAGTCTGTATGTGGGGAAAGGGTGTGGGGTTACGAAATGTGTTATTAATGGTTAGCCAATGATAGTCTGTACGTGGGGAAAGGGTGTGGGGGTATGATATGTGTTAGTAATGGTTAGCCAATGATAGTCTGTATGTGGGGAAAGGGTGTGTGGTTATGATATGTGTTAATAACGGTTAGCCAATCATAGTCTGTATGTGGGGAAAGGGTATGGGGTTATGATATGTGTTTACAATATATTGTGTACAGGTAGAGAAATGAAAAGACAGAATGACACAAAGCAGAAAGAAAAGCAGGCTGAGAAAGAACAATGGACAGCAGAGATAAGATGTAGTTAAATCTAACCATGGTGTTTACATAAGACTTTGGAAGATTTCTTAGAACTTAACGGCATTTCGGGAGGGTTTTGAACAAAAAATTGGAATCAAGCGTCTAGACATAAGGAAAGAAACTTAGAAAATTATGCCTGGTATTAATACTGGCAAAATCATAGTAATAGTTGATACAAGGGACACAAGAAAAGTCCCTGAATTTTTTAAAGTACCAGTCCAAACATGGTTTTATGGTAGTATACAGGTACAACCAAACAGTACTTGTGGTCCAACAAGCCATGACAAACAAAAGAAACAACGATACAGGCAACATCAACAATAACAAAACATAATACAAACAATGCAACAACAACAATAAGAAAACACATCACACCCAACAACAACCAAATCAGACAAACATGGGTGATAACACAAGTCAGTAAATCAACCAACAAAGTACAATGAAATGACACTAACCACAATTTACAACAACCTCTACCCTTAAAATGGATAAGTGCATTTTAAAACTAGTATCCATGAATACTAGAGGACAAGACATACCAAAAGCTAAAGAACTCCGAGAAATAACACAATCACATGACATTACTGCACTACAGAAAATACAGAACATACATAAAAAAACATCAATTTTATTAAAGTCAAACTAAATGCCATCGTGATAGTACAGAAAGAAAATACTCAACATAGACCAAAATACCATCAATTGTATTGAAGACAAACTAAATCATGATGGTACAAAAAGAAAATACACAACATACACCAAAACACCATCAATTTTATTGAAGACAAACTAAATGCCATCATGATAGTACAAAATGATCCATGCAACATTTACTCATGAATATGGCTAATTATTAAGAATAAACAAATACAAAACAACTGGAAACATTACACCAAATCCACACATTTCAGAGGAAGACTTTTACACATGAAAACACAAAAAACACATACCATAACTGTATACACACCTGTAAGACATAAACAAAAACTACCTTTTCTACATGATCTCTCAAATTATTTATAAACTTGTAGTCAAGAAAACATCAATTTATTAGGAGATTTCAACGCATGCCTAATAGAAATAGATCGACTTACACCCTATATTGACAGAAGATCAACCACAGCCTTGATAGATATGATAGAACAAATCCTGCTCACAGATGCTTTTCGACACTTACACCCTCTCGAAAGAATATACACATTTGAATCCAACAATTATGCCTCAAGAATTGACCAATATATGTCAGCAACAACAACACACCAAATATGATTGAATGCAAAATCATAAATGAAAATCTCGCGGACCATAATTACAGCATGAAACAGCAAACTTCCTTCAAATCACAACTAACCTAAATATAATACAATTTTGGGATACAATAAAAGATCAAATTAAAAACATGTCAAAAATATTCTAGATTACATAGCCATAGCAACAAATTGATTGAAAAAGAATGCGAAAGAATACTAACTGACAATAACACAAGCGAAGAACAAAAAACAATAACTAAAAAAATACTCGATAAATTACAACTATACAAACTAAATGGAGAAAAACAAAATTGGAAAGAAAATATATAAAAGGGAAGAAATTAGAAGAGGAAACGATGGATCAATGACTACGCTAAGAGCCAATAACAATATTAGAAGAGAAACATGACATCCTACACAAAGTCAAAACTTATTACCAATCATTACACAAAAGTAAAAACATTTCAAATAATATCAAAAACTAATTAAACAAAATTGAACTTCCAACTACAAAACAAGAAGAAAAATAATTGGCCGAGTGGTCTAAAGCACTGTCCGTTACGGACCACTGCCATATCACCCCTGTCTGCGTGTGTTCGAGTCTAAGATTCGGCAAATATAGTTATGTGAGAAAGCTTGCCAGTAGCTACTCATGGTTCTTTCCGGGGTTTGTAAGGTTTCTTCCTCCACCATTAATACTGGCCACCATGTATAGCCGATATTGTGCTGAAAAATGGCGTTAAACCATAAAAACAAACAAGCAAACAAAACATTAAAACAAATAATTCATACTAAACCTATATAATGAAATATTTCTAACCAAAGAAATGACACCAACAATGAGAACTGGACTTTGATATTCAAAACTGAATGCTTGAATGAAAAAACTGGTACCCTATCTCCCTCCTGAAGCTCGTCTATAACATCCTTAGCGCTGACTTGACCAATACACTCAAAACAAATTGGATAAAAAGCTTATACAACAATATTCAATCTACTGTACAAATAAATGGTACACAAACGGACACCTTTCAAATAACATGATCGGTAAGGCAGGGATGTCGAATCTCAATTCTACTGTACGGGATTTGTATTGAAACTCTCAATAGAGTAATCCAAAATGATAACAACATTCAAGGCATTAAATTCCAAATTATAAAAACCAAATGAAAACGTTTATACATGCTGATGACTTATCAAATTTCATAACAACCTTTGATTCATGTAATCATTTAATAAAACAATTTAAACACTTCAATGAAGTCTCAGATATTAAAATCATGATAAAACTGAAATACTACTAATCAGAGATTGGAAAAGAAATCATTCACAACTCTCGTGAGAAAATAAATTAAACAGCAATTAAAGGTCCTAGTAGTATACCTAGGCAATAACTAAAAAATGCTTAATTTGAACCAAATAATTAACAAAATAAATAAACACAAAATGATACGGAATGTGAGAAACTTTAGTTTTCTAGAAAAAATACAAATAAAGCAAACCTACTTTTTAAACTCAATTTGGCATGAATTTAATATCATGGATTATGAATTATATTACATAAAAAATAGAGAAAGAAATATACACATTTTTGTGGAACAAAATTTGTAAATTGTCACGTTTCACACTTCTAAAAGCTAAGGATAGAGGGGGAATGCATCTCCCCAATCAAATATTAAAGCAAACATCTATATATACCTTGAAAGAATCAACAACTTACAATACCCACCTACTCAACCTTGGCAAGGAATATATACCTATTGGTTTGGCTTTTTGTTAGCACACAACAAATCAAATATATAGCAATAACAACATCACTAGACTGATTGAACCACCTACATTAACTTGCAGAAAAACACAAACAATAAGGAAACACAGAACAAATAGTAGAATATGAGAAACAAAAAACAGCAATGAAATTTGATATAATAAAACAAACACAATTACCACCAAATAAAATCAAATTTGGCAAAAATCACCTAAACTGGATTGCTATATGGAAAAAATGGCAAACAATTAAAAAACCAAAAGACCTATCACAAATTTATGAATATATACATGACGCATGGTGGACTGGAGAAATGGTGTACAAAAAGAGTTATAAGACCCCTTCCAAAATGTCCACTATGTAAAAAATATACTGCCAATAAAATCCATATGATCCTAACGTGTGAAATGCTAAATGATAAAAGAAAAGAAATAAAAGAAAAATTGTCACACGTAACATGTCACTTTGACCCCAATTCACTTCTTTATACTGATAAAATAAATGACAAACCAATTTATCAGCACACTATTAATTTCATACTTCATGAATTCAAAAAAGAAACCAATCTATATGGATACCGGAACGTTCATAATAATAAATCAATGGCTAGTTTTGAAGAAGAAAAAAAACTTAAATAAGCACATAAAAAATAACAAATAGAAATAAAGATATATATTCTAATTAAATTTTACAACCGAAATCCCATACACTGATTTTCCAGCATCTTTACAACTTACTTGTGTGCACTAAAGAGCTGTAATTACAGACAATATGGATAAAATTAGTGGCAGGATTTAGCGCGAGAGGTCAATAATTGACACTTTAAAAGGATTCACGTGAACCCCTCAACTAAAAATTAACAGTAATACTAACAACGTTCAGATGAGTCCTTTACCTTTGAGAAGATATAAGAAATAAACCCATGACTTTAAATAGTGGCGGGACGTAGCAAGGGATGTTCAAACTTGACACCTGAATAGGACCCATGCAGGCCCCTCCATTACAAATAACCAAAACAAACCTCAAAATTGTAGTAATTGCATACAGCTATTTAACATCTCTATAGCCCACCAACATATACTAGAACTTGAATAGAAACCCAACAAGTGAACAACTATAACTGTAATGAAAACATTCCATATAGCCATATGGCTACTTTAATAAGACCGGACTTGTAACATATTTACAGCATATAAAACATAGTAAACACTGACCTGTTTGACCTCACACAACCTGCAAGCGAATGGCTTTCCAATGAACTTAACGTTGAGGCTCACCATGGGTTCTCACTAACAACACCATATAATGTTATGGACAAATATATGGATATAAATAGTGGCAGGACTTAGCATGGTAGATCAACAACTGACACCTTAAAAGGACCCATGTGAACCTCTCTACTATAAACTATCCTTTAATACTAAGACTCTATGAATAACAATTTATTTTCTTCTTCTGTGGATAAACAAATATAAATACATGATTACAAATAGTGGATGGACATAGCAAGAGATGTAAAATTTGACCCCTGAATTGGACCCATGCTGGCCTCTCCAGTATAAATAACCAAAGGAAAAACTCAAAATTTGGATTTGGCATAGACCAATGCAGGGCCTACCATTACAAACTCAGAACATAGTAGTGAAACTTAGCGTGCGAAATCTGAATTTAATAATTATACAACAAGACCAATTAGTGGTGGGATGAGACTTTAACTGGGTGGGAGAAAATGTGGATAGGATAAAGTAATTAACGACAATGGATCTTTCTTCAAGGGAAATTATTGGTAAAATGCTAAAAGAACATAAACTCACAGATGTGCATAGAAGACTAAATTTATTATAAACAGAGTATACTCATGAATATATAATCAAAGGAATAAATACAGTAGGAAAAGGGGAAAGCAAAATTAGACAAGTTTTACGTAACAAATCTTGGACCTAAAATATATCATTCAGAAAAGCAAATTTTAGAAATTCAAATTTCAGACCATAAACAAATAACATTAGAAATGGTGATAAAAATATAAATAAATGGGAGAGACAGACATCTGGTTAGGGAAATAAGAGAAGAAATCCCTAAAAAAAATCACAAATGAAAAGGGAAAATTAGAAGTAAATAAAGTGATTGATTGGGTTAGATTTAAAAAGAAAGTTTAAAAGCTAGCAATATATCACTCAACTAAGCGAAACGTATTCAAAATATTCAAATTGCAAAAACTAAACAATGGCACCACACCTAAGAGAGAAAGGGTTAATTTCTCCAAGCAATTAGAACAGTTAGAACAATGGGAAACAAAGGGAAAGGAAATAAGGGCGGGAAAATTACACCATATGTACAATCAGGCTAAGGGACTATATAAAAGGGAGGAAAAAAGAAAAGGGGTGGAGAAAACACAAGACACTTTAATACTTATTGGGAAGGAAGTGACAACTAGAATATAAATTATGAAAGAAATACAAAACTTCTCTACAAACTTGTATACATCTCAAAACATAGACATACAAGCAATAACACAATACTTAGAATCAAGACAATGCGAAAGGATTTAATCATAACAAAAACATTTGTGTGACGAAGTCATTTCTGTGGAAGAAGTGCAGACCACAATAAAAGAGCTTGCAAAAGGAAAATCCCCAGGGCGAGATGGCATCAACGGAATTTTATAAAAAAAATTCAAAAATGTGGTGGCACCAATTTTAGAAAATCTATTTAACCATATACTTTTAAATAATGACTTAATGACAGATTCAATGAGGGAAGGATTGATCACTGTCATTTACAAAGTGAAAGGTGACCGAAAAGACTTAAAAAAACTGGAGGCCCATCTCCTTCCTTAACACGGATTACAAAATACTTAGTAGAATTCTAGCAAAGTGGGTAAAGCACAGGATAAACACAATAGTAAACACTAATCAAACATGCGGTGGTAACGGTATAAACATACAAAACAACATACTTAATATATATTAGGACAATAATATATTTCATAAATGGGTCAGATGCGAAATGTGCTATGGTACGTTTCGACCAAGAGAAAGCATTTGACAGATTAGAACATAATTGCATACAAAAAGTACTGGAAAAAGTTTCATTTGGAATAAACTTACAAATATGGACCAAGATAATGTACAATAAAATAACTGCAAATGTACAAGTCAATGGGGCGATAACAGAAAAATTTGAAATACAAAGATCAGTGAGGCAAGGCTGCTCACCATCTATGCTATTATATGTATAATGTAATAGCGATTGAAATCCTGCGTATCAAAATCAGGAATAACACTAATATTCAAGGAATCAAAATACCTAACTTGAGAGAAAAATTTAAGATGCTACAACATGCTGATGATTGTACGAACTTTATAAAAGATCCCAAATCCTTTTTATACTTACAAAAGGAATATGAAGCTTTTAGTATAGCTTCGGGGTCGCAAATAAATCACGACAAAACTGAAATTTTGAAAATAGGAAACTGGAGAGGTAATCACCCTGGATTACCCCCACATTTGATAAATATTAGAGTAAAAGTCCTAGGGATATTCTTTGGGGCAAACGAAGAGAAGGAAAACTGCCTAAAAGTTAAACAAAAAAAAAAGAAGTAATAAATATCTGGGTACTTACACCACTTAGTCTAAAAATGCCCTGTTCACAAAAAATCACACAATGACTCAATATGACAAAACAAAGGAAGACAGGATCAAACTGACAATGGAAATTATGAAGATAGACAAATATGACAAACGGCAAATACTCTTTCTAGACGGAAATTTGAACAAAAACTTAATTAGACAAATTACGGACTTTATAACGAAGACGATGTTTAGATGTGGACCAATAATTACGGTTAAGAAATAGTATATAATGTAAACTAAATTTATTTATTTATTCTTCATTTTATAATATATGAAAAAAATTATAAAAGTTAAAAATTTTAAAATTTAAAGTATATATGTGTATTACAACCAAGTAAACCTTAATGGGACAAGTACATTAATGAGGACGTCATGGGGCTATATCACATGGCGGTACACGGAGTAGGAGGTAGAGTTTGGAAAAACACCCCATCAAGGAGAATTAATTACAATACTTGCAATATTCCATTTATTTCATTTATTTATTTTATGAATGCACAAAACAAAACATGGATACTAAATCCATAAACTCTTTATCCGTCAAGATCCTATACTGGACAGGGTACCCATTTAAAGGGAAAATAAAATTACAAATATTTGAAAAATTTTAATAGAATAAAATAAATAATTAAAGACGACCCAAATTGAGTCAGAAGTACAGCCAAATAAATTTGTACAGACCCTGACTCAAGGCAGGTGGACTAGAAGAAATAAATATATAATAAGTAAAGTGAGACAACTTAAAAAACTATAAATAAAAATACCTCACTTTACGCAAAATTCAAAAATATCATAAATTATTTTTAAAATTTAATGAAAATAAATAATGTGATAACCCATTTAGAGGTAAAATCACAAAATAAGACAACTGGTGAATTTGAATTTGAACAATAAAAGGCTATCCTAACAAAAACACAATATATAGATTTATATATAGCACACATACAAATAGAACGAACACAAATAGCAAACACAGGATATAGGAGATCACAAGCCATGGTCAAAAGGAAAAAAAAGATAGTGGATCCGAAGGAGGTGTACATCAATGCCCACCTCGCAAATCCTGCTTTAGGAACACTAGGGAAATGAAAATACCCCTTTCAAAACTTTATAATCCCGATGGGATAAACTAAATGGAAATTTAAATGGAAATAAAAATAAGACAACTAACCACATTTCGGAGGGTGCACAAACACACATAAAAACTTGTTTACTTTTTTTTGAGGGGGCATCTGTCTGGTGTTCTCCCCCCCCCCAAAAAAAAAAAAACGAAGAAAAGTCAGAATTTGACACCTGAAAAGGACTCATGTGAACCCCTTCACTATGAATAAACATCCATAGAAAAGTTGTTAATCTTGAAAATAATACAAAAGTTGAATATATAATGAGAATCAAAAAGAATAATCTGTGATATTTTTTATCAACAAAAGGACTTTTGATCCAATGCGCTATGGACCAATAAAACAGATCATGACAATAAGGGGCTAAGGCCCCGTACAAGAACACAACTTAAAGCGATACACATACACTATACACACATATTGACCCCACTCATAAATCCCCCAACATAAACAAGGAAAAACGAAATATATATAAACAAAATTGAATAAAAATGGATACTAAATACAATACATACACGCATTACAAGACGCATATAATTACCAAAAACAGACAATTCCTTTTGGACTTTTTTATTATACAAAACTACATTAGGTAAATAAGGAAAAAAGCTGGAAGAACTTGATAAATGCTGTCCAAGACATAAACACAATACAATACACACATTATAGCATATACACACTAGACAAACATGACTCTGGTCCAAGACATAAACACAATACGACTCTGGTCCAAGACATAAACACAATACAATACACACATTATAGCATATACACACTAGACAAACATGACTCTGGTCCAAGACATAAACACAATACAATACACACATTATAGCATATACACACTAGACAAACATGACTCTGGTCCAAGACATAAACACAATACAATACACACATTATAGCATATACACACTAGACAAACATGACTCTGGTCCAAGACATGAACACAATACAATACACAAATTATAGCACATACACACTAGACAAATATGACTCTGGTCCAAGACATGAACACAATACAATACAGACATTATAGCATATACACACTAGACAAACATGACTCTGGTCCAAGACATGAACAAAATACAATACACACATTATGGCATATACACACTAGACAAACATGACTCTGGTCCAAGACATGAACACAATACAATTCACACATTATAGCATATACACACTAGACAAACATGACTCTGGTCCAAGACATAAACACAATACAATTCACACATTATGGCATATACACATTGGACAAAAATAACTCTGGCAAAGTCACTACACGAACAATTTAAAAAAGACCGAAGGAAAGGAAACCCAACAAGTGATTAATATAATCCTGTGAGTGAATAGTACAATCCTTGTTAAAAGAGACCAACTGTACAGCAAACCATAACTCACTGATACCCTAAGGTGAGGGCAATATCCAAAGCCAGTACAGGCGGAGGGGTAGGGAGTACATCCAGTATGCCTCTTTTGGGGTACAAAATCCTTACTTTTGTATGATAAACAAAGAAAATATCAACCCTGAAAAGAATTTTTTTCTAGAAATAAATGGAAAACAAACTAATAAAAATACATAACACGCATGGGAGGATAATGGAAACATACACTTAAAAATATACATAATTTTGGAAAACATGGGTATTACCCAAAATTCAAACCAACGTAAAATGTTTGGAAGAGTTCGAAGGGAATCATCAACGAGAAAGAAAAAGGGACAACTGAGATAAGATGTAGTTGGAAATAAAATTCAAAGATATACAATAAAGTAAGTTAACATGACTCTGGTCCAAGACATAAACACAATACAATACACACATTATAGCATATACACACTTGACAAACATGACTCTGGTCCAAGACATACACACAATACAATACACACATTATAGCATATACACACTAGACAAACATGACTCTGGTCCAAGACATAAACACAATACAATACACACATTATGGCATATACACAATAGACAAACATGACTCTGGTCCAAGACATAAACACACTACAATACACACATTATAGCATATACACACTGGGCAAACATGACTCTGGTCCAAGACATAAACACAATACAATACACACATGATAGAATATACACACTGGACAAACATGAATCTGGCAAAGTCACTACGCGAACAATTAAAAGAAGACGAAAGGAAAGGAAACCCAACAAGGGGTTAATATAATCCTGTGAGTGAATAGGACAATCCTTGTTAAAAGAGGCAAACTGTACAGGAAACCATAACTCACTGATACCCTAAGGTGAGGGCAATATCCAAAGCCAGCACAGGTGTAGGGGTAGGGAGTACAACCAGTATGCCTATTTTGGGGTAAAAAACCCTACTAATATATGATAAACGAAACATATATTAACCCTGATTTTTTTTTTCTAAAAATAAATGCAAAAACAAACTAATAAAAATACATAACATGCATGGGAGGAGAAGGGAAACATACACTTAAAAAAAGACATAATTTAGGAAAACAAGGGTGTTACCCAATATTCAAACCAACATAAAATGTTGAGGAGAGTTTGAAGCGTATCAACAACGAGAATGAAAAAGGGACAGCAGAGATAAGATGTAGTTGGAAATAAAATTCAAATATATACAATAAAGTAAGTTAAAGACATAATACCTAATACACATAATGAAATGATAGATATTCTGAATGGACAAATATAGTGAGAAACAATGTAGATAAACATTAGTGTATAATTTGGAGAGGTGGACAGAACTTACAAAATAACTAAGTGCTTTAATTAGTATTTGTGTACGTGTTATTTTTAAAAAATTAAGGAATATGCTGATTATTATTATTATTGTTATTATTATTATTGTTATAGTATTATAATTTATTATTATTATTATTTTTATTATAGTATTAGTATTATTACTTTTATTATAGTATTAGTATTTTTGTATTATTTATATTATTATAGTATTATTATTATTACTATTATTATTATCATTAGTATTTTTTATAATTTTTATTATAGTCGTATTATTATAATCGTATTATTATTATTATTATTATTATTATTATTATTATTATTATTATTATTATTATTATTATAGTATTACTATCATTATTATAGATTTACATATACAAAATGCTCATATACATCAGCACTATAATGGAACAAGAGGAAGAAAAGTGGAACATTGGATTTTTTTAGCATAGATCATTCTGACCTCTGGTACAACCAGTGCATATTCTATTTACTTTGAATGGAAAAACTTAACATAAGCATACATAATGACAACATGAGACAAAGATGAAATATGAGTATGTATATTAACAATGATATTTGCATAATTATGCAGTGTTTGGTTAGAATACAGTAACTTTAAATTACTTCTTCTAATCTGAACTCCCAAGTCCTTTCTGTACTAAGGTTTACCTGGCTAATGGCTTATATGGTTAAGTACAGATATCATTCACCATGTAGCTATGTTACAAAGCAGGTTAGCATGCTGCAGAGGATGATTAAAAGCCAAGGAGTGCATAAAGAAGGGGAAAAGCAAAGCTGTAAATTGCATATAGCTCGCGTGTGACAAACGTAAATAATTACTTCAACATCCAACACTTTAATTTTAATAATAATGTCGGTCGTTAATTTGCAATATTACTTTACAATATTATTTATATGATCTTTCGCCATATTCATTCATCTAAACACTACCTCTATGTTCAGCCTCGTGAAAAAACGTGAACAGATCATAGTAAATATAGCGCGCAATGTATACAGTACAATATCAAAATTGGTATTTATATATTTTTTAAACTTAACTGTCCAGTTATCTTGTTATTCGATTTGAACCTTGTTCGTTGATAAATCCACCTTGAAAAATCGTCACAGAACCGCTCCATCAAAAATGAATGATGTCAACACAAAATACGTTGGAACTTTAGACGCTGAACGAGCTCCGGCCGCGTGCATGTCGCGTGCAATGACAGGTCGTGTGCAAAGATTTATCAATGAAAGCGCCACATTCTGGGAAAAAAATATGCATTGCCCCGAACTGGTGACGATGCGAGATTTGTAGATAAGCAGCCATTTTGATAGTCCATACAGATTTAATATTTTTATATGAAAATTATGTAGTCACAACCAACGAACAGACGACTGAACAATCATTAATGAATAGTAATGACTATAATATAATTCGTAATAATATTTAAAATAACAAACATATTTTATTTATATTATAAATCGAGAAATATGACCAAGCACGACGAAATGGACATTTTCAAACTTCCAAAAATAATAAAATAATATTTATTCCACTTTTATTTTATTTTAAATCTGTTATACATGTTTGTCTTACAATAAAGCTATGACTACAATATTCATAAATCATATTTTGAGACAAAAATGTTAATTAGGAAATGTAAATAAATGAAGTTTTCGTTGTGGAAAATGTAAAATAAAATAGAATTACCTTGCTGATGTAAAGACTCCATTTTGTAAACAGTTATCACATTACTTCCAATGCTTGTGGTGTAAAGTAATCCATGATGGTCATCATAGAATACTCCAAACAGTCTTGATGACACTCTGTGCATGGTCACTAGTTGACCGCTGTCTGTCAGCTGATGAATTCTGTTAGAATTAGGGTCACACACGTACACATAATCTCTGTCAGCCATTATTGACCACGGCATTTCTAATTCCTGGTGTTGATACAGAAACTTTTTTGTTTGTGGATTCAAAATATCGTAAACATAAACTCCTGTAGTAATGGAGTCTGAGGTATTACACGAGTTGTACACGGTATTGTCTTTGATGGCCACGTGAGTCCAATGCCCTTCACATATGTCGTGAGTTGAGTCCATACGTCCATCTCTAATCGATAACATTCCCCAACACAACATGCCGTAGTCTTTCCTACCGCTGACTTTCCTGTCTTTCTTCTTACCGCTGACAACGAGTTTGTCTGAATTCCATTTTGTCAATGAATAACAAACACGAAATCCTGTCTTTAAAGTTTTGACGAGTTTTACGTCATCTATCGATTTCAATGACAGGATTACAACCCTACCGTTAAACAGACTCACAGCGACTTCATTCTCGCTAATAAGACAGACATCATTGGGATAGTACTCCAGTCTGTGTGATGTAATCAGTTTACCATTATGACCATTGTAAACCTGAAGATTCCTCTCACTGAAGTCTACGACTACCAACATGCCTTCCATCTTCACAATGCCATTGCAGAGATTACGGTCGGCTGTGGATAAACAATAACTTATATCAGGATACGGAATACACAAAATACAGACATATATACTATTAGTAAACAATGCAAAATAAACATATACACATCTATAAATCTATTTCTGACCTAAAACCATGACATAGTGTTATAAAATATGGACATATATACTTTTAGTAAACAATGCCAATCAAACGTAAATACATCTATGTATCTATTTCTGACTTAAAAACAATATTCTACAGTCGTACGTTTACAGACCACCACCATTATCGTAATAGTTTTATTTTATTTAATTATTATTGCTATTATAGTTTGTTAGAAAAAATCCCTAATTCGTGTCACACGAAGTTTTTAAAACGAATTCCATTTTTTTGTGTGGCTACAATGAATGACGATGACCTGAATATTTACCAAGTCAAATATAGGAAAATTTAGCTATGATATGCAGAACGAACTATAAAAATACGTTCGAGTCAAAAACGATAAACATTATTCAGCTTAAAGTAGGACTAAAGGGGTAAAAGGAATACCATCCCTACCCCTGTATAGCGATTTTGAAACTTTTGAGATTATCAATTTATACCCATGTACACAATTGCTAGCATGAAAAGACAAATTAATTAATGTATACAACTTATTATCAAGACAGGAACCACCCCATCGCAAATGAATTTTTTTTGACCATACCTAATAACTTGAAATTATTGAGATCCCAGCCATATAACCATATATACGATTACAGTTCATGAAAAGACATTAATATATGCAAACAATATAGGCCCTGGGGTTTGTTTTATGCCCTTGAAACAAGCTCGTGAGTCATTCATTGAAAGCGATCGATTTTCGCTCCCTATAACTAACTACCTAATTCTGACATACTTGCTCTTTGACAATAATTCAACTTATGTGTCTGATTATTTTTACTTGATTTATATGTCTGATTACTTTTACCTTATTGTGTCTGAATATTCTTTTACACTAATTTTATGTCAAAAAAATCAGACACAATAAGGTAAAAATAATCAGACACATAATTTATGAAAACAATAATTAAACACATAATTCAAGTAGAAATGATCAAATCAGATGACGCTCATGACAATATTTTAAATGTAAATTTGTTTTTTCTAATTCTACGAATAAAAATTTCCTTTTGAAAATATAAATGATTCAAAACGTTACACTGCAGGGGAAGCAAAATCGGGGATGGACTCTGGAGACAGATATTGCCAATAAAGTCTACACAATCAGTATTCGGTACGAGGACTCATTTCTCTCAGTAAAAAGACAGTTACTGAAAACATCCCTCTCCTTCTAAAATCTATACACAATTTATACTGTGTATACATTAGAATCGGAGTGAATATTGCAGAGTTTTTCATTTTACTAACGGAATCAAGCATGCTTACAGTACTGTGCCTTATACATTAATTTTTATTTTTACAAAGTATAAACAATACAGATATATCATCTTCCAATAGTTTGCATCTCCTATTCAAAATTGCATGTATGCACTACCCTGATTATTTCAATGAAAATCCTTTCTCCATGATAACTTCTGCACTCTCCAGTTTATATCGTCTGTTACTGAATCGAACGCCGATGTTTACAGTTATGTAACACTCATTCGGAATACAATACAGAGTCTTGGCGTATTAATACAAGCCCGAGTCCATTTGTAGCCTGAAGACCTTTTGATATACAAAATAAACAACCAAGACCCAAACTAAAGACTTCTGTTTGTTAGAAGGTGCTCAGTTTCGGTAACCAAAGTTTAGTTGACATCCAGTGTCTTCGGTTTGAACGTGATGATAAATGCAGTCGAGAAGGTTACAGACATACTAAATCTTGCAGATTTGCAAGATAAGTATTGATACGGGTATAATATGATATCATTTTACTGTAGGCTAGTGAAAATCGTATGGGTCTTTGGTAGGGTACTCATCAGCTGATCGATGGAGATTTTGTGGGTGAACAAAATAAATGCATGCGAATATAAACTTTAGAAATGTCAAGCAGAGATAGTAGAATAATAGCCAGTCGTTTACGACTTGGGCATGGATAGTTAGTAAATATGGTCATAATAATAAATATCCTTCCATGTCAAGTGGGTCAACTGATAGCGAGACGTCGGAGGTCTCCAATGGGGAATAAGAAATCATTTTGGACATAGTTATGAGAGAGAGAGAGAGAGAGAGAGAGAGAGAGAGAGAGAGAGAGAGGATTTAGGAGATTACTCCGCTCCCCCCCCAAAAAAAAAAAAGAAATCAAAATTTAAAAATAACATAGGATAGACCGAGAATTCCCAAATCTGTTTGCGGATATAAAAGTTGAACAAGAGTTTGTCAAAGTAACTTCGAATATTGATGAAGTGATAAAATTGAGTTATCGAAGTAGGACATGCAGTTTTAGTGTGAAACCATAAGATAGCTAAAGAGAAAGTAGATATATGTTTTCGAGTCACATGGAGAGCAAATCATAGATCACGTGGAAGTAATGAAAGCCTCAGACAAAATAGGAAAACTTAAAGAATGGGTACTGAAATTAAAAGAAGTAAAACAAAAAGGTGAATATTTTGTTGTAAGAAGGACACCCTCAGTGCTTAAGATAAAATATTTATTTACAAAGATATTCGGTCTTTCTTTGTTGAATAAATCTATCTAGAATATGAATACGTTGAAAATATGTGCTTTGTACTTGGCTGATAGACTACTCTGCTAGATACAAGGACCAAAACCAATCATAGTGAAATTTGCATATTTTAAGGACAGGGAATAGTGTTGAGCATGGCCATCATTTTGGTGAAAGGCCTTGAGTGCCAAAAATTAACTGTTGGTCATTTGAAAAAAGCTAGTGACTGTTTGACAGCTTAGTTGTATCTTGAGAAACCCAAAAATGGGTTCTTTGAGCAAAATATAACTCTTGAATCTTGAAACTACTATCTAGAGAAAAGATTATTTTTGGCGCATATATTTCTTCATATAGAAATAGTCAAAAATGGCAAAATACTATGCATATAAGTAAGCCATACTTTCTATTTACAGTAGAAATAGATATAGTGGAAGTAAACCATACTTTATGTTTATGGTAGATACAGATTTAGTAGAAGTAAGCCATACTTTCTATTTACAGTAGCAACAGATTTCGTGGAAGTAAACCATGCTTTCTATTTATGGTAGAGAAAGATTTATTAGAAGTAAGCCATATTTTCTATTTACAGTAGAAATAGATTTAGTGGAAGCAAACCATGCTTTCTATTGATAGTAGAGAAAGATTTAGTAGAAGTAAGCCATACTTTCTAATTATGGTAAATACAGATTTAGTAGAAGCCATTCTCTCTATTTATGGTAGATATAAATTTAGTAGAAGTAAACCATATACTCTTTGTTTTCGTAGATATAATAATCTGTTTTAGTAGAGGTTAGCAATACTTTCTATACAAATTCAGTATAGGATGCTTTTATCAGATGAACATTGTAAAATGGGCAACAGCTTATGTTCTAACATTGTTTCATTTGTCAGTAGTTTTGGATTTGTTTACTGCAAATATGGGTTTAGATTTATATAACCATTTGACATTTTTGCATGTTTTAAATGCCCTTAACAATTTAGTGACTAGGCTGAGCACAGCTGTGTCAATATGTTCATGCCATGTGCAATTCTCTGATAATTGTTTTTGAGCTCCTGTGTTAAATTGTGCCTTTATACAACCCTTGCTAATGTTGTACTGTGAATGTGTCAGATTGTATTTCAGAGGAGCTTTCCATTCTTGCTACAATGAAGGCACTTAAAGATGATTTATTTTTCTGACATTAAATTCAACATAACAGTATCACATTGAAGGAAATTTAAAGATATGCATCTACTATATTGGATTAAATTTCCACATATATTTAGCACAGAATAGCACAGTCTAAATATCTCCACTCAAATTCATACTGTTCTAAAAGTATCGTACAGTTCCAGATAACATATGCTAAATAAAATTGCATTGCCAGCTTTATTATAAATATAGGAGCATGCTACTTTTGTAAATTAATGTTTTAATTTTATTTTTGGACTATTCAATAAAATGTTTTCCCCAACCCCAAAAGCAAAGAAATTTGCTTAACATACTATAATTACAATCATCACTTTCCAATTTCAAGAAATATGTAACATGCTTGCTAAAAGTAATTATAATTGATAACTTGTGTTCCAATTTGATACATATACATTGAGGAACTTGTATTGATAGGCATATTATTCATATATTGAAATAACCCAATTTGACTTTCATGCCCATATTGGTAAGTTTTTATTGTTTACATATTTATAAACATTTGGAATCTGGAATCATTTGACACAAAACTTGTAAAGAAGAAGACAATCAAAACTTAGAAAACATATATTACAGAGAATTTGTATAGAGTGCTGATTTCTTGTAATGTGCTCCACCTTCCCATGGAATATGTTGTTGTTGTTGTTGTTGTTGTTGTTGTAGGGTTTAACTCTTTTTTTACAGCACATGAGGGCGCTTTAGACCATGTGACCACTGAGGGACCTCATGAAATACTATGGTACCTATGTCTATGTTTCCTAAACTCAAACATTGATTGACTTCTCATACCTCTGTGACTGTTTGAACAGAGTGATGTTGCACTGTAGGTATAACGGTACCAATTGCGCAAGTCCAAGTGGGTGGAGCTTATAGTATAGGGAACATTGCAATCAGAAATAAACAACAACACTAGCTATGATTGGTGGATTATGTAAAGTTGTACTTTCTCTTAGGCTTGAAAAAAGTTTAGACTTTTGGCAACATGTGAATTTATGCTAATTCCTATATAGATCATATTTTGTATTTTTATGATTTTTGAAAATGTGATGCACATGACTGAAAATATGTATGTTGTGACTAGATAACTCAAACCCCTGTCTCGTTCCAGCAGATTTTTCTCTCTTAAATGCAATGGAGTACATGTACCTGGTTTTGTCATCGTCAAATTGACAATCTAACATTGTTCTCTATAACAGTGTGTGAGATGCATGCTAAATTAGGATAGAAAATATATTTATCTCTCCAAATATTAGCATTGAGGTCTATGGAAAAATAGTTGGTACCGTGATACCTGTAGTATGTTTTCCCCTTTACAGGGAATATAATCTGTGACTGTGTTTGAATAGAGTCCTGCTACACTTTAGTATTCAACCATGCCCCCACTTTTCACAGGTAATACAAATGTGACTGTTTGAATAGAGCACTGTTACACAGTAGGATGCAACCACAACCGATTCACAGGAATAAAACTCTGCTTAAATAGAGCACTTTTACACTGTAGTATCCTTCCCACATCATGGATAATATAACTGCACCATCACTAGGGTCTACATTTTATGTGCCATGCTTGCCTATATTTTGGTGCTACCAGTATCTCATTAAGGTGATCCACTGTCTGATTGCAACAACAAAAAAAACAAGTTCAACACTTGGAACTGCTTTTCCTAATTTGTCATTATTTAAAGTTTCCATTTATTTGAAAGGTAGATTTTGCAAATTATTTCAGAAATACAAATGATTAAACCTTCATCACAATAATTCATGCATGAGTGTATGAGTGCTATATAGTGAATGTATACATGAATTTGCTCAGAATCAAGTGCCTGTGACAGAACTGTATAAATCTGGCGTTTCCCATATGTTAGCAAGCTATTGTCATTAGTTAATTATCACATAATCATTTTATTTCCATCCCTAACGTCATTTCTTGTATCAAGTGTTCCAAAACTGCATGCCTTTCTAAACACATTCCCTTAGTAATGCAGTTAAAACATTGAACTGTGCAAATAGTACATTTAGAGTTATTATATTTCCAATAACATATATTTGATTTTAATCAGTACATAGAAATTGCATAGCATTGTACACATCGGCCGTTTTGTTTACATTAGTTACAGTATCCGTGACCGTTGTGATTTAGGAAAGGTCACGATTTCGTTGCGTTCGTACCATAATGCAAATGTACGACAGGGGACCATTCTGTGATTTGCCTTCTGTATGACGTCATCGGTATATTGTGACGTATTAGCGTTCGACCTTATAACATCTAAAGGTCTGTGTTATATCGCCGCAAGAAAAGAATTCATTACTTATTCAGCTAACATAGTTTGACAAATCTTCCATTTATTTCAAAAGATACCTCGGTATGCATCAAAAGCGATTTAAAGTTCTAAACTGAGTGTGCAGCATTTACCAAAGGTGTGATTTTGTCTAGCAGCATTTTATTGTGACTGTTATTCTTAGTACACATCAAGACCAAGGTCACGAGGTTGTCAGGTATGATTGCAACACAAGTAGCAGAATTTATTTCAATTAAGAAATGAAACCCAGAATGCAAACAGGTTGATAAAGACTTACATTTTATAAGGCTTATACAATGTAAGTATGTATCAACCTTTTTGCATTCTGTGTTTCATTTTTTAATTGAAAAAAATTGGTTACTTGTGTGCATGACATTAACTATATGACATTCTGTTGCAATAATGTAATAATATGTATACTATTACCGTGCTCACGCATATTTATTTGTTTGTATTATATTTTGTATGTGGGTGTGTAGGTATGGTCTTATATGCACATGTACATGCATTTGAGAGAGAGAGAGAGAGAGAGAGAGAGAGAGAGAGAGAGAGAGATGTGGACGATTTTTATGAAAGAGTTTGTTGCGTGTTTGTTTTTAATTTTATCAGTGTATTTTGCATAGTAGGGTTATTATTTGAGGGACAAAGGGAAGATCAAGTTTTTTTGGACCACTTTAACACATTCGCTAACTTTATTGCATTGTTGGTCATAGGAAAAGGCCTACTGAGTTATCTCTCCCTTTTTATTGCCCTTTTACAACTATTTTTCATTTCTCATTTTGTTTCTTTTTCAACAGAATGTTAGGTTTTCGCTTTTTTGCTTCCATCCTCACTTAAAAATAAGATATTAGAATCATCTTAATAATTGTTAAAGTATATGGTGACGTTGCAAATAATGGGAAAAGTTGTTTGTCACTTCTTTGGGCTAATTACAGTTTTTCTGTCATTTACTTTCATTTACCAGTCATTACATACGCATGTAATTTTAATAATAATATAAATATTTTACTAATATCACAAATTAAAAAATATTAATGATTCCACAATTTAAGCTAAAGTTTTATTTTTTTTATAAATTCAGCATATTTTTTATATAAAATATTTTCACTAAGAATGACATATGGAACTTTGATATTTACACCTCATTTAGAAATTATAGGTAAGCCGATTAAATTGCTATCAATTGTAACGATTGTTGTTTTGTATGTAAAGAGCACATTGACAGTTCCTTTGATTTAAATGTGATAAATGACCTAATTTTTTTGGGATATTGTACGGATAAAATCTGGAACGTCTTTAAAGTTTTTTAAATAATACATAATTCGTTTTCTTTTTTTTTTGACTCGAGGATTAATCCATAGATAAATTTATAACGCATTGTTTTAGTGTCTGGAAATTCTCTACTCAAAATAGGCTCGCATCCTGGATCACTCCTTTGTTAAAGAAAAGACGCGATTTTTTAGAGAACATTTTTAAAAGTCGTAAAAGTCCCGTCCATATCAGGGACATTACTGAATCGCATATATTTCAAACACGACAAAAGCACACCCATAAATCCATACCATGTCACGTCAACATAATGACAATTCAACATTGACCACTCATTTTTACCAAAAGACACACTAGTATCTAGATATAACAAATAATCATCATTTTGCATTATGTAGAAAATAACGTGAAATATCAGGCACATTACATTAATGACTACAAACAATATTGTGAGTTATTCAAATTTAGCAACTGATATTGTGTATTTGCTTGCAAGATTGGATGGAATAAGAGTTTGGTCAAGGCCATATGTGTTACAAGAGTTTGGATGGAATCACAAGATTAATTACATTGAAATAAGAGGCGTCAACCCTGATTACGAGATTGCATTGAAATAGGCAATGTCATCCCTGATTACGAGATTGCATTGAAATAGGAAATGTCAACCCTGATTGCGAGATTGCATTGAAATAAGCAATGTCATCCCTGATTACAAGATTGCATTGAAATAGGATATGTCAGCCCTGATTGCGAGATTGCATTGAAATAAGCAATGACATCCATGATTACGAGATTGCATTGAAATAGCAAATGTCATTTCTGATTACGAGATTGCATTGAAATAATTAGTGTCAACCTTATTACGAGATTGCAAAGAAATAAGTAGCGTCATCCCTGATAACAAGATTTTTGACATTGAAATAAGCGGTGTCAACCTTGATATCGAGATTCGACTGAGACAGTTAACGCCAACCCTGATAGCAAGATTATATTGAGATAAGCAATGACAACTCTGATAGCGAGATTCGATTGAGATAAGCAGTTCAAACCTGATTGCAAGATTGTTAATATACAAATAAGCAGCCTCAACTCTCAAATAAAGCTGTATAACACTGAAATAATGGAAGCTAACCCCGACAGCACGATTGTAGACAATAAAATATGCAGCATCAACCCTCATAGCGACATAGCATTGATATAAACAGCTTCAACAACGATGACACGATTGCTAATATTGAAATAAGCATCGTTAATGCTGATAGTAGGAATGCTTGCAGCGTCAACCATGATAGCAAGATTGTTAACATTAAAATAAATAGCGTAAGTCCTGATAGTAAGACTCTTAACATTGAAATAAACAGCGTCAACCCCGATAGCAAGAATGTTAACATTGAATTAAATAATGCCAGTCCTGATATCAAAACTGTTAACATTGAAATAAATTGCATCAACCCTGATCGCGTTCATAACAATCCAATATCATAACACCTGCAGTTGGTTTATAATTGCATATCTCCTCCTGTTGTATTCTCCATGATCCCCATGATGCATCCTCGATAAGAACACCGAATATTTTGTATCGGTATAAAACGAATCCGTGGTAACTCTGAATATGGTGCGCGGAAATCTGTTTATCATTATCAATAAATTTATCAAGACATATGGGATCAACGAAACTCTTAGATGCGTGTATTGCGGTGAGTCGCAATTTATTTAACCAATAACACCTACTTGTGTTCCGTCAGACAAGATGGGGTTTTCCTTGAATGATAATATTTCTTTCGTCGCCGTATCAGCGACCACGAATTCATATTCGGCGGAATCCACAATAAATCGTGAATGACTAATCACGCCACAACCTGAGTAAACTTACTGATTATATTTCTAGCAACATCCTTTGCGGTTTATTTTTCACTGTTGCTGAGTTCAATCTTGAGAATTTTAGGAGCTTCATTGACAATATGATCAATGCGAATATCTGGACATATCTCGATAAATCGCTGATGACCTCGTCATGACCAATACACTCAGGTGAAGTTAACCAAACTTTTGTATCAGCGTGATATGATATAACTGCTACAGTTACCGTCAACAATGTTAATATTACAATATCAAACATGTATCTTAACAGCAATATGAAAGCTCAGCGCGCTTCTGAAAGATGTATACCAAACCAGACATAACAAATCGGATGAAGATCCTTAGCGAACTCAAAATACTCTATACGGACAAACCCGGTCAGGTCAAAATCAGATAACGGTCCATCAGTTGGGTCATCTCATGCGTGGGAAGTCCAAAACACGACAAAATTTCCGGCGCATTCGTCTTTACCTATAAAAAAAACTCCCGGGATAACACGCGTCATATCAACCAAAATGAAGTCTTTGCGGTTATACCAGGTATTCCACAAAGTGCCATGTTCGTATTCACAACAGCTTAAGTGAACATCGCTGAGAACTAAAGCGTGTGTTGGCTTCCATTTTTTTTCTTTTTCGTGCGAAATGAGCTGAAACTGACGCAATCGTAAAACAATTTCTCAGTAATTCGTCAAAGCTGTCAGATGAAAATCTTCGTTTCATCAAGAGAATGACTACGATATAATTCGCCGTCGGGTTGAAAAAATTGATCATTTTTCCATCATTGAAACTCCAAAGCAGCCATACAGACACGGGATAGCTTTTACTTATGTGGTAAATAGCATCAGATATAATTTCCGAGACTGGTAAAATTTTACAATTCGATTCGCGGGAATATAGTCACCACGCTAACCCACGTGTGTGCGTTAGGATGAACTATGTTTATTGGAGCTCTTCCATTTGCTCGGTAGTGTTTTAAATAATACAAAACTTCTCCTGTTATCGTTGTTACGCCTATTATCTATTTCTACAATCTGGAAACAACATTTATTGTAGCACCGGTGTTTTTTGTTGTTGTTGCAGATTCAGTCCAATTGGCTATTTTTTTTTTTCACGTTGTCAATCAGTTAACCCGTTACTCAATGTCGCATTGGCGAAATGCTCAATTACTCGCTCAGCTACACGATTCAGCCTTGACGAAGACAATGAAAATCTCACTGGTACTAATTTGTTAATATCAGGTTTACTAATCGGATAAATTTCGTAATAGAGAGCGCTAAAAAATATTATTTGCATAAAATACCGTTTGTCATCGATGAAATCTATCGCGGAGACGATTTCACCAGCAAGTTTATCATTCACTGTAGCGGTTGTGTTATTAACACTGTATCGACCATATACGCGGCGTCGTTGCGATAAAACTCGTACTTGTCATAACAAATACAAACATGCTTACCTGTCTTCACAATCCAGGGACGTCATTTGGGGAGGGCGGGGTTGGTGGGTGGGTTCGTGTTTAATCTGCATGTCCTGTAAAAGTTCTGTAGCCTATATACGAAAATTAACGAGCCCGTTAAGGTCCCTGTCTGAATCCACTAATATACAACAGGGAAAAATAAATTTTAAAATTAATTTAATTTGTCAAACTAGCTATTAAATAGTAATAAGATAGGTATATACTGAAACTTATTACAAACTATGACTTGTTCAAACATATAAACCGCTCCGGTGGTCTAGTGGTTAGTGCTTCCGCCGCGGAACCGCGAGATCGTGGGTTCGATACCCGGCCGGGTTATTTCAACGACTTAAACAAATGCTACTAGCATTGACTGGGTGGGACATCATACAACATGTCTGAGGCATGATATCCCAGTCCTAGACATCACTATTAGCTGCTTCACTGCAGCCATCGTAGCGATATGAATGAAAAAATGTTAAAGCTACGTTAAAAAAATCTTACACTCAATCACTCAAAAATTTGAACATGTTTTCTATACTGTGAAAGTACTATAACATTTAAATGACTAGATACATTACAAAGTATGCAAAATCGGTAATTTCCTACATACACTCTAAGTTTGATAAGATAATATCTCTGCAGATTTGTTCAAATGACTAACATATTTACTTTCTGCAAGTGCATTTAAAAAAAGTAACATACTGTTCGGGACATAGAGTCTAGAATTGTGCAGTGTCCGTGACATGGGGTTTAGAATTGGGCATATAGTGTTCGTGACATGGGGTTAGAATTGTGCATACAGTGTCCATGATATGGGGTTTTGGATTTGGCATACATTGTCCGTTACATGGGCTGTAGAACTGTGCATAGTGTCCGTAAGATAGACTTTAGGCACTTCTCGGCCACATAGCAAAATCTGTCACGCTGTCCGAACCCGTCAGCGTTTTACCTCTAATTGCATTGTATGCAGGAATAAGTGCTCCTATTGATGTCTTGTAAAATATTAATGAATATGTATCAGTATATTTGTATCATTGGTATTTCCCCATCCCATAATAACCACTAGTTAATATCTGGTTATATTAATGTTACATTAACGGTTATTAACTCTTTGATGCATTAATTATAACTAATTTATTGTGATTAGAAGGACCCTACTTCGAAAACAAAACTTATAAGCACTTATGTTTTTAGTGCACGTGGATCGAGTCATTTTGCACACACACACACACACACACACACACACACACACACACAAAATGAAATACGATATTCCAACTACGGGATGTGAAGAAAGCTTTGTGACATATATTCTAGGTTTTGTGAACTTATTCTGAAGTGAATCAGGTTAAGAATTACAAAATTATCATGTCAACATTAAGCAGTCATCAACAAAAAAGAAGAAAAGAAGGAATACAAAATAATCTACTTGGTTGCTTAAATGCAACCTTAAGGCCATACAAGTGATCATCCATGTAAAACCAGTATGCATGATGTAAGACATAAAGAAATGATGATGATGGTGGTGGTGGTGGTGGTGTTGTTGTCTAAAGTTACACTTTTCATTATTATTATTATTATTATTATTATTATTATTATTATTATTATTGCGAGGTATACAAAGTAGTTAAAAATTAAGTTACCACATTTATTTACATAATATATTACGATTAACACATCAGAAAAAAAAGAATCTAAAATGAAATAGACTTTAATGTTTAGTTTGCTAGAGGATCGAATTATTGTGCTAAAGATCACAGTTTACATTTTAAACGATGTATGCAGACTTGTAGGTGAATTTAGTAACCATGGATTAAGTACCGATAAGTAAATCAAGGTTTTGTAATCAAATATTAATCTTGGATGCAAATACACGAAAACCCAAAAACATTCAAAGAAACCTAGAAGAAACCATTTCTGCACGACCGATCATTCTCGCCATTGATTGAAATTCTGGATAATATGACATAAACATATTTATATTTTTATTTCAATTTTCTGATACCATATATAGTATTGATGTTATGAATACAGTTTATTATATCTTAAATTCTCTTTGATGATATCACAAAGAGTTTGCACAAAAATAACGTGCTGAAAATAAGCTATCAATTTTCAGCATTTTTTTCATAGTTAATCTAGATGTTCGTCAACGATTTCCGATACTATTTTTCTACTTCGTAGTGACGTTTTGACCAAATCGTCGTTTTAGTCAACTACCGAAACTGTTTTCAAAATTTTAATTCCATTCCCAATTTTTCACCTCACATTCTTAAACCCTATACGTGTCACATTTATACTCTTGTATTCCATGGTTTACCTGGACCTTGTCTCGAGACAGCTTTGTGAGTAGGTAACATTTGAGAGTGCGAGACCACCAGTTAAATTTAAAACACCCACAACACATTATATGAAAGCATTCATTAACTAATTCAAATGTCAGGTCTCTGACGTTTTATTAATTAAATGCGGGATCACTTTCCTGCAACTAGCGATCTCATCCTCTCATGTATACTGCCAACATGCAGGAATACTTGAAAAACAATATCACTTGTTATGTTGATTTATTTTAGGTGTGGTACGGTAACTACGGTTTATTTGCCTTTTAACTCTTCTGGTCATGGGCAAGAACATATACTGGGATAGTTGATCGTTCTTTCACACAAGTTTGTTATCACCATGATAGTTGGCACAATGGTCAACGTTACTATCGCTACTCCTTCTAAACGGATGACACACGACTATGATGTTTTCACTAAAACGTTTCTTATAATGTCAAGTTGACCCAAAACGGACATGGTGCCGATCTGACGTTGAAAATGGGCTTGATAGCGGTCATCTTTAAAAGCTAGTTCTCCTGAATGGAGAGCCTCATTGAAATAGGTTTCTTTGAAAATAATTATGATGACTAGTTGGTCTCAAGTGAAAATATAGCAATGCAATGTACAATATGGACACAATAGCTGCCATTTTAAAACTTTTGGTATCAATATTTCTCCTGAATAGATGGTCATATTAACAAGGTGTTTTCACTTGGAGACTTCTAATGTATATTCGGTCCGAACCAAAACACTGATTTGACATTCAATATCTTTTTACTGCCACTTGATCTGAGTTAAGAAGACATTTTACTGTCTTTCTGGTCCAAAACGCAAACAGTATCGTTGCACTTAAAATGGCCACCTCAGTAGCCATCTTTACATTAGTGCTATTGCCACTCCTTCTTAACATGACATATGGTGGCCGAGTGGTCTAAATCGCTCACATTTTTAGACAACTCGTATCTCACCTCTGTTCGCGTGGATTAAATTTTCGGACAGACCTACGTGGGTACGTGTTAAGGCTTGCCAGTTCTTTCCCATGGGTCGATTGTTCCTCTTTGGGTCTTCTTGGGTTCTTCTACGAAATATACCGGCCACCATATATAGCCCAGTATGTGCTGAAGCCAAAAAGATTCAAATACAAGAGACCACAAACTCCTTAACAGGTGGTCGCATTCAGTAGGTTTTATTTACAAGCGAATTCTTCTGATATTTAGTTGGTCTTTAATAACACATGGTGCCGATGCGACTTCTAACACGAGTACCACGACGAATATCTTCAACATATTGTAATTGTCATTCTACCAGGAGACATCTTACGATGTCTTGTTGGACCTAAATGAGCATGGTGCCAATTCGACATACAGTATGTCCGCCATTGCAGCCAATTCAAAATATTGTTATCGATGAGGAATATCAAAAATGTTCATAGTTAACAGCCGATAAAAGGAAGAAATTGTAATTAATATCTGCGATGCACTAGTCTGGTATAGCATTTAACTGCGATGCAAGAGAATGACACACTCTAGCATTCAACTGAGATGCACTAGTCTGGTATCTTACGGCATCTAACTGAGATGTACTAGTCTAGTACCTTAGAACAGTTAACTGTGATGCACTAGTCTGGTATCTTATGGCATCTAACATAGATGCACTAGTCTGGTATCTTAAGGAATCTGAGATGTAATAGTCTGGTACCTTATAGCATTCAACTGAGATGCACTAGTCTGGGACCTTATAGCATTTAATTGATATGAACTAATCTGGTATATTATAGCATTTAAATGAGATGCACTAGTCTGGTATCTTATCGCATACGAGATGCACTAGTCTGGTATCTTACGGCATCTAACTGAGATGCACTAGTCTGGGACCTTATAGCATTTAATTGATATGAACTAATCTGGTATATTATAGCATTTAAATGAGATGCACTAGTCTGGCATCTTATCGCATACGAGATGCACTAGTCTGGTATCTTATCGCATACGAGAATCACTAGTTTGGTACCATATAGCATTAAACTGAGATGCAATAGAGTACTTAACTGAGATGTAATAGCATGACAAACTCTAGCATTCAAATGAGATGCACTAATCTGGTATCTTACGGCATCTAACTGAGATGTAATATTCTAGTACCTTATAGCATTCAACTGAGATGCACTAGTCTGGTATATGATCGCATCTAACTGAGATGTAATAGTCTGGTACCTTACCGCATCTAACTTAGATGTAATAGTCTGGTATCTTTTAGCATTCAACTGAAATGCACTAGTCTGGGACCATATAGCATTTAATTGATATGAACTATTCTGATACATTATAGCATTTAAATGAGATGCACTAGTCTGGTATCTTTTCGCATACAAGATGCACTAGTCTGGTACCTTATAGCATTAAACTGAGATGCAGTAGTTTGTTACATTTGAGTAATTAACGGAGATGTAATAGCATGACACACTCTAGCATTCAACTGCGATGTACTAGTCTGGTACCTTTTAGCATTCAACTGTGATGCAGATGCATTGTGCACTATCTTTTAACTGAGATGTAGAATACTTTAGAAAAACGTTATCTTTCAAAAACTAGGTACACTCCATATAATGATATGTTTCATTTCCACGATTTACTTTAACGAATTACGTCTTATTTTCCCTGTCGAGTCGTTTATAACTTGATCTTGTAAAATTATAAGATCTTGAAATCGTAGTTCATTTAGCCAGATACAAGTATAATGTGCATCAACAGGTAATTTATTATTTGATGATATCGCAACATTTTGATAATATTGCTTTCGGGATTGATGTTGTTTATGTCAATGTTAACATTCTTGCTATCAGGGTTCACACTATGTATTTCAATGTTTAATCGTGCTATCAGTATTGACAGTGTTTACTTCCATGTTAACATTCTTGATATCAGCGTTGACATTGTTTATTTCAATGTTAACAGTCTTGCCATCAAAACTGTCGCTATTTATTTCACTGTTAAACAGTCTTGCTATCAGGGTTGACGCTTTTTATTTCACGTTTAACAGTCTTGCTATCAGGACTGGCGTTATTTATTTCAATGTTAACAGTCTTGCTATTAGGGTTGACATTGTTTATGTCAATGTTAACAGTCTTGCTATCAAAACTGACGCTATTTACTTCAAAGTTAACGGTCTTGCTATCAAAACTGACGCTATTTATTTCTATGTTAGCAGTCTTGTTACCAGGGTTGACGCTTTTTATTTTGATGTTAACATTCTTGCTATCAGGACTGACACTATTGATTTTAATGTTAACAGTCTTGCTATCAAATATCACAACTATCTTTTGCGGCGTCCGTGGATGATCCGGTATCCAGACACAAAACTTTATTTTAATGGACATGGCTGTTGTGGCAAGACAACTTGGTTGATAGAATTAATTACATTTCCAAGCGATGACATGATTGTGCTAACACCAGCACATAGACTTGCCAGGGAGATGAAAACCTGAGAAGTTAATTTGTGTATTTATCATAGCTTTTTCCGATACAAGGGCGATCTGATAGGATGGGTAATAAATAAATCCCCGGAGATATTATTTGGGCTGAGATATGCACAGTGTCGCTGGATACATTAAAAATGTTTCTTGATTGGTTGTTGTCATAAAAACACAGCTCTGATTATATGTGGACATCACGGTCAGCCACCATCGTTTACTGGAAAATCTCGAACTCGATTGGATTTAAAGCATTTTGTTGATTATTATGAAGAAATCGAATCGATGTCGACCACAGATTAATTGATGATAAATTAAAAACAACTTAAAAATTTAATCAGGTTGTTGCAAATAAAAATCAGTGTAGGGCATTAGGCACAGTAATAAGAGAAACTTCCATGGATGATTTCTTGCAACGTGGACTCCAAGTGATTTAATAGTAGCAAGTAAAAAATAACTCGTGATACACTTCAGCAGCAATTTTTTTCAGCTGCATAAGAAAAAGTTCCCGACGCTATCAAGGTCGTTTTGTTACAGACCAGCTTATACAGGACCGTAAAACATCAAAATTGATATACCATTACAAACTGAGAAGCGAAATCTAGTATTAAACGATATTGTCATGGTTGATATTAGCATTGTTGAGGATGCATTGCGCGCAGACAAATCTCCATGGACATTAGGATACGCGATGACGATAAACTCATCTCACAAATGAACTGCTTCTGATACTGGAGTTTGGATCGTAGATAATCATGTCGAATAGTCAAACTTGTTCTGTTTTGGCAGTGTCTCGAGTTAGAAGAATATTTCAGCTTCGAATAGTTTAATCGAAGACACAGATATCATCGATGATATAACCGACGATAGCACAATCAGAAGAATATAGCCAGTTATAAGCTAAGTGATAAAAAAGTAATTTAAGATTTTGTCGAATTTATCATGATAATGAAGCAGAAACAGAATAATCACTGTGCGATATGTAATTGTGTAATGTTATGGTGGTATCTGAAAAAACGATTTAAAACAATTTACCGTGGATAGAAAAGATAACAGTCGACGTCATACACGCGAAAACACGATGTTAACTTGTCTTGAGTGTAATCGACGTCCAGGTGCTAGTAAAGCGATCGGGGCGACAATTGCGTGTCTTCGGGAATTATTTGTAATTCTTCACGCATAAATCCACGTTGAGGAGCAGTTGAATCTAATCAGTATATTGCAGGTCTACCCGTGGATGTAACTACGCTGGAAATTGTGTGTTGTGATACTCCAGACTGTATCAGTCGCTGTTGTTTACCACCGTCAGGTTCATCAGATTCAAATCAATACCTCACAGTGACATTATCCTGAACTGGATATGCTGACGAATCATCTTGCACAGGTATATGCGCGCGTGTGATTGCGTATAACAGGTTCCATGTTAATTGTGCGAGTAATTTCATTATTTAGCGCAGATATCACACTTGGTAATCTTAAAAACAAATTCGCAAGATATTTTCTTTTGAATTTACTATTTCCCGTATTGATATTCAAATAACCTCTCAGCAAGTGTACAATTAAATCTCTCAACAACGGCCTGATCGCGATGAATCGCAGTATGTCCTCGTTATTTTTTATGTTGAGTTGTTTGCTCAAAAATTATATTTTGCCTTGAAATTCTTTGCCAGGTTTAACTTGTATCTGCTGTGGCCATCGTAGACCACCTCGGTGATAAATTCGTTTAAACGTAGAAGCTACACCATCTACTGGTTATGTTGATAACAGTTCTGCTTCTTTGTATCTACGTGCAAGATAAACGACAGTTAATGCGTATTAGTATGTTTTACGACGTCTAGTATAATGTGGTAAAAATAAAATATCAGCCTGATGAACTTCAGTAGGGAATCAAACATCAAAATGTTCGTATTGTATACGTTTAGGCGGTGATATATATATTTGCCATATCGGTTGTCGGGCTAACCATGTTGCTGCGGTGGCACAGTCAACACCTACAGTCTCGGCGAGTTTACTAATCGTGGCGCAAACTCTCCAATATCCGCTCGGAGAATAATACACTGACTCCATTATTAATTTCAATAATACACTGACTCCATTATTAATTTCAAGCCCCTAATACTAGTTTACCTTTCATAGCTGTTTTTAATAAGCAGTTCCTTGAAATTTTGTTTTAAAACTGAAATTTAACGCGTGATTCAATTTCACATCTGTGATGTGTTGCTGCTGAAGATCATTTGATCGATAAGCTACATCATGAACGTGACAAACATGTTCTATAGCATTTATTGGATATTCGCCTGCTTTTGGTTGGTCTTGGTTGTCAAGTCGGATATCAAGTCTGGAATTATATCATGCAAGGTGTTTTTTTCATGGGTATTTGGCCCATGGAATTCCCGGTAATTTGGTTAACTTGGCTGAAATATCAACCCCGTGTTGTATTTGTTTGAAATCCGGCTTATAGGCGGGGATAAATTTAAGTTTGAGTAACACAGCGTTCACACCTAACAGTAAGCGCTGGTCTATTATTTTTCATTATGATTGTCATTATTTCATCTGTTCCAGTACACCTCTTGTATTTGCACAATATAAATTATAAACATTGATATAATTTATATTTCAGCGACAATAACACGAGAACCGGTCAAGCATCTTGCAGCGTTACCAAATGCTATCAGAATGAATATAATTGGACCGTCTGGGAGTGGTAAGATACAGTTGTTACTTAATTTATAATGAGGTGGTTAAAATGGGATAAATTGTATATGATAGCTCCGTCTGTACATGATCAGCGGTGTTATGCAGTGCTAAAAAATTTAATGAAAACGCAGCGACGATAAAGGAAGACAGTGATGATGTTGAATTTCATCCTGATATTGATGAAGCGCCATCTGTAGATGATATTGATGGGATTAGTACTAATTGAGTTGTGTATGATGATGTTATGTTGGATAAACAATCTAATCCAGCCCTGATATTTTCACGAGAAAGGCATAAAAACACTGACGTGATTTTGTATTACTTAACGGTATACAACAATACCTAAAGTAATCAGGGATAAATAATAGTATTGCTGTGTTTAACGGATACGCTAAGAAATATTCATCACACTTGGTGCAACGGAGACATAGATTACGATCTTTTTAGAAATATATTTAGTCATGCTCGGGCAACCCCGCATGGATTTATAACGATAAATTTGCATGATCCTCGAACACGTTATTGGATCGGTCTTGATTCAAATTTTAATTGATATCAACATGGAGGGCGCGACCACATTAACGAAGTCCAATCGGTATCCGTATACGCGTTGGCACACGCATACAAATGTATCATGGCGGTAAAAATACTCGTTTTTGGTATCATGGAAGGGACGGTGAAGCGATTGAAGCTTTCTAAAGGTGGCCCGTTCACCATTAGGACGGATGATATTATCTGTGTGTCTGAATCTAACCATTAGGATGGATGCTATTATTTGTAGGTCTGAATATAACCATTAGGATATATGCTATTATCTGTGTCTGAATCTAACCATTAGAATGGATGCTATTATATGTGTGTCTGAATCTAACCATTAGGATGGATGATATCTGTGTCTGAATCTAACCATTAAAACATGTAACAGCGGCCAATAGACCAATGACATATAACGTCACGTCAATAAACCTCATTGACGCGTTGTGTTATTGAACAGAAAAGGACGCGATCAGACTACGACAGCTCTAATCGGTTTTTGAGAACTGAAATCAGGCGAATATCGGCCCGGTTTTAACTTTGTATTTCTGGTCATGCTAACAAATGAAAGCAAATTTCCTACACAAATATAATCGTGTTCATGACATGTTTACTTGTGCAAATGGAAATCTGCCATTGACTTGTGTTACGTATATCTGATTTAATATAAATTTATTTTAATTTAATCGTTTGTTTGTCGGATTTGAATACTTTTCATTTTTCATTATATGCTATTGGAATGTACTTTTATTGATCATGTTTTTTTATTCAGAAAATCGGTTGACTGAATTATGTTTTGGTAAGCAAGTAATGTTGACCTAGATCCTGACCTTTATTCAGTGTTAACAGCAACCACGTGCACAGCTTTTATTTTAGTTGTAAAATGATTGGTTGTTGTCAAGGTTAAGATTGGACTAGTGAATTAAAACGTAAACAACGTTTTGTTCTTAAAGTAAAATGATTGTTTCTTTGCAGGGTCATGTTAGGAGTACGTGATATAAACATGATCAAGTGTTTTCTCTCGATTTCGCAAGTTGATAATATCTTTTGGAAAACTTAATATTAGAATATCGATACTATATAATTACTTTGTATTGAAATATGGCTAGCATCTTACGTTAGATCATTTTCTTTTGTTGTAGCCAGTGTTTGAATTCATGTTAATTTTCTTAAGTTGATTCGGATTTTAAATGAATTAATAATTATCTCGGGAAATATTTGATTTGCTCATATATAATTCTTTGACATAGACAGTCTATCAAAATTATATTCGGATTTCCATTACCGGAGTGTTATTTCTTGTGAATTTACAAGGAACTAGATTTTACAAAAATACAGACTACATCATACGTCATCATCTTCCATCTTGGATTTTCCAAAATGATTCGAACTTGAATTTATTGGAACATTTCGTTACTAGGACTTCTATAATTCGTGGACTATTCTTGGATTACGTTCGGATTTGATTTTTAAAACTGTAATTTTATTTCCATTTTTACAATTTTCCCCCGAGAAATACATTATTTTATTAAATTTTTATCAAGCGTACCGGTTTCCCGTTTTGTATGTTACTTTTTTTTAGAGCCTAAACACGTAACACAATGTAGAATATGTCGCAAGTTATCCCGTACAAAGTGTATCATCACTGAAATGCATTTTATGTTTCATAACTAATGCAGTAGATAAAAAGGATATACTGATATCTTAAATTTATCATTAGAGGTGAAAACTGAAAATAATACTTATGATGAAAATCCGACATAGTCAATCAAAGGCAATGTTTTTTGTTTCATTGCTAGATGATATTAGGCTACGCATAGCAAATGGCATTTGATGTAAGACAAATAAAAAGGCTAATATAACTACATTTAGGCGTATTGAAATGTTGACTACGGTATCCAATCTTGTGTTTACTACATTATGAAAACCATGTTTACGTATGGAAGTGTTAGCCGAAAACAAACAAACCATAATGATTTGTTATATATGACATCTATTACATACCTTCCGTTTCTAGTTCAAACGTCCTATCTTCGACTATACTGCAAATAGCCTGATTTGAACCTGCAGTAGCCATGGTGTCTTTTAAAGGAATTGTCGATACAAACGTGTTGACTCTAAGACGAAGTGAGTTGTCAACCTAAGACTGTGGCGACGTTAAGGCCTGGGCTGCAAAACGTAGAGCAAACGTGCAGCCGAAATCAAAATATATATATATATATATATATATATATATATATATATATATATATATATATATATATATATATATATATATATATATATATATATAACTATTTTTCAATGTAGCAATTACTAAAAGAATATCCAATTATGTGCAAAATATCAATGTCGGATATATATGTACTTGTAAAAAATACCAAGTTTGTTTTATGTCCAAGTGGCCGAGTAGTCTAAAGCACTAGTCTTTACAGATCACTACCATCTCACCACCGTCTGCGTGGCTTCCAGACTTTATCGGTCCAATGTGGGTATTTGAGAAAGCTGACAATAACCTCTAATGGGTCGGTAGTTCCTACGATGGGTATATTATATACATGCATTTGTTGGAACATGACAAAAGATTACTTATTCCAATAAAAAACAAAATTAGTCGGGTAAGGAAACATTCACGACCTAGCTCATTGCTCTATACTTATTACATTATGTGTAGTATTTGGTTTGTTTATTAATATCAATGAGCTTTTGCACAGAAGCATAGAAGAAACACACTGTGTAAAATTACAAAGGTTCGATTTTGAGGGATTTGTGTACATTTTATAAGCACCAGTCTTCTTATATGATTATAAAGTTGCAACATGCACATTTATATTACTGTGTTGACAGTGGTGACTACTGTCTAGTCAATGTCTGTGGCTGGTCAGTCTAACGAACACATTTATTTCGCCTATGTTCACAATTAACGAAGATTCTTAGCAGGTCAGTTTATGAAATACTATTGGAATTACATTAATTGTCGTATGCATTAGTTTCTATAAACGATACAGATGCATAGAATGTTTGAGTTTAGGCTTGATACAGATGTGGAAACTACCAATTGTTTTAGTAACATCCTTAGTGTAGGAGATGGTGTTTACTCTAATAAGAGCTATGGTGCATCAATGTTTTGAAATGAAACTATTGTTAAGGTTTACATTTTCTGTTGGAGGGGGCACAATGAGTAACAGTGTTAAAATTAAAATTGCCAGTCCGAAAATAAAGCCTCTCGTGTTTGTACGTTCATCCAATTACACGCAGGTATGTTTCAACCATCTACCATAATCAAATTCATCATACCTCTGAATGTGATAAGATTATGCATCCAGGTAGAGCACGTGCTGTTTTAACTGAACCGTCTCGACTGATTGCCAAACAACACTTAGGACGACTGACGAAGGACGGCATACCAATAACTTACCTGGCTTCGATCTGGTAAACTAGATCAAGTGCGCAAATACTTTATACCACTTTCTATGCAAAGCAATAATAATGTCTTTTTATATTAATAGATGAGCCATGCAGATATTGTACACTCATTTTGGATGTTGTTGGTTTTGTGTTTAACGATATTGCTTTGGACTAGATATGATACACCAATTGGCAATTATATCAAGTGGGAGAATTATCAGAATTTTCGGACTAGTAGCGAAAATAAAATGTAATTTGTCCTTCCATTCACAAGTGATAGACAACGGCTGTATGCATATCACCAGCCGGGATGCTAGCTGATCGATATCGGGAGTGTAGCAAAAGCACCCAGACAAGCTGAAGTTTTAGCTACGCTACAAGCTATGGGAGTAGACATGAAGCAGATTGATGGACTGCAAAATACCGGATACAACCAATATATGTTTTACCCGGTAGATTTGGAACTGCCCCTCCTAACGCAAGGGAGTATAAATGTCAAAATCTTGACGGCTGAAATAAAACAGGCACCTCGCTTCACAAGAGAAATAGGGCCCACATCTGTCGATGTGCACATAAATGGATTGCCCGTACAAGTGGAAACTGAGGAGATCATAGACAAAATATACACCAAACTGAAAGTTAAGATCATATCGCATAAGCTGGGACAAATATGGGGCTTCAACAACATTGCATCAGGGGTAGGACAATCAACGTAACCAGAGAGGATGCGAAAACAATTCCGCCATTCTTTTACTGCATGGGTTTCAAGCTACGCTCATGGAATAGGAATTGCGAAGAAGACCGCAAATGCCCAAATCTGGGGGGACAGGACATGGACATAGCTTTGATTATCATTTGTTTTTTTAAATGGATGCCGGTTATTAGTTTACATTTCTTCTTTTCGATTTTCGAATATGTACACACACACACACTCACGAGACTGTGTAAGTGTATCAATTCAACTAGTGACAATACTAAAGAGAAAATACGTCGACCATATAACCTATATGGTGTTGGTTGGGTGGGAGTATTAAGAGGACATCATATTCAGCTTTTGTTTTAATATTTTGTAAGATTTAAAAAATGAATTCATAAATAAATAAATACAATAATAAAAAAATATTGGTGTGCAGAATTAATGTATGGGAACTAAAAATAAGAAGCAATAACAAAAGACAGACGTATCGTCATTCCTTCCTGCCTGCATGCATGCATGCATACCTACCTACCTACCTACATATATACCTATATAGCTGGTACATACATACATGCATGCATGCATGCATGCATACATCCATCCGTCCGTCCGTCCGTCGTACGTACGTGCGTGCGTGAGTGCATGCATGCATGCATGCACGCATGCATACATACATACATACATACATACATACATACATACATACATACATACATACATACATACATACATACATACATACCTTTAATAGCGATGTAAAACAAAGTTCTTTATCAGCTTTTATAAGTTTATGTGGTAGAATTACAGTTTTCCAGTGTTTTCACAACATACCAAAAGTGTACACAAAATAGAATATAGTAACTGGATAATTGGACTGAGAAGTTGTCTTAATGAGTACTGTGCGGGGATGCACGGAAAGTGGATACGACGAAATACAACTTTAAGACAAGCCTATCTCTACGTATCAATAGTTGTTTTAATATCCGAATGTTTCTTGGCGATATTTGGCAGTTTCCCAAAGAAATTTTCAGCGGTCTTATCACTTTTTCTAAACATTTTACGAATATTTGCAAACGCGCCTAAATGAACATCATATTTGCCCGTAGCGTTGATAGTTTATTGTTTATCAGATGTTGGATTACCAAGTGCCGTTATTTTTTTCGAGTTCATGTTGAATATATTTGTATCGTCGGATTTTGTTTTTCCGTCATTATTACTATTTAGTACGGTTGAAAAGAGAATACCTGGTTTAATCTTACCAGTGGAATCAATCACCGCTATGAAGTTTTCGGTTACTTCAATAATGTTAACTTTAATACTCCATTAAGTCTAACAATAATTACAAAAATTTAATTTTCCTTGTTTGTCTTCAAATATAACCATCTCATTTGGCCCCACATCTACAAGATTTAACAGTTCGGATATTTCATCGTCGATCATTTTCTTTACATCCTTGGTTGCCGATATTTCACTAGTGGGTTGGTTTAGGCTCGAAAGAGATCTCCAGCAAATATCAATCATTATATTTTAAGATCTCTCTAAAACAAATACTAATGCGTGTTTAACTTTTCTTACATTTCTGCAAAATCCAAAAATATGAGACAATGGAATTGAACATGAAAATAATCTACATGATTATTGATACACATGCTGAAAATCCTAGGTTGTTATTGGCATTAACACCTTTCATAATATCAAATGGAGCACATGGTCTATCTATATCTTCAAAATCATCTGGTTGATCACCAACTCCAGTAGCTACTGGTGTATATAATTTGACATACTGAACCTTATCAGCACTATCAATAATATCCTTAGAAAACCTATCTACTGAACAGCGCCATAATTCCAATGTTAACAAAACCAACTCGTGCAATAAATGCATATGGTACTGCTACATGATTAACATCTTCAAACGTTGTTACGAGTTCTCCTTCTACTTAAATAAATGATTCGGCGGGTAGGAAGTATTTATTTGTATCCTGATATCCTTGAGGGACTATTTGGCAGTAGGGCATTGTAATAATAAAACTGATAATTGTGTACAGATTCATCGTTGAGCACCGGTTAGTCAGTATCAAATATTGGGTCGGGTGAAGATTTGAACATTTTATTATATATTTATCTATCTAAATCGTGATTTCAGACCGTTTCCCGCTATTAAATTTGCAGTAATATTTCTTTGTACTTCGTCAGATCCTTGATTTATCAAGACTGCTAGGTTTTTATCCGCGGCTTGGTTTATAATTTTACTGATATTTGCGGGCATAATTTCCGAGAATTCCAATTTTACTGGCTGTGGGTTCGTCGTATGAATCGTGTCAGTCTCTCTCTGGCTGCAGAAAACGCCTTACTAGCAATATTACCAATAGCACCAGCAGCTTTTCTACCAATACCATTAATAGTTTTCATCGATAACTGTTTTGCGATTGGTGCTTTTTTGGAAGCCATCCATGCAAATAACCCTTGAATAACATCACCAAGACCATCTCTGTAAATTGTTATATAAAAGGATACTTGTGAGTTTATTGCCCTGACCACGACAGGTTTATAATGGTGATAGTGTAAGATCATCTTATTTATTATCGTTATATCTAATCGTAGTCATAATTAACCACCGGTGAAGATCAGTCACTGTGATAATCATCAACGAGTTCATCGATACATTCTCGAGATACACTGATAGCCATGATACCACATTAAAATACTGCTTGACATATATAAGCGGCTTCGGTAATTATTTCCGGTGAGTTATTTTCAGCTCGGGCCCCTATGAGAATTTCTAATCGCGCTATGTCGGAGGGCATATTATTATGACAGGCAAGAAGACCACTCCCGCGAGTTCCACTCGGAAAAATACCACTTCCTGTTGCTCCTTCTTCCTCCCTTGTATTAAATAGTCTTAAGGATGATCTTTCTACTTTTGCTTTTTTTAGTTGTTCACTAGCATTTTCAAATTTCGACAACAGTCTTTGTTGCGCTGGGAAAGAATGTTGTTGTTGCGGTGGGAAAGAACGTTTTCATTCCTTAAACCCTCTATCAAGTGTTTTTATTTTTTCAACAAGCGTATCAAACATATAATCATCACGACTGAGTTGTTTTTTATTGTAATATATACGATATGCCCATTTAATAAGATTATAATCACTTACGGTTTCATAACCTGATTTTAACATTTTTTATTTATCATACACACCAAATAGTATTTTTGCAGTTAAATCAGGCTATTTAGTATTTTAATATCCTCAATAGCTTCTTCTGAAAAGTTTTATTCAGATCAGTATTACTTTAGGTTTAGATGCAAGTTTTTCATTCACGTCAGTGATTACAGTATGAACTTTATCTATACCCTCGAGTGTTTCTTGATCTACAGGAGGATGTTGTGCTGCAACTTTGTTTGCCGTTTCTTCTGTTCTGTTTGATATTTTTCCCACTTCTTCTCCTTCTCTCTTTCCATATATCCCATATATGTGTCTTCTGTAAAATCAACTTGAGATACTTGTCGTTGCTGAAATTTTTGTCTGACAAAATCACGGACAGGTATAAATTTCTTAATTGCCGCTAGTTTCTCTCGAGCTACTCTAGTTGTTAATGATTCTCCTACCATTATTGTTATATGATATGATTTAATTCGCAGCAGAGAGGGTGCGAGAACGAATATGCGTCTCGCTTGGTTAGACTAATTTCTGTTTTTGTGTTGTTGTCTATCAATACTTTATAACAATATACACAATATGTTTATATTTTTAAACATTTCATGTCTTTGAAGATAAAGGTATCAATATGTGCCGCACTTGTTATTATTTTCCTAGCTAATTTTATAACTGTACTTAAGGACGTACGAGTATATTTGTTTTTATCCTTATGCGGACACCTTCGATTGTTTAGTTCTTTTGTACAAAATGGTTCATTTCAATGTACGTTGTTATAAAGGATCTGGTGGTGAAAGAAAAGGATGCATCTAAATGATATTTCATTGAGGCTAACAATTAGAGTGGGCCTTGTTATCTGAATATAACCATTAGGATGGATGATGTTATCCGTGTCTAACTTGTATGGTGGATCATGTTATCTATATCGAACCATTAGGGTGGATCATGTTATCTATGTCAAATCATTATTGTGGGCGCTATTCTCCATGTCTAAATATTAGGATGGATCATGTTATATATGTTTAGCCATTAGGGTGGATCATTCAACAATAACAACTTTAACAGCAGTCAATAAACCTATTGCATATCATGTCACACCAAAATGGTGCGTTGCGTGATTGAATGGAAAAATGACAGTATCGTCCTACGACCCTGTACTCTGTTTTTCCTAGCTGAATAAAGATATTGCAGGTCCAAATTTCTCACTTCTTAAAGTATCATTATTGAAAATGTATTATGGTTATAACTAATGCAGCATATTAAAGGGTCATGCTAAAACTGTAAATTTATAATCTTTAGAAGCAAGACCTGAAAATAATATTGATGATGAAAATCCAACTTAGAAGAGGAAACATCAGTTGTCGTTTTTTCTTCAATATCAAGTTGTATTAAACTGTGTGTGGCACCATTTAACAAAACAAATATAAAACAATTTAAACACGATTCGCATAGCAGCTGTCGTTATGCTGAGTAAAATTATAATTTCACATCCATCCACACAGTTGGACCACTGTTGTGAACGGAAATTATTCTCCCACGCAAAGGGGCTTACTAAAACCCTAACGTAATGATTATTATAAGCAAGAATTAAAACTTTGCTCAGAGATTGTGATGCATATATTAGACATTAAATAACAAATCAGATTGAACTATGTTATCTAAATTTAGGCTTATTAAAAAGTTGATTTAATTTGCACCTGCTGTGTTAAGTATAGTTTGGAACACCATGTATACTCATTGATGTGTTAGTAATTATCAACAAGGATTTTATATATGACTTATCTATTACATACCTTCCGTTTCTGGTTCCAGAATCTTTTCAATGGAATGTCGATACACACATATTGACTTTAGGTGAAGTGACTTGGAAACCATATACAGTGACGATGTTAGTTAGGCCTAGACTGCAACGATAGACAGCAAAGGTTTCGTCGAAATCAAGGAATAGCTCATGTTAAATGGAAAATGTATCGAAAGGATATCAAATTGTTTATAAAAGAACAATGTTTTAGGCATAAATTAATATTTACTATTATAGAATACCAAAATTTTAGGGGGTATTGAGTTGACGAGTAGCCATTAGCCAATAGATCATATCTGTCTGAGTAGGTTTCGGGGTGTCTAATATGGATATGTGAGAACACTGCCAGTAACTTTCATTGAATCGAAAGAATTTACCAAGTTTTTACCTCCACCTTTTATACAAACCGTCATGTATAACCTATCTTGTTCCATATAGTGACAATTCACTTTAAATCGACAGCATCCAAAATAAGTCTAGAATATATGCATGTTGTATGTACACTTATAAACACTGTATACTATTGCATTGCAACCAAAGTGGGAAAGAGTATTCACACAATCGTCTTAGTCTATCTAGTAGAAGTCAACTAAGGTCCTGTTATGGCCGTGCGTCTGTTATCCGTCCATCTGTCTGCGTAGGTGTCGGGCTGGCTAATACGAATATGTGAGAAAACTAGAAGTAAATTTCGATGGTTCGAATTAATTTACCGAGGTTTTCACTCCACCCTTTATCAAGGTGCCATTTATTACCTATATTGTGCTATATAGTGGCACTAAACTTCAACAGAACGTCATCCAAAGTAAGTCTGGGATATATACATTATTAATAGTATTCAAACTGAGTTGCAGTAACCTTTTTTAACATGTAGTTGAAAAATGTGTTGTCGTTGTTGTTTAGGGTTTAAAGAAAATTTTCAGCACATGATATTGCTAAACATGACGGCCAGTATATATGGTGGAGGAAGTAGTGAAAATTCCAGAAAGATCCACACAGCCCACGGGAAACTACTGGCAAGCATGCCCACATACTCATGCAGGCCGAACATGAGACTGGAACTCACGCATACAGAGGTGATATGTTGGTGATCTGTAAAAGCGTGCACCCATGTTTGCACTTTTCTATGTTTGTTTACTTATTTGATTTCGATAATTAAAAACACCCGTGTTTGACATCTTCTTCTTAAGTTTATTTATTTGACTTTAGTATTACAAAACTCCTATGTTTGCGTAAATCCTTTTGAGTTTATTTATTTGACTGCAGTAATGCGAAACTCTCAGTATATGCATCTTTCGTTTTTAGTATATTTATTTGACTTCAGAAACCCAAGCTTTTGCACCGATACTTTCTTTCTCTTTTTCATAATCCAGCACATTCAACAAATACGATCTCAATTCTTCATATTGCTTGTTTTCTCTCATCTTTAGACCAAATTATCCACTACCTTATTATTGACGCTGTTTCTATTAATAAATTCAAGTCACCTGTGGCGTAGTATAAAACGGTTATCACAACTACTAATGGTCGGTATGTCTTTGTTTTCGTGGAAATGATAGCGTTGAAGACTGAAAACTTTACGGACAGTATCGTGGTGCTGATATGTGGCGATTATCATGTGGTAGTGGTTATAATGGCTGTGCATGAAATTATAAACGTGCAATCACGATTTGTTTGTTTATACATGTACTTTATTTACAACTAAATATCAGCAATTTCCATGTAAGATGGTTTGTCCGCTGCAAAGTAGTCATTATTTTTTTCTTCCCGTTATCAAATTATCGTCTGTATGAATCATGTTCTGCGGTTCAAATCCAGAATGTATATCAGATGATTGTCACCATGCGTTTTTAACTGAATATAAGTCTACTGCTAGATGCAAAGTGTTCCAAATGTAACAATCTGGGGAGATGATCAGTATGTGGACTTCTTAGATAAGTTTTCTTGAAGGAATCGATATTTTGTCTTAAAACAAGGTTAACGTAAACACATACAATGATTATTAGGACGTGGCTCATTGATAGCAACCAATTCAAGTTTTCGAAAAAGCCATGCTATTGTTCAAAGTGAGCCAACTGAAACATTTAAACATAGAAATTGCCACAATAAAACTGGCCTCTCCTTAGCTTCTGCCTTACTCGATATCAGGATAATTTTGGACGACACATACCGGTGAACTATTGAGAGAAAACAGTATATCAATGGCAAACTTGAAACCTGCATTTTAAAAGATTTGGTGTCGACGGAGTTCTCGAGTGTTATTCAGAGTGATAGACATACCTTGATCATAAAAAATATTAGAAGCCTTGCATTTTTCTTGTTTGCACAATAAATTATCGCTTTGTGATTGTAAACTAGTTAATGACTATTTTGACCTCATTCTGTGGAGTTAATAAATTGTCACAATTATGTTTTGTTCATTCTACGTTTCGAGTTGGATGGGAGTGGGGTGGAATTCACGTTATTTAGACATGGAACAATACAACTGGGTCCCAAAAATATATCGAATTGCGTCGTGTCGTAAATTTAGTTATATTTACCTTTTCATGTCAAAACATAAATTAGATACCGATATACCTTACTGCAACTCTAGAATATCAGTAGCTAGCAAAATGGACGGTCAACGTTTCAAACTGTAGCAAATTAAATATGGGGTTGTAATTCACTATATACATGTGAGCTGAATGTAAAAATGTATAATGTCGTTGCTATCTTCTTGAGCCAACACTAATAAGGTTTTATGGTAGTAAGGGTTGAGCAATATCTTTTTCTGTACAATATTTGTCATACTAAATCATGATACACAGTGCAATTATTTTTGGTAATTCACATTTAAATAGTGTTTGTTTCGCCATTTTAGCGTTGTGAAATATGTATCAGTGGTGATAGAAGATGTTCACGAATTACATTAGTGTCAAGGATTTGTAACAGCATTTGTCAAAGTTTCAGATCCACTACGTTTGATCATCACCTAAAACGGAATTGTCTTTGTACAAAAGTCGATTTATTTGTGCTCGGATTCTTAATAGTGAAAGGTTAATAATAATTCAAGATCGCGTAACGTTTCGCATTTCCTTAAAACATGAGCGGATGCTTGCACATTTTCAGGAACTTCTTAACTTTAAATATGCGTTCTTTTATTTGCTTGTTCTCAATTGGTCAAATCCAGCGCATATTTATACTATGATCGAACTATCAATATTTAGAGTCACACTGGTGGAAAAATGCTTTTTTATACTATACAAAACATCCATTGTCAAATGTGTTGAGCATGAATATATGAAATTCAATTTGATTATATAAGGTCAACGCATAGTTCTTTCAGAACTTTGACAAGGGAAAACATGTGAGAAGTTTAGTATACCTTACATCGATTGATTGTAAGTAACATGTAGTTAAAGAACATGTATGCATGTACGAATAACCGTACCATGACCTATATATCCACACCATGACCAACCCAGATGAGAAAAATTGTATGAAGACATGCAGTCTCTTATTGCAGAAGTGCCAAGGGCAGAAAAGCTCATACTCCGTGGTATCTTTAGTGCGAGCGTTGGCACAGATCACCATAGATGGCCAGGTGTCCTTAGTAAAATGTCAAATGTGCTGAGAATGAATAAATTAAATACAGTTTGATTATGTAAGGTCAACGTCAACTAAACAAAGTACTGTGGCACGAATAGTTCTTTCAGAACGTACTCTTGGACGAGGGATTATAGTAATACTGAGAAAAAAAGGTTATTAGATGTTTAAAGGATGGCACTGCTTTAAATCTCGATTCGTTTTTTATGAAATGGCAGACGCTTCACTAGCCTAAAAACCTTCCAGAAATTAAAGAAACCGTTTCTTGTTCTAACTTTGAAATTCTTCGGCGAGAAAAGATTTTCAGTTAGATGGATCTGTTGGAGATGCTGGAACTCAAACTTGAATCATGCTCAGTTAGGACCAACACGATAATGTATGATGTCGTCTGATATATGATATGATTTTTTGTTATGAAAGAGTAACGATGAAAGATTAACACCATTTTCATTCAGGTCTAACTGAATATTTTAAGAGATATTTTATTGAAACCCCATGTTCATTCCCATGGGGTGACTATAACAATGTTGTCAAGATGATAATTATGGCGGTCATATTAGAAGTCAGATAGGCACCTTTTCTCAAATATCAAATATACATCATAAGAAGTGGAATGATTAAGATCCCACTGTGGATAAAAGAACATTTTAAAGAGGAGTCTGCGGTCTTGTGGGTTTTACGCTCTTTTTCTTCAGCACATACTAGGCTATATTTGGTGGCTGATATATCTAATGTTAGAATAAGCCAAGAACACCGAGGGATGGACAAGCGACCCAAGGGAGGGTACAGACAAACCTTCTCACGTACCCATGTTGGCCTATCCCAAAAAATCGACTCCACACAAACAGAAGTTAGATAAGAGTTATCCATAAATGCGAGCGCATTTGACCACTCGACTACCATGCGCCATGTTAAAAAGGGGTGGAGATAGCAATATTTTTAAGATGGCTGCTGTCGTCGCCATTCTGTAAGAGCAAGCGGAACCGTGTTCTTTCAGAACCAGCAATAGAGTAAAACGTCTTCTTAAAAGCAGCGTCAATAAAAAAAGACATTGACAATCAAAGCAGAACCATCTTTTTTAAGGATGACTATACATAAGAAGAAGTCTTCCAGTGGAAACCACTTCCTGAGATGACCAACATTTGTTTAAAAATGGCAGCTGGTGATACCAATGTTTTTGCAACGACAATTGGTGCGGCCATAGTGGATATCAAAAAGCAACATTTTCATTTGAGATCATCTAGTAATCATACGAAACCTTTCAAAGAAAGCTCCATTTAAATTTGGATCTAGCCTACAGACAATTAACTTTTGAAGGCGGCTGCAGAGTTTAAAGGTATCTACCAAACAAAAAATCTATACCGACCCACCCCGTCCAGCCAATTAAAAACAATAAAACGAAAAGAACAAAAGCAATAGATATTTATTTTACCTCTCCTCGCAAGTTGGCAGAATACATCATACGACGAGATCACTAGTTGCAGGAAAGTGATCCATTATTCAATTAGTTTTGCATAAGAGACGTGATATTTGAAATAATTGATGAATTCTTTCATTTAATTTGATTATTGTTCTATCTTAAATTGCACTTGCAGTCTCGTACTCTCAAATATTACCTACTCACAACGAACCATCTCAAATCCAGGACCTGGTAAACAGTTTAATACAGAAGTATCATATATGGTATACGATCCGGGTTTAAGACTGTTAAGTACGAGATTCAACACGAAGATAATTTTTTGAAATTTGAAAAGAGTTTGGTAGTTGAATGAGAAGGCGATTTGGTATTTTAAAAAATTGCTGTAGAGTAGACCAGTAATTTGCAGTTCTTTAACTAAATAAAGAAGCGAAAACAATTTGTTGGTTGTTTCTTAAGCACGTGGTTTATGTGCATCGCGTTTTATTTAAAAGGGCAGACAATATGCAGATAAATAAACAACTTCGAGGACAGAGAAAATTCGTCTAATTCACGAAGTGTTTTCCTATGAGTATGCGCCTTGCGAGATATTATGTACTAGATACGCACTAAAGCCGTCATTTACATGTTAGAATTTTTTTTTAGATTTGTATTTAAAAATTATGTTGTATTTGCATGCATTTATTCTGGATAGAGTTTATTTTCATGTAGTGAAACTTGACAACTTTAGACTCAATTGTGATGGACATAATAATTCCCCCTATCTCGCTGCAGAGTTTGCGAAAGAGGGGCTTAAAGTTGGAATTGGAAAAGTGTACTGCATATTATCTAACTGAAAAAGCTTTATAGTTTTACGACTGGCTTGTTACTGTAGTGAAACGTTACTACTTTAAGACAGAATTATGATGGACATCACACTTCCCACTTTTTTCGCTGCAGTGTTTACGAAGAATGGACTTAAATTTGGAATTGGAGAAATGTAATGCATACTATCAAACTGGAATACATTTATAGTTTTACGAGTGGAGTTTCCCATGTATAATCATCATTATCCATTCAATGCAATAAGACTATTGAATAACAGAAAGAAAAGTTCTCCCGACTATCGCTGCTGCTCTAACAAAGAAGGAGCTTAAATTTAGACTTTTAAAACTTGTATAATATGATAAATTAAATACTATATGCGAAATAATTAACTTTAATTTAAAAAGTGATGTATATTATTATAAATTCAACACTATATGGAAAATAATCAAATTGAATTTAAATATAGTAAACGTAATCTATTTCAGATTATATGTGACTTCATTTAATGGATTTCTTTATTGTGAAATTGATCATGTAAAAAAAATGTCTTCAAGGATTAGTTTTCTTGAATTTATATCCTACACAGTTTATTACAAATCCTTACTGTACATATATGTACCCTAATCAACTGTTATGAAATTCGGTTTGAAGTTTGCACATACATCAATGCAGACTGTTGTTAAAGAATATGAACTACTAATGCACACATATCCATGTCACGGTATTTGCAAAGAATGTGAACTATGAATTTTGGTACAATATATCGATCGTCTAGCAAACAAGACATTAAATATATATTTGCTTGAGATCGTTGTAACTGATGTGTATGTCATCTTCTATTGTGTAAAATTAATATCGTAGCTATCGTGTTTTACTATATATTCCTAAATAATAATAATAATAATAATAATAATAATAATAATAATAATAATAATAATAATGTGTTGCTTTGACGTGAACACCAACACCATCATCATCATTATTACGTACATCTTGTCAATCTTACATCATGATTGTTCCTTTTACTATGCTGCTTATTTTTTATTGCCTTAAGTTAGCATTTCAGCAACTATATTAGTTGGTAATTGTTTTTCCTTCGTTTTGTTTATTCTTGCTCTTGATTGATTAATTTCGACATTATCTCTATTTACTTTTTAAACTGGGTCGCTTCTGAATAGGTTCACAAAACCTATGAAAAGTCAGATAACGTAAGTTTGTTCTGATCTAAGAGTTAAACAGGCATTTAATGTGTGTGTGTGTGTGTGTGTGTGTGTGTGTGTGTGTGTGTGTTAAAAGTCTGGATCCACGTGTCCTAATACAAACAATTCGCAGGTTTGGTGAGGGGGTGGAAAAATGAGTCATTCTTGATCATCAAAGAATTAATAACCGTTATTTTCAAATTAATATAACGAAAACTGTTGGTGCACACATGTATCAATGTCTTACGAGAAATACTCAAAGGAGATATTTTATACATCACTGTTGCCTGCACTCAACGTCGTTTGAACATTAGACAATACAGACTTTTAAATAGGCACAACACAATTTTCTCATATTTGGAAACACCAGAAACACCAGAAAACAAGGCCTTCTGAGTAGGGCACACAATATTTTTTACTTCTTTTGGAACCGATCAGATAGCACAGTACTTAAAACAGCGCGCACTGTAATTCTCACTTCTGATTAAAATAACACATTTATAAATATGAGACAACACGGTCTTTTTTAGCAAGACACTTGAATCATAATGTTTACTAATTTTGAAAACACCGAATAAAGAATTAAGTATTGGGGAAGGGCGGTCGCCTCTAGCACAGTCATAAAGTACATGTCCCGAAAACCATGTGCATAACAATGCAATTTTTGGAAGTGTAATTGCAGAACCTAAACAGGTTCGCCAAACTCTTAATTGGTTGAACGAGAGCTTTTGAAATTCACTTAAAAAATGATGTTCGTATTTTACCATCAATTCACGTTAACAAAAATCTAGAGATAATGCCTTATCATATTTTGAGAGTATTACATAAATTACAAAACGCACTGTAAGTCTCACTTCTGTTTAAAATAACGCATTTATAAATATAACACAAAGCGGTCCTTTAGAGCATGACACTTTAATGTTTCTAAATTTTGGACACAAGAAATAATAATAATAAAGTACTAACGGTGAGGGTGGGGGAGGACGGTGGCCATTGGCATCATACCTCTTGGCGCAACAAACGTTTTTGGGTCTTCGTCGTCGCCCAGGCACCATTTACCCTTGGTACGCCTCTGGCTAACACATTATTTTAAACAGGGCACACTATAAATATCACTGTTTATTTAAATATCAGAAAAAACCATGCTGACACATCATATATGAGTTTTCTCTCATTAATAGAAACATCAGATATCAGTCTTTTCAACACGAATTCCATGTGGGTACGGAAAACATGAACACGGAGATGGCCTTTTATATCTGACAGATTTTGGGGAGAATGAATACAGAGCTTCGTTGAGAGGGATTTTTGTACCTAGTATTAGTACTTTCAATATTTGGGAAGCTGTAGTCAGGATAGATGGGGAAAATCACCTAAAGAAACATTGCGAGTCCAATAGTTACAAGCCGCCAGTGCAGTTAAACAGGAACCAAATGATACGTTTCTATTTACGGTATTACTTCACATTGTGAAACATAAAACATATCATTGAATAACTCTTTACAAAACTTTGTGTACATGAAGCTAAGAGACGAATGTTTCATGTACTTGTGTACTTCATGAACAAAAGTATACACTTATTTTATTATAATATGCACACTATGTTTGTATTTTTTAACATGTCATTTTTATAACATATAAGTATCAATATGTGCCTGAGTTGCTATTCTTTCCTATCTAATTTGATAATTGTACCTAATATTAAAAAGTATTTTTATCCCTCATGTAACATATCTTGTAGGATTTGGAAGACACATGTGAGTGTATTTCTTTCTATTATTATGCAAACACATTCGCGTTTTACGTTCTTTTGTACAAACAATTTAATTTCAATTTGTGATGATTTACAGGATCTAGTGGTGAAATAAAACGTTACATCTAAAAGATACTTCATAGAGGCTAACCATTAAAGTAGACAATGTTATATAAATCTGACCATTATGATGGATGATGTTATCAGTGTCTAACCAGGAGGGGGGATCATGTTATCTTTAGGGTGGATCATGTTATATATGTCTAAACATTGGGATGGATCATTCATCATGAAAACCTGTTACAGTAGCCAATAAATATATTGCATATCAAGTCACACCTAAAAAGACCATTGGCGCGTTGCACGAATGAATGGAAAAAAGACAGTGTGGGACTACAACCCCGTATTCTGTTTTTGAGAGCTGAATAAGATGAATACCTGTCTGGTTTAGTTTTAATTTTGCATTTGTGGTGATGCTAAACAAATCATCGAAACATTTCGAAACAAATGTGATCTTTTTCCTGCCGATTGTACTTGTTCAAATGAAAATATGCCTTTCACTTGATCGACACACGTAGAAATTGTAATAATTTCTCCTTTCGCAAAATGTCAACATTGAAAACGTATCTTATTTTTTATAACTAATGCATCATAATAAAATGACATATCAAAACTGTAACTTTATAATCATTAGAAGTAAGACCGGAAAATAATACTCATAATGATACACCCACTTAGTAAAGGAATAGTCAGCTGTTTTCCTTCTCAGCATCAAGCTGTATTAAACGGAGTCTGGCACAAGTTGACAAGAAAATATTAAACAGTTCAAACATTAAACAGATAGCTGTCGTTATGCTGAATAACACTACCACTGTACATCCATCGGACCTCTGTTGTCAACAGAAATTATACTCAGACGCATCATATATGGTAATTTGCAGAAATATGTGGCTGCCTATATTCAATATTAGGAAACAAATCAGATTGAACTATGCTATCTACATTTAGGCTTATTCAAACGTTGATTTAACTTACGCCTACTGTGTTTAGTATATTTTAAAACAACATGTATACTCATTGACGTGATAGTAATTATCATCAAGCATTTTATATATGACTTATCTATTACATACCTATCGTTTCTAGTTCCAGAATCCCATCTTTGACTATTCTGCAAATAGCATCTTGCCATCTTACAGTGGCCATTATGTCTTTTCAATGGAATGTCGATACAGATGTATTGACTCTAGGTAAAGTGATTTGTTAACCAAATACAGTGACCATGTTAGTTAGGCCCAGTCTGCAACATATAGACAGAACACGTCCAATCGAAATCAAGGAATAGCTACTGTTAAATTAAAAAAAGTATCGAAGAGATATCAGCTTGTGTAAAAGACTAACGTCTTAGGCATAAATTAATATTTACTATTATAGAATACCAAAAGTATAAGGGGTCTCGATTTGACGAATAACCATTAGCTAACATCTCACATCTGTCTGCGTAGGTGTCGGGCTGGCTAATATCCGTTGATCGAAATAATTTACCAGGCTTTTTCCTCCACCCTATTGTACAGGTCGCCATGTATAACCAAACTTGTTCTTTATAGTGACAATGAATTTCAAATCGACAGCATCCAAAATAAGTCTAGAATATATGCATGGTGCAGGTACACTTATAAACACTGCTTTGCAAACGAAGTGACAAAGTGGATGCACACATTTGTCATTTGTCTTAGTATAACTAGTAGACGTTAGCTAAGGTCCTGGTATGGCCGTGCGTTTGTCGTCCTTCTTGCGGTTTGTCAATGAATCAATAGGATTCATTTATGAATAGGAACCAATGAATTTTGATGCATAACAAATCCATTGAGAACAGGACGTAGTTGATTATGGACGATGAAAAGAGCATACTTACGTGGACGTCGCTGAATGTTTGAATACCCAACGGCTTGATTATCAGACTTTTATTCATGGCGGAGTCCTTTACTCATTGTTTCATTATTCCCCCTTCCCAAGCAAATTAAATGTCACACAAATATTGTTTTCATCTCAACAAATGAATGCACCAGAGTTCTTATCAAATACTCTCATACACTCAAGTTTTTCTCAAGAAAGATATGCTTTTTCGTGCGTGTCATTACCATAAAAACAAATTACTTCGACAATACTGTAATTCCAATATCAGTTTATACAGTGACTAGATAGGAATTCCATTAATTGTAAACAAGTATACGAGTTTAGTTAGATCAGTACCTGCAAAATATGTTGACATCGGTATTATATATTCGTCTAATTTGATTGCTAATGGAACAATAAACTGATTAGAAATTAATCCCATCTTCCCATGAACATTGGCAATATGAATGACTATTTCTTTTGTTAGAATGTTATCTGCAAAATAGATCGACCTGATAATACTTCCAAATCGTGAACACCGGCAATATGAATACGTATCTCTTTAGCAAGACCTATACATGATTAATATATTGATGAGACTGTAATCCCCTACCCCCAATGTGAAAACAGGTAATGTAAACATGTAACATGCGTGTTTGTATAAGTATATGAAGACTGATACTTGCATACTTTTCAAAAGTTCATCAGAATACATTCTTCCTGAATTACGCACCATCTACTTTCAGTGGATTAAATCATGTTGCTGCCTGGTGTATCCTGTCCATCCCCGGCAAATCTCATTGCTGTAAACAAACAAGCCAATCCGGGTAAAGTATTTCAGAAGCGAATACCAGCCTGCTAGGTAACGTACGACTTACATTTCCTGTCTGATTCAAGCTATGTCACAAATACCTTACCTTATATGTCCCTTTGATACAAACGTCATGGCCTTTTATGAGTATCAAATGTTGGAATGTATGCACCAAGTATCGTTTGTACAAGCGAATGCAGGTAGTTAATGGCGTTATTCAGAATTAGAGGTTAAAATGAACAAGAATCTAATTGTCATCACAAAACTATAATTTCGCATAGTTGTAGGTTAGTTTTCTTATTTTTGATTTCAATTATTAAAACAACCGTGTTTGAAAACTTGTTCTTTATTTTATTTATTTGACTAGTATTCCAAAACTCCCATGTTTGTATAAATATATAATAAAGTTTATTTATTTGACTTATGTAATGAAAAACTCCCAGTGTGTGCATCCATCGTTTTTAATTTAGTTATCTGACATCAGGAACCCAAGTTCTTGCACCGATATTTTCTTTCTCTCTACTTGGAAATCCAGCACATAAAACAAATACGAGGTCAAATCTTCTGTTTGCCCTCTTTAATTCTCCCCTTCCGACCACACTATCAACAAATGTTTTTATCTCAACAAATGAATGCACCAGAGTGCTTATCAAACATAGTCCTACACTCTAGTTTTTCGGAACTCAGATATACTTTTCATGCGTGTCATTGCCATAAAACAAATTATTTCGACAATACTATAATATCAATATAACATTATACAATGACCATATAGGAATTCCTGTAACTGTAAACAAGTATACTAATTTAGGTTAATCAGTATCTGCAAAATACGTTGACATCGGGAATATGATTATGTATTCGTCCAGTTGGATTGATAATGGAGCAATAAATTAATTAGAAATTAATCCCATCTTCCCATGAACATTGGCAATATGAATGACTATTTCTTTTGTTAGAATGTTATCTGCAAAATAGATCGACCTGATAATACTTCCACATCGCGAACACAGGCAATATGAATACGTATCTCTTTAGCAAGACCTATACATGATTAATATATTGATGAGACTGTAATCCCCTACCCCCAATGTGAACACAGGTAATGTAAATATGTAACATGCGTGTTTGTATAAGTATATAAAGACTGATACTTGCATAATTTGAGAAATATTCATCAGAAGACAATCTTCCTGAATTACATACCATCTACTTTCATTGGATTAAATCATGTTGCTGCCTGGTGTATCCTGTTCTTCCGCGGCAAATCTAATTGCTTAAAAAAACAAGCCAATCCTGGTAAAGTATTTCAGAAGCGTATACAAACCTGCCAGGTTATGTACAATTCACGTTATCTGTCTGATTCGAGCTAGGTCACAAATACCTTACCATATATGTCTCCTTGATACAAACGTCATGGTTTTTTATGAGTATCAAATGTTGGAGTGTATGCACCCCGAATGCTTTGTTCAAGCAAATGCACGTAGTTAATGCTATTATTCAGAATTAGAGGTTAAAATGAACAAGTATATAAATTCCATCACAAAACTATAATTTTACACTAATGCATGTTAGTTTACTTATTCGATTTCAATAAGTAAAACAACCGTGTTTGAAAACTTGTTCTTTATTTATTTCTTTTTTTACTTTAGTATTCCCAAACTCTAATGTTTGAATCAATATTTTTCAGTTTATTTATCTGACTTGTAATGAAAACTCCCAATGTTTGCATCCATCGTTTTTAATTTAGTTATCTGACTTCAGGAACCCATGTTATTGCACCGGTATTATCTTTTTCTAAACTTGACAATCCAGCACATACAACAGATACGAGCACAAATCCTCATTTTGCCCGCTTTTATTATCCCCTTCCGACCAAACGATCAACCACTTACTGTTGTCGCTGTTTCTATTATTAAATGCAAGTCAAATAAACGTCCAGTTGAAATGGGCTTAAATAAATATTGATCCACCTTTTATACAGGCTGCCATGCTTAACCAGTCTGGTTCTATATAATGGCAATAAACATCAAACGAGCATCAGTCCAAATAAGTCTAGATTATATGCAAAGCGCATGTACACATAAAACACAGTATAGTATTACTTTGCAAACTAAGCGGGAAAGAGTATTCACGCATTTGTTTTAGTTAACCTATTGGAAATCAACTCAGTTCATGGTAGGGGTCCCGAGTGGTCGAAAGCGATCTCCGTTACGAATCAATGCCTTCTCAACTCTGTTTGCGTGGTTCGAGTCTCAGATTCGGCCAATTTGGGTATGTGAGAAATCTTGCTAGTAGCTACTCGTGGGTCGCTGGTTCTTTCTGATTGTTCTTCCTCCACCATTAATTATGGCCGCCACATATATATTCTATCGTGTGCTGAAAAATGGCGTTAAACCCTACAACAACGACAGATTATGGTATGGCCGTGCGTCCCTCGTCCGTTGTCCTTAATGCCGTTTGTGAATAAATCTATAGGGCTCATTTATAAATAGGACCCGATGAATTTTGATGCATAACAAATCCAAAGAGAATAGGACATAGTTGATTATGGACGATGAAAAGAGAATACGTACGTGGACGTGGCTGAATGTTCGAATACCCAGCGGCTTGATTATCAGACTTTTATTCATGGAGGAGTCCCTTACACAGTGTTTCATTTTTCCCCTTTCCAAGTAAATTAAATGTCACACAAATATAGTTTTCATCTCAACAAATGAATGCACCAGAGTCTTTATCAAACACCGTCCTACACTCTAGTTTTTCGGAACTCAGATATGCTTTGCATGCGTGTTATTACCATAAAACAAATTATTTCGACAGTACTATAATTCCAATATCACATTATACAGTGATCATATAAGAATTCCTGTAATTGTAAACAAGTAAACTAATTTAAGTTAATCAGCACCTGCACAATACGTTGACATCTGGAATATGATTATGTATTCGTCCAGTTTTATTGATAATGGAACAATAAACTAATTAGAAATTAATCCCATCTTCCCATGAACATTGGCAATATGAATGATTATTTCTTTTGTTAGAATGTTATCTGCAAAATAGATCGACCTGATAATACTTCCAAATCGTGAACACAGGCAATATGAATACGTATCTCTTTAGCAAGACCTATCCATGCTTAATATATTGATCAGACCGTAATCCCCTACCCCCAATGTGAACACAGGTAATGTAAATATGTAACTTGCGTGTTTGTATAAGTATATAAAGACTGATACTTGCATAATTTGCAAAATTCCTCAGAATACAACCTTGAATTACTCACCATCTACTTTCACTGCATTAAATCATGTTGCTGTCTGGTGTATCCTGTCTTTCACCGGCAAATCTTATTGCTATAAACAAACAATCCAACCCGGTTAATGTATTTCAGAAGCGTATACAAACCTGCCAGGTTATGTACAATTCACGTTATCTGTCTGATTCGAGCTAGGTCACAAATACCTTACCATATATGTCTCCTTGATACAAACGTCATGGTTTTTTATGAGTATCAAATGTTGGAGTGTATACACCCCGAATGGTTTGTTCAAGCAAAAGCACGTAGTTAATGCCATTATTCAGAATTAGAGGTTAAAATGAACAAGAATCCAAATGCCATCACAAAACTATAATTTTGCACTTATGTATGTTAGTTTACTTATTCGATTTCAATAATTAAAACAGCCGTGTTTGAAAACTTGTTCTTTATCTATTTATTTTTTTTTACTTTAGTATTTCCAAACTCTAATGTTTGTATAAATATTTTTCAGTTTATTTATTTGACTTGTCATGTAAAACTCCCTATGTTTGCATCCATCGTTTTTAATTTAGTTATCTGACTTCAGGAACCCATGTTATTGCACCGGTATTATCTTTTTCTAAACTTGACAATCCAGCACATACAACAGATACGAGCTCAAATCCTCATTTTGCCCGCTTTTATTCTCCTTGCGACCAAACGATCAACCACCGTACTGTTGTCGCTGTTTCTATTATTAAATGCAAGTCAAATAAACGTCCAGTTGAAATCAAGTAATAGCTACCGTAAAGTTGTAACAGTATCGAAGAGATATAAATTTGTGTTTAAAAATCAATGTCTTGGGCTTAAATAAATATTGATCCACCTTTTATACAGGCTGCCATGCTTAACCAGTCTTGTGCTATATAATGGCAATAAACTTCAAACCAGCATCAGTCCAAATAAGTCTAAAATATATGTAAAGCGCATGTACACATAAAACACAGTATAGTATTACTTTGCAAACTAAACTGGAAAGAGTATTCACGCATTTGTTTTAGTTAACCTATTGGAAATCAACTCAGTTCATGGTAAGGGTCCCGAGTGGTCGAAAGCGATCTCCGTTACGAATCAATGCCTTCTCAACTCTGTTTGCGTGGATCGAGTCTCAGATTCGGCCAATTTGGGTATGTGAGAAATCTTGCTAGTAGCTACTCGTGGGTCGCTGGTTCTTTTCGAGGGTTTTTCCTCCACCATTAATACTGGCCGCCATGTATATCTTATCGTGTGCTGAAAAATGGCGTTAAACCCTACAACAACAACGACAGATTATGGTATGGCCGTGCATCTGTCGTCCGTTGTCCTTAATGCCGTTTGTGAATAAATCTATAGGGCTCATTTATAAATGGGACCCCGATCAATTTTGATGCATAGCATAATCCATTGAGAATAGCACGTATCTTATTATGGAAGATGAAAAGAGCATACTTACTTGTACGTGGATGGATGTACGATACCCAGAGACATTATTATCAGACTTGTATTTACGGAGGAGTCCGTTACCCACTGTCTCATTATTCCCTCTTTCCATGCAAGTCGTCCGTTGTCCTTAGTGCCGTTTGTGAATAAATATATAGGGTTCATTTATAAACAGGACCCGATGAATTTTGATGGATAACAAATCTATTATAAATTAATCCTATCTTCCCAAGAACATTGGCAATATGAATGATTATTTCCTTTGTTAGGATGTTATCTGCAAGATAGATCGACCTGATAATACTTCCACATCGTGAACACAGGCAATATGAATACGTATATCTTTAGCTAGACCTATACAGGAATAATATATTGATGAGACTGTAATCCCCTACCCCCAATGTGAAAACAGGTAATGTAAATATGTAATACTCGTGTTTGTATAAGTTTATAAAGACTGATGTTTGCATCATTTGCAAAAATTACTCAGAATACAACCATCTTACTCTTTCTCCACCCATTTGTGCAACCTAATTTAATATTTTGATTTGATAATGGTATTAAGTCCACAGTTTCGATTATGAATGCTGATACATGTATATTAAACACCACATCCACATTACATGAATGAATTTATGCATGTAATTTGAATACAAAAATGTTATTAAACTTAAGTTTCTCTCGGCTGCATGGTAAGATGCAGGTTCTACTTTTACATCAATGTTGGAAGAATGGAGTTCAAGCTTTGTAATAATTTAAATATGGGGAAGGAAAAACAATTGAACCGATACAATTCCTTATTTTCAACCAGTTTATTTAGATTTTGTATTTTTAGTCACATTTCTCTAATTGTAACTTGTATGCATTCTCTATTTACAACTATTCATGCAGACTGAACCGGTTACCTAAGTGGTAGAGCATCCCTAAGATGTAAGAGGCCAAGTCATACCAAAGATTTATTTTTATAAAAATGGTACTTGCAGCTGCCTCACGAGGTGCTCCGCATTAAGAGGTTATATTTAGGACTGGTCAACCTGGTACCAGGATAATGTGTCTGGGTTGGACATGATGCCACAAATATGTAGCATGATGCTTCAGTGCTACCCAACACTATAAACGGCCACAGTGCAGACAACGTAGCGATGACTGAAAATATTGTAAAGCTACATTATAAATCCGAATCAGACACACACACGACTTTCATGCAACCAAATTTCTTTAGTTCAGCCCATATACACACAAAGATGTATCTTTCATTGTGCACATTTTTTTAAACAGCAAAACAGAATCATGTTCTGAATTAAATTTATGTCAAATTATCGCAAAATAACTAATTATGCAATTTTCTACATGTTATCTGTATAAATTTAGTTGTAACAAATACGTTCAAAAACGAGAATATCTCTTGTTTTGCTTGAGAATTAAGTTTTTGAGACCAAGCGTACAGCTCTACTATACTCCTTTCTTTCTCCGGTTTTTCCTGACCATTATATCTTCGGAAAACATTTATCATGTTCATGAAATGTTCCAAATTTTATTATAAAACATATTATATAAGAATTGTCAAAATATATGTTACAAATAAATACCTATCAGTTGTATTTTAATTGACTTTCGAGTTTGGCAGAATTGAATTATTTTCGGTCCAATTTGGGACGAATTTTCTTGGGCCGAATTGTCCAATAGCCCGATGAAATATCTGACACGGTACAATCAATTAACACAGAACCGATCAAGTGATTTAGTGTTATGAGATATTAAATCTTGCTTTATTGATAAAACGTCAGACGCCTGTGTCTGCTTTTTCTCGGTGGGGGGGGAGGGGCGTACTCTCTCCTGTGTGATCTTTACAGACCAGGTAGAGAGGCCCTCCTGCATTATTTATGATGTTTGCTATTTTGTATGTATTGTTAGTATGGTCATTTCATATTCCAGGTAGAGAGGCCCTCCTGCATTATTTATGATGTTTGCTATTTTGTATGTATTGTTAGTATGGTCATTTCATAATATCATATATATATATATATATATATATATATATATATATATATATATATATATTCTATGCAAGCGTCATCTTCTAGGAAATAGTTTTCATCCCTTCTCGTTCCTTCTTCTCTTTCCAGCCTTCTCCTGTTTTCCTTCCTTCTGTTTCTGTCTGTTTTCGTTTTATTGTTTCTTGGGCTATTCTTGTTGACATATTGGGTGTCATTTGCGCTATTTGTGTTTCTTCCATAATTTGTTTTTTTTGCTCCTGTTGTTATTAGGTTTAGCTGATCTATAAGTCGTTTAGTTATTTGGTCTTGCTTTAGTACTTGTGTAATTCTAATGATGTTATGTAACTGCTGCTGTTGTTGTTCTTATTGTAGTCTCTCTTTTCGCTGCTCTTTCTGCTGTTGTTGTTTACATCATGTATCGCTATTATATATGTTTCAGTTTCCGTTGTTCATGTTGCCAATTCTTTCTGACTTATGTAAGTTCTTCCCTTTGTCGGTTTTGTGTTTTTTAATCTTCTTCTCGTTGCGTCTTTTTGTGCTTCTTCTGTCTCTTGGTTTGTAGAACATTTTTTGATGTATGTCCTGTATTTCCGCATCTGCTGCAATTAAACGCCTTCTTTATTTCTTTTAGTTTGGTCTTTTCTATCTATAATATCTTTGTTCCACTGTATATAGTTTTGGTGGGAGGGACTGCGAGTGGCCGAATGGTCTAAAGAGCTATACGTTACGGATTCCTGCCATCTCACCTCTGTATGTGTAGGTTCGAGGCTCAGATTCGGCCAATGTGGGTATGTGAGAAAGCTTGTCTGTAGCTTCTCGTGGGTCGGTGGTTCTTTCCAACTGATTTCCCGTCTTTTTCCTCCACGATCAATACTTGCCGCCATGTATAGACTATATTGTGCTGGAAAATAGCGACAAAACCCTACAACAACAATAGCTGTGGTGGGAATAGTCGCTAATCTAGATGATATTTCTTTTATGCTAAATTTCTCTTCAACTTCACTACCGCCTCTAAAGGTATTTCTAGTAGAATATCTGATATATGCATTTCTCCGGTTTGTTTCTTTAGTTTCCTCATACTTAGTGTTGGTTTAGTCACCATTACTTTGTGCTCTCCTACATACAAATCACCATATGGTAAGATTGGTGTTTTCCTTTTGGGTCTTATTATGTATCCCTTGTGGGCATTTGGGTTAAGCGAGTAGAGTCTTTTGATGTATTATTCATTTAGTACTTTCACAGCAATCATTACCTTTGATGTTCCCGGTAACTCGTTTATCGGTATATTCGATATACCCAATTATTGTGACCCTTCCTTATACTCACAGTGAAGGTAGCTATCATCTTCTATTTATCTTGAAAAACTTTTCAAGCTCACCACTGTTCTTCCTAATGGCCTCCATGTTTTCCCGTGTCTCTCGTAGCAATCAACTCGGTTATTTTCCAAACTATTTGATCATTTTAACTCCATTTCTTCTTTGTTATGTATTCATTTTAGTATTATTCCATGTTCATTAGTATTGATTCATCACTTGTATTGCATTCAGTACCAATATGTATAGTCTCCGCTCTTCAATTTATTATATTTATAATTAAATATATTTTGCGGTCTGTTTCGTGCTAGCCATTGCGATTATAAACACTTACTTTGCTTCTCAACAACAAGTATTACAATCATCGTCAGACGCCTGTTATGACCTACGTTTACAAACAAAAAAAGTCGAGTTCAAGTTGATTGGAGCGGCGGGATTGGGGAGGAATGGCAGAAAGCAAGCGTAATCAGACCGTGATGGGTTAGGCTATACTTAGACGATGAATCGGATCCAATTAAAAGCTGATTAGGCCCATGAGCTCGCGCGAGCATGCGCACACGTGTGTGTGTGTGTGTGTGTGTGTGTGTGTTTTTGGCGTAAAGAGGACTCTAATCATGAGATTAGAACCAACTTACAGCAGAGGACACACCTTCAAGAGAGGATGTCATCGTTCGGAAAAATTGTAACATCTTGCTTCTATCAACTATTTTAGCCTAGATTAACGTAAAATCGTGATTTGTAGGAAGGTTCCCGTTTACACGCTTTTTGCTTGTTGGCGATTTTGGAGTGTATCTTACTTCAAAAGCTGGAAATACACATGACCGAATACACGTCCTCATCTGATATCAGATTGCATGTTGCAAAAACGTATTATCTCCCTTTAGACACAAGTATCAAATATCAACTGCTTAGGTCTCACTGGATAGTTTCGTATTTTGACACCTAATATTTAAGGTAGAAGGCATGAGCGTAATTATCACGATCCTAGCATTTTTCAGTTCACACACTAAATATGTACTGTGGCTTAGATTTACTTTCAGATAGGCTTGGAAATGGGTTGACTTATTGGTGACTGCTTGTTACAGTTAGACTAGCATTGGAGATCAAATAAATAACTTGGGCTATAAATGGGCAGCCTACTTGGCTTACGTATTTACATGTGTCTGCTACAGAGGTAAATATCTACAAATCTAGATGGTCCATGGTGATGAAAAGTGTGCTAAATTGTTCCAGAACTAGTGAACTTTATTCATGCAAAAAGCACATACTGATTTTTTTAGCTGTCTTGTCACATAAAAATAGTCAAACTAGCACCTTCCTGTGCAATATTAGGGGTTGGTTGCAGTGTTGGTTCAATATAAAAGCCACTAGCTGCATAAGAAATTGACTCTAATACCTCAACCAGAATCTTACAAGCATGCTTTCAACAAAAAATATTATTTTTGTACATCTTTAATGTAATAATATAATCATTTTTCTGCAATAGCGCATCGTCGGATGAAAAATTGCCAAAATAACTGTCCAGTGAGACATTGCTGCTATGGGAGGCTAGTTCTTCTTCCTAGTCAACTATTGGTATTTCACTATCAACATATTACAGAGTAGCTTTGAAAGGTGTACATGCCAAACATCAATTTAAAGAAAATAAAACAAGCCCGAAACACCTAACTGACAAATATATCAATATATTTAATTAGTAAACAAAACAATACCTGAAAAAGTCACATCATAGCCTTAAGTTACGAAATTTGCCAGGGGCCAATTACGAAACTGGACTTTGCCACTTTAATATAATATCCGCGTGGTACCCTACTTAAGTTAGGCAAATACTACGATACTATTGAGTTGGTCCATCATGGTAAGTTAATATATGTCATCCGCAATATGTGGTTTTATTATCATTTACGCGCTTCAACTGACAAAGATATTTGTATAGGAATAGAAAGAGGGAAAATCATTAAAACGTTAAAAATTAGACATAAGCGGCTATAGCAAAAGTTTTAATATGTACCGATAAAAACATTAAGTAATGCGATAATACAGAGTTAAGGGTTCAATGTATAAATTGATATTTTAAATACATGACAAGTACGTACCTACATAACTGTATAGTATATGGCCTTCCAACCACTTCATAATATCATGATCATGTGACTGATAATTTGGAGCAAACCCGATAGCTGAAATAGATAAAGCCCTAAAAATATAATGGTACCAATTGACCTTACGCCAGATAATAAATCATTCCGCCTACCAATCTCGTGGCATGACAATCTGTTAACCTCCGACAAACATTATTTTGCACCGAAATATGTTTCAGTTTGAGTCATATGTTTATTCCAAATGATTTATATTATTCTTAAAATGTAAAATTAAAAAGTTACATAAATTATTCTGCAGTACACAGTATTTATATTTGTACTTCAAGTTTGTATAATAATAGCCTAAGTGTTTTATTTCAGTAAATAATAACTCAATTTCAAAGCTGCTCGAGAATTTATTAATGAAAACGGAAATCCACTGGAAAAGATAATGTATTTAGTAATTAATCATATCCTTATTTGTTTTATCTCGCATGTTTTTATGCTGCATTTGAAGTAAATTAATTAAAAATTAATAACAAATCCTAAATAATTAATGTTTAGAAATATAATGTTGTACATAATAATTTAAGCTTCTACTGTGCTTACCTGACGGAATTTCGATCATCGATATATGTTGATGTAAGTAAGTAAATGTATATATATATATATATATATATATATATATATATATATATATATATATATATATATATATATATATATATATATATATATATGACACCATTGTTTCGGTATTTCTTATTAATACATGTCTATATACCCATCCCCACTTCAGCCACCCGAGAAAGTAACGAGTTACTCAAGTGTTTGAAAGATCGAGACGATAATTTATTATTTGTGGGACAATAAAACATTAAAATGTAAATTTTCAAACTATAAAATAATGCAGTCTGGAGTTTAGTCCATCCTAAACAAGAAAAAGAATATACATGAAAATATACAAGTTATACCAATATTATAGGAACGTTTATTTTTACAAATATTTATCAATTTCAATTTCATCTTTTTTTCTTCAAGCTATTATGAATTGATTTTTAGTAAAATTAATAAGATTACTATTTTCTTTAAATTGTATTATTAAAGCAATGTTTTATGCATTTATAGCAAAACTTTGGCAACTTAAATCATTAGCTATACGAATGTACATTATTGTGTGGAAATAGGTTATAAAGCAAAAATCAGTCAGCTTCTAAGTCTTATCAGTGAAACATATATTCCGTAAAACCAGGCATTGGCAAAAGTCATAAAAAAGTAGAACAAACTTCCGTGCTGACGTAAATACAGAATGGTTCTTAACTAATGATAGACAGTCGTTTCTACAAAATGGTTCTTATCTAAAGATTGACAGACATTACAGCTGGCTTAATATTTTAACTTGTTCCTGGTTTAGAAAATTTAAGGAATTATCATATTTGGATCTAACTAGTGCCAAACGAACTACAAATCTGAGTTGTACCTTATGTCAGATGACGTCAAATTAAGCCGGTTTGGACCAGGAGAAACTGATTTTTACCTGATAAGAATAAAACATCTTTTTCCAACGGTACGTTAACCTGACACAGGATGCATATAAAAGACCACGCATTTAAGGGTCAGGTCAGTTCCGTACCGACAAAGAAAATAGATGTTTGTCTTCTCATTGCAGGTAAAATAATTGTATATTCGTAACTTCTTTAGAAATAAGCACTTTTAATGTTGAGATTTTAATACGAACATTGTTATGTTAGCAACATTATTCACTTAATACTTTTATTTATAATATATTGTAACGGAATGTTTAAATGTTCTAAATAATTTATATTTAATTATATTTATGTACTTTTTATTGTAAGGTTGAGATTGCTACCAACTTCATGTTTAGATTTAATATTGAAATAAAGTATTCTTTAAGTAAGAAAGAATATTATCTAGCAATATATTCTAAATCAATATTCTATTTTAAAATAAGTAAAATGCATTTCTTTAAATTAATTGTTACACTAATTATGGTCATTACATTTTTATATCTTGGCTATCTTGAAAATGATTGAAATTAACTATTTGTATAATATTCTAAAAAGTAGAAGTTATACGAATAAATGAAGTTGGAAAGCTGGAAAAGGGAAAATATAATATGTATTGCATGAACTTTTATTATAAAGTTTTTAGATGTGTTTCTAGAATGTTGTCAATATATTTGTGTTGTTTAATTAAATAAAAGTCAGTTCCGTACCGACAAAGAAAATAGATGTTTGTCTTCTCATTGCAGCTTCGATTCCGTACCTGTCCCCAAGACATTTCCATCATCGGGTGACATTCTTTATCTGAGAACTCATCCTTTCTCTTCTTACTATCTTCCTGAGTTCCCAGCATGTGTTTATGAGATCGATCTATAGAACATCCCAGCCAATCATCTCATAAAAAAGCCATCGACAGGAAGAACGTTTTACATACGTTTATGCACACAAGAAACCATTTTTTTAATTGTCATCAATTGTTTCCATATTCAGCTGGTAATTCCATATAAGGTTAACCTTACTTTATATAATACTTGAAGGATCATGTGTAATGTCATTTGACTTTAAATCAATAATTGGTGTTTCTTACATTAAGTTGGGTTGAAAATTATACCATGACTGTACAACCCTGTATAATCTCAGCTGACCTCCCATAACACTTAAAGGAGCATTTATAGTATCGCTTTATCCCCAAATTATGACAACTGAAGGAAACATTAAGCAAAGTTGAAACAATATCATGACTGGTGAACACTACGTTAGACTACATTGATATAAAATCATGGCGTAGCAACACTTTATAAGGATGAGTTGACCTGACATAAAGCATAAAGCATTTGAATTAATTATTTGACCCCAAATCATATCTGGTAACCCTACATTTAACTAATTTGAAATATTAGACAGCCATGGCGTTCCAATGGTCCATAATGTATTCGCCCTGATGGGTGCACATTAGAGTTTGGTGTCACGAAATATTTTGTACCGTGGTGGTTTTGAACATGCCACGATGCGTACCATTGTATACCGTAATTATATTAGTAATCAACAATTTAAATTTCTGGGCAGGGAATGGAATTTTTTTATATTTCCGGATTTCAAAGAGGTGGAAACGGTATCTCCTTTATTGAAAGCAAACCAACGTGATATAATACTCATAATATTAGCTGAAAGACATTAATTTTCTTGAGATTCAATTATTAACTATCTGGGCTGTAAAGACAATCGCAGTCCCTACTTTATCCCCACTCAAAACCTATATGGTCAGTATCTTCCACTAACATTAGATGAATTTGTTACGTGTATGTTCACTGTTGTAAAAGAAGTTTCCATCTACAAACTGTACCTTAACCTACACTACACCTGACAACGTCAATGTCATTTTGCAGAGATTACAAAGCTTGTTAATAAAAAAAATGAGGTTTAGACATTGAAGCCTACAATTTAGTAGCTACACTATTAATGTAATAGGCAAGGAAGCTTTGAGAGGGATGTTTACACCTGGGATGAGATGTTTATTAGGGAGAGCGAATAAACATAAAAAGCACTGACTCCACATCAAGTGAAAATAAATACCACTGTAAATAAATAACGCGGTAAGCAAGTAATACCGAACATCTCTATTCCGCGCACGCACACTCAAAAAATACGTTTAGGGTTGTTGCAGGTTTGACCTAGAATAAACAGAAACCCACCCGTCCAGCGAGTGTCGACGTTGGTGCCCACACCCACCCCCATAAAATAGCAAACTGACCAAAATGGTACCTCAGGTAGTCGTCCGAGGAATCGGAGATAAAATCCAGTACTTATATAACATCTAACTGTCATGTTGCTATTGACATCTCTCCTCCGAGGCATTAATGTCAAACATAAGTGCACGTTATAAATACATAAATCGTATTTACCTTTTGGTTTTGGTGCAGTGATACTATGTTATCGTATTTTCATGATAAGAATATGTAACTCAAAGCCATCTATGGAATTACGTCTTTACCCTTCCGTCTGATAGTCAGACACAAGCAAAACTGGGATGTTGGTAATTCGAACAGACAGATAAACAGATAGATAGACAGACAGATGGATGAATGGATTGATCGATGGATCGACGGACGGACGGACAGACAAACAGATAGACAGATAGATACATAGATAGATATATAGATGGATAGATAGATAGATTGATGCAAAAACTGATTGACAAGCTAATAAATGAAAAGGTTAAATTAGCTGCCCAGAGAGAGAAACCTTTGACTATCAGCAGACATTCAAAAACCATTGGTCCTAAACCTATGTCTCTTAGTAAAAGTGTACAGACACCTGAAGTATTGCCAAAAGAAAACCCAATGCAGTTTTCCAACTCTGTCACTGATTCAGCCAGAAGTAATAAAGCACCATACAAACCAGTATCAATACAAAGTAAACATACTACTTTGCCTTCTATCAGCAAAGATAACATCCTCCTTATTGGTAATTCCATTTTACATGGAATTAACTACAGAGGACTGAGGCACTGTTGTGCCAAAATACAGACAATACTGGAAGATATAAAAATATATGATCTCTCCAAGTTTACTAAAATAGTACTCTATATTGGAGGGAACAATGCCAGTGAAGGAACTGATCTAGAACTTTTTGAAGAACTATATGACCAATTACTTTATTACATTCATACGCAAAATCAAAGCTGTCAGGTTGCATTGTGAAATGGCCCCCAGGGGAGATTTCATTTGTTAGATATCAGTAAGGTCATCCGAAGGCTGGCAAGTGAATGGAAGTGTGATATTGTTTACAATTACATGAGTTTCCTGAATGAAGAGGGACAATTGATGCAACATCTATTTGGAAAAAGAGATAAGATCCACCTGTCTACCAAAGGGGTGGAAAAGCTGGCAAAAAATATAAATGCAGTTATTCATGTAGTCTGGTCTTACAGTCACATTACAAACTTCATCCATCACCATAAACCCAATGTAGGTCAAAACAACATTAGACAATATGGTCAGCCATATCAATACAGGCAGTAGACTATGGGATGTGATTACTGTGGTGAGATCAAACATTCAGCACAGGAATGCAGGCACAGATAGCCAATACAATGCCATTAGTGTGGTAGCTTTGGACACAAAGCCAAAGCTCACACTAGATTTATGGAATAGGAAAAGGGCAATGAGTCCATCTCAATTCCACAGGAAAACTATTCAACAGGAGGACCAATCTTTCTATCAAGGACCGTCATATACACTGGGCATCCATTGCCAAAACAGATTTGATCCCCTTGTTGATGCATGTTCTGAATGTGGAACCTTACAAGCTCTTATACATGTTCCAACAGGAACGATAGTTCAGATTTATACAGGGATTATAAAAATAGAAAATGCAGTTGTAGAAAAACTTTTTTTTTATACAGTAATGATAGTTGTAATGATGATCACTGTGAACAAGGTTTTAATACTTTCAATGCCTCCTTGAGTGCCTCTAATAGCATTGATATTAGTCTCTTGAATTTAGGAGTTTCTAGCAAAGGTTTACACATAGGTCATTTAAATATTCAGGGTTTTCGAGGAAAGATTGATCAAGTGAAGTTAGTGTTAACCTCTCCAATTAATAATATCCATTTATTTGGACTCTCGGAAACAATGTTAACAAAAAATCAGGGTGAAAATTTCTTATATATTAATGGCTATAAAAAACCTTATCGTAAGGATAGGAAAGCAGGCGATGGTGGGCTCCTTGTGTATATTAAAACCGGTACTATTTGTAAAAGACGGGAAGACCTAGAAATACCGGAAATAGAATCCATTTGGCTACAGATCACTCCAGATAAAGCAAATCACTATTTAGTAGGTTTTGTGTATAAAACCCCCATCATCACATACTGATTGGTGTGAATATTTTGAACTTCAGGTAGATAAAATTTCAAATGAAGAGATAGAATTTTACATTCTAGGTGATATAAATCGAGACCTTCTCAATGATCAAATAGAAGGAAATTGGATGAAATTTATTGATTCGTTAGGTATGAAGCAACTAGTAAATGAACCCACCAGAGTAACATCTACCTCTAAAACACTTATAGATCATATTTATACCAATACAAAAGAAAATGTTTTGGAAGTAATGGTTCCAAAGATTGGTATAAGTGATCACTTTCCAATTTTTCTAACACTTAAAGTCAATGGCAAATCAACAAAAAATAATATCCATAAATCCATTACTTATAGGTCCTTTCAAAGCTTTGATACTTTTAAATTCCAAGAAGATCTAGAACAGATTCCAAGGAATACAGTCCAAATCTTTGAGGATATTGATGATGTTTTAGATACTTGGACAGATATGTTCATCAGTATAGTGGACAAGCATGCCCCTTTAAAAACACACAGGATAAAGAAAGACCATCAGCCAGGCTGGATCTCCCCAGAACTTTTAGTAGCAATAAAGCAAAGAGACCAACTAAAATCAGTAGGAAATCAAACTGAATATAGAGTTTGGAGGAATAAAGTTCATAAAATAATACATCAAGCCAAACAAGTGCACTACAAAAAAGTGCTGGATGAAAACCAAAAATAACCCGAAAGCTATATGGAAAGTGTTTGCAGATTTTGGTGCAGGCAAATGTAAGCGTAATGTTGAAATTTTATCCCTCAATCATGAGGGCATTTATACTGATAATCCAAAGGACATCTCAGATATTTTTAACAACTTTTTTGTTCAAATTGCTGATAAACGTAAAGAACGCAGAACTTCATCTGATCATCTGGAACTCAAACATTTTGTGCTAAATAACTACAAAACAATATAAAATTTGAAATTCCTGAAATGAGTCCAGAATTTGTGTTGAAATATATTAAAATGGATGTATGCAAAGCTACAGGACTTGATATGTTTGGACCAAGGCTACTAAAAGTGGCTGCACCTGCAATTGTAGAGAGTATAGTTTTCATTTGTAATGAAAGTATTAGGTATAATACATTTCCACAAAGATGGAAAACTGCCAAGGTTATACCATTGCATAAAGCAGGAACAAAAGATGATGTAAATAACTACAGACCCATCTCTATCCTTCCTTGTCTCTCCAAATTACTAGAAAAAACATGTATATGATTCATTTCGCAACTATTTAAATACTTATAATTCCAATTTTTATGAATTAAACGAATTTTCTGTAATATGATTGGATGTAAACGGCCACGTGATGTTGATCAGGAATTGTTTACCCTTCGATAAATTCTGGGACTACTTTCGGTTTTTGAAATATAAATACGCGCTACGTAAATTCGAATGCATTATTGACGGAATAAGTTAATTTGAGGATAGAAATGATGAAATTGGAATTATAAGGATTAAATGATCATGGCTGGGTATTTATTGATGTGTAAATTTTACCTAATCACTCACAAAGTTAACATAAAGTCCTTCGGACTTTATTTACCTTGTGACTGATTAGGTAAAATTTACACATCAATAAATACCCAACCATGATCATTTAATCCTATAATGATCTTATTCATGATAGTCAGTCTGGCTTTCGCCAGAATCACTCCTGTGAAACTGCACTTGTGTCTTTGATTGATAAATGGCTGAAAGCGTTATATCAATGAGAAATGGTAGGCACTATTATTGTTGATTTTCGTAAAGCTTTTGATCTTGTAGACCATGAAAGTTTACTTGAAAAACTTAACATTTATCAATGTAGTGAAAACTCTCTAAACTGGTTTACTTCTTACTTAACCGACAGAGTGCAAAAAGTATCTTTAAATGGTCAACTTTCTCAAAGTAAAAGTATTAATTGTGGCATACCACAAGGCTCTATCCTTGGACCTCTGTTATTAATTCTATTTATCAACGATTTACCTCTTAAGATTGGAACTTCAATTTTTTCCACTGACCTCTATGCAGATGATACTACACTGTCTGAGATTGGTAAAACCAAAACGGTACTTGAAAATAACTTACAAGATGCTCTCAGCAGACCTCAAGTATGGTGCAAGCAAAACAGTATGATCATAAATACAGAAAAAACGAAAGCCCTACTAGTTACAACAGAACAAAAACGAGCAAGACTAGATAGCGACAAACTTAATGTTTTTTTTTTTTTTGACAATGTGAGCCTTAATATGACCTCTCAAGATAGAATTCTTGGTGTATTCGTAGATAACAATCTTACGTGGTCTATTCACATTAAACACATTTCAAAAAAGGTTAATTCTTACCTTTGGCTACTGAGGAAAATCAAAACATACATTCCTCTTCAGTATAGGGTCATCTTTTATAAAAGTTATATTCAGCCATATCTGGACTACTGTAACGTAATTTGGGGTAATACCTCTAATTCAAACATAACAACACTTATAAGGCTCCAAAAGAGGGTTTGCCATTTAATTCTAGATCAATGAATAGACAATTTTCAGGATGCAATGAATAATATAAAGATTTTAACAATACATGAAAGAATATTTCTTAGAAAAGCCAAATCGATGTATAAAGTATCCAGAAAATCCATTCCTGTCTATCTAAGCAATATCTTTCACCAAAGAGATGCTAATGGTACTCCAAATTTAAGGTCCATAAGAAGAAACAATTACATTATACCAAGGCCAAAGAAGGAATTGTTTAAAAAAAAGTTTTCAATATACTGGTCCAGTAGTATGGAACAACATTCCCAGTGACATAAGGCAGGCTCCTATCATTTCTTCGTTTCATAATCAATGTCTTAAATGGATGAAATCTATAGAAAATTGGACAGTGCTAGTACCAAAAAAAAAAATACTGCCTGCTTGTCTGTATTTTGCATCATTTTCAAAGTTGAATGTTTCAACGCAGAATGATATTTTATGTTTCATATATGTTTGTGTTTTTACAGATGCCTGTGCATGTGTTCCAGGCTTGATACTTTGAAATTTAAAATTCCTTAATTATTTATCGTTGTGCCAGACTCTTCACATCATGTTGTATGTATTGTATATATTGTACATAACAGAGAGAAGGCCTCAAGGTAGATTAGTTCTGTAACTAATTGAGTTGCCTTCTCTAAATAAAGTCTTTATTATTATTATTATTATTATTATTAACACAGACAAAATAATATCTTCACATTTTTATAACCTCTGTATGGTGATCTAAGCGTAGCCTGAGAAAATATTTGACATAATAAAATGGAAAGAAGACAATGAAGACAATTAATAAGTAATCACTACTTACGTTTGACATAAATTACTTGCATGTTTACCTGAACAATAAAGATTACGCGAAGAAGACAATACATTGATGGATGAGACAAATTGTTTACATTGATACAAATAATTATATGCCTCAGCTTTCCTAATAATGATCAGCAAAGCATATACTGTTTCTCAATACTCGTAATGATCAGAAAAGCATATACCGTTTCTCAATACTCGTAATGATCAGCAAACATATAATGTTTCTCAATACTCGTAAGGATCAGCAAGCATATACTGTTTCTCTTCTCGCCCGATACTAACAAAGAACACCTTACTTTATTATGGAGTAGAATGGGAAACGGCCAAAGGCCCATGTGGACAGCTAACAATTTTGTCCCTGTGTTCAGGCATGATACCACTGAAGATCGGGTTGAAACTACTGAACAATTCATGCCAAGTGATACAAGCACACAAGTTACCGATCGGAAAACGAAGGCAACATTTCTCATAAAAGATAACATGGGCCTCGAATTCATGGTAACAAATATCAACAGATCCAATCTACATGATAATAACAACACTGAATCATTTTTGACCACACCAGGCATCAAAACTGTAGTCAAGCAGCCAACAGGAAAATCTGAAAACTCCGGTTGTCACAAATTCGTGATTGAAGAAAATGGAAGCGATACACGTATTGTTTTAGACGAAACTACATATGAAGACCATTCACCTTGTCCCGACAATGTCCGACCATTATCTGCAGGCAACTGGCATTCGTCTGACGAAGCTTACCATTTAATCCTTAAAAAAGAAAATGTACATACAGATGTTCCTGCAGGAGACAAATCCAACTGCTTCCTATTGGTTGAAAACAGCATGAACATTAACAGAAAAAAGGCAGGAAAAAAATGTGAATTTGTTATGACTGTGGGATTTGGGACTTTAAAAAAGGCAATACCGTCAAATCAACGTTTGTCATTGAAAATGGATACCTTAGAAATGTAGAAATTAAGAATAACAAATGCTGCATTAAACGTAGAATAAAGGGCCAAGTAACCTGGGAAGAACTAAATCCTCAACCAAAAGAAGAAAATGTAGTTATTTTGAGCAGATATTATGCTACAATTAAAAGTGACCCTGCTTTTAAAAAGAGTATCTTAATTTGTCAAAAAGAATGACTCCGGAATCAGCAGCGTCGCTCTTTATGAATACCAATGCATTAATCAACAACTCGCAGCATCACATGGTAATAGGCGGGGAGAAAAACATTTCGTAAGAACTCACCCTAGGACTTTTGACAAAATAAAGAAAAAGATGAAGGAACAGATACCAAGAGACATATATCGTGAATTGAAGAAAGACAACTCATTGACTGGCGCTCGTGACACTAGAGTAATAAGCATCTTCAAATACAATGAAAATATGAAGTCCGCAAACAAACGACGTAACCAAGCCAACGTTGCCGATATGTTAGAGGTCCTTGGAATGAAAAATGATCATCCGTTTGTGCAAACAATAATACACAACAAAGAGCAGGTACCATCTGTCATTTGCTATACAACAGACCAAATTACTGACCTACAACATTTCCTGACGTATGTTAATAAACAACCAGTTGGTATAGATAGAACATTTAATCTAGGAAACATTTACATATCCACGTTGGTTAACAAAAATCAAAGAGTTGTCCGAAGCAGTACAAATGAACAACCAATTTTTATTGTCCCTGTCCTTCTGCACAAAGACTCTTCTTACAGAACGTACAAGAGTTTTCTGGAACATGTTGCTATAGAGCTGGACAGAGATATTGAATCCGTGGAAGTACGAGTGTCGGAAAAACTGGAATTTGGAAGTGATGACGAGAAGGCCATAACAAAGGCAATAGAACATGTATTCCCCTCAGCTACACGCTATCTTTGCACTAAGCATCTTAAGGATAATGTGAGGCACTACCTTCAAAATAAAATAGAGATTGTAAAGGGGGAATGTGATATAATGGCTAAAATATTTGGTACCGGTGGCATCACAAACGCAAATACTACAATTGATTTTGAAAGCCGATCAGAACATCTGGAAACTATCATCAACGAACAGCATCCGACATTTGCGCCATACTTTATCAGCAACTTAAAACCGTGACTTAATACGTTTTCAAACCTAGCCGCAAAAATATTGAACGCGTAAATTGGACTAATAACAACGCAGAGTCCATCAATAATATTCTAAAACTCTCTGTTGACTGGAAATCAAAACACACGCAAGAT